>CAMTDV010000016.1:102886056-103288180 GCA_947069175.1 Scalesia atractyloides
TGAAACAAGTTATTGTATTTTTGACTTTTGAGAAAAAAAATTCCGGTAAAACCTTTTGGATGACCTAGTTCTCGCGGTTCTCGCAACTCGTGGTGGTTCTCATTTTAACCAAATCCTACATACACACACACACACACACACACACACACATATATATATATATAAGTGAAGTGTATTGTATAATTTTGCTTAACGTACGGTGCGTACGCTGATGAAATTATAACATGCGTGATTATTTTTAAAACATACGTGATTAGATTTTTTACCCCATGTGTGATTTCTGATTTTGTACATGCGTGATTATGTTAATGCGTGATTATGGTTTTCAACATGCGTGCGTAATTTCATCTCGTACACGTCCGTTATGGAATATTATACATCAACCAACCCCTATATATATATATATATATATATTATATATAGAATAAACCTTATTTGAATGGCGTACAATTAAGATCCATTAACCGGGTTAGTAGTTACTATGTTAGTATCAACAAGTTAGTATAAAAAATCCCCTTTGCTTGGATTTGAACCTAGAACCTCCATTACCAATTGTGTGATTCTTGAAAAAGTCGATCCAAGCCTTAATTAGACAATGTGTATTCTTCATTTAGGCTCAATCTTTCACTTTTATGTACGGCTCCTTTCGACATGGAAGTTCTAGCAACATTTTTTTATATGACCTTTCTTTGGTGTCATTGTCTTTTGGCTAGTTGTTTCATTAGTGTAACATCTGACCTCTTGTACTGTTAATAATCAATATTGTTAGTTTTGCCAATGGGTTATCCATCTAGGAATCAACGGATTTACTTTTAGTTGCCTAGGTGAGGGCTTCCCAACCAATCGTGTTACTGCTTTCCCTGAACACGCTTAACTATGGAGTTTTCATATGCTTGACAACTAGTACGCCTGAAACTCGTTGGTGATATGATTCGGTACATTTCTTATGAACAAAGAGTTAGGGGTGTGCACAGTTCATTTTGGTTTGGTTTGATGACAACACCAAAAACGAAACCGAAATGTTCAGTTTTCGATCTTTGTTTTAGTAACACTTCGCCTCGGTTTTCGGGTTATTCTTATATGTTTACATTTATGTTGATATATGTAATCTTTTGAATTGATATTGTTCACATAAACCTAACCTTCTAATATATTTTTACGTCTCCTCTTAGTTTTTATTAAAACATTTTCTTATATAATACTTTGAAAATATTTAGTTTTTATGTTAAATTTTGTTATTTCTTGTATACGCGATGGATAAAACATTTCAAGTATAAATAAACATGTTACTGTTGTCATTATAAATACTTAACATTTAATAATAAAATAAATATATCCATATATTTCAGTATGGTTTTTTTTTGTTTGGTCAAATTGGTTTTTTCAGTTTTCTGCTCATGCTTACCAAGAATCTCTGGCTGGCCACCAACAACATGGGATTTGCCTATATAGTTACAATTACAATATTTAATGTTAATCTTCTATGTATTATTACAATCACCCCCATTGAGGGACTCATGTCCTCCTCGACGAGTTGCCAATTCATAAACTCACGGATTTGTTTTTTGTTTCCCCGATGTAGAATTTCGAGGAGGTAACCCTTCCCAGTACTAGACCCAATCGAGCACGATGTACTATCCTGTTTCACGTGCTGCACTACCAATGTGTCCAAAATGCATTGGTGATTTAAGAGGCAATGCATTTTTTATGAACCAATAATCTTTATTTGTCACACCCTCAATTTCCACATTACCACCACGAGGTGTGTGACATGACCAGGATCAAACCACCAATCATATTAAACAATTAAATAAAATAAAGTAAATTCATCACATCAATACAATCAGTGACTAAAGTTAAAGTTCAAAAAATGATATTTAGAGTTAATAGCAGAAGCATAAAGTTTAACAGTTTAATAATCCAAATAATAATTTAAAGTTCATGGATTTTATTGGAACCCAACATAGGTTCAACGCAACCACTATACTCCTCTGCTGCAAACTTTTGAGTTGTACCTAAGGACCTGCAAAGCATGCAATAGGGCATCAACATAAAGTTGGCGAGTTCACGGTTTTCCAGAATGTAAGTTCGTTAAGTACTCTTTTATAACCATGTTATGGGGAGCTCCCCATCTGTAAGCTACTAAACTGCGTAATATCGAATACTTGCGGACGTCTTTGTTGTTGCCCCGTTTGTCAAAGTCTATCATCATTGATGGTTGCCAAGGCATAATAGTTCACGCCCGTCCTTCTCGGCATGGAGTGAGGTCGGTCAAAACCTAATAGCGATATCAACTAATATCCTGCTCGCCAGGCCAGGCGATTAATTGGTATAGTAAGTGGAGACTTCAAGATAGAGTTTCGTTTAGTACACTTGAGACATGAATTATAAATTAACATTTAACAATATTCCTTCCTCGGAATACTAGGCAATCCCGAACCAGGGAAAGTGAAGTTTGTTCCAAGTATAAATAGCGTTTAACAGTATTCCTCTCTCGGAATCCTAGGCGATTCAAAACCAAGGAAAGTGAAGTTTGTTCCCAACCAGCAGGAATACTTGCTTTTAGTAAAATGTGTGAACTCACCTTTGCTTAGCTCGTCAGATAATTTACTCGTTCTAAAGTTGGTCAACCACGTCCTATTATGGTTACTGATATGTATCAGATTCTATATCAGTAAGCCACGTATTTTCAACATGTATCAAACACATTGTATACGAGTTAAACCTAGACTGATGTGAACAATGTCGGCCCACTATAAAATAATAAGAGTTAATGTGTGGCCACCTGTCAAGTGTGCGGCACCCGTAGGACTGTGCGGCCTCTTGACCAGTGTGCGGTCATGCATAACTTATTTGTTGCATGTGAAGTCAGAGAATGCACGAAACGGGAGTGTGTGTGTGTGAGAGTGTGTGCGGTCCATGTGGCGTGCATTATAAATTTGCAGTCCTAGATTGGTTGTTTCAAGGGTGTGTGACTTCACATATACCCAAACAGTACCCCTTCTTGTCCCATGATCAATCAAATCAAAACACAGATTTTCACGCCAAAACCTTATGAACTTTGATGTCATGTGCTTCGCACATAGTCAGGTTTATTCAGTCATGTATCCAACCATCCAGCAAGGATCACATAGCAAATCTATAATTAAAGGAACTACTGAAATCAATCATCCAACAATTATTCCCATATTATTCAGCAAATCTGTCATACAAAGTTTTCAAATACTAACCACATGAATCCTTGTTAACACCACCCTATTCAGATCTATATTTTGCAAAAAAAAATACATCACATCCTACAACATAAGTTCATCATTCATTAACATCTCATCATTAAAATACTCTCAAATCTACACATTAATTATCTTGCAACTTACGGATTTCTAGTTCATCATTCATATCATGGATGCTTTTCAAACCAGCCGATTATGTCAATATATTACTAGGTTCTCATGGTTGAATCAGGTTTTTAATTAAATTATCTTTCATTACAGAGGTTAAGCATGCTTTTATCAAACACTAGATCCTATTTTTAATCATGTAAGTCATCAAGATAAGTGTGAACATTTATCATGTATAAAAATTAGACTATCGAGATGTACTAACCGGAGATGATGAAATAAGAGAGTGTGCGAGCAAAGAAAAGAGAAATAATCTTCAAGAGGAAAAACCACCGCAGAATGGCAGAGGTGCCACCGTAACTCTTCCAAGAAAAGGGGATAGATTATTACTGAAAAGGAGGGGAGAATGTTGCAGGAAAAAGGTTGTCGTCAACAATGATAGGGGAAAGTTCTTTGGGGTTTGCAACTTAAGGGTATTTATATCCATCAAAAGATACTGCACACTCATATGTGCGGTTTTATTAGGGTTAAATATGGGCTATTGGGCCTGAATTAATAGGGTGTACGGTCAAGAGAAGGAGCGAGGTGTGAGGTGGGGCGCACAATGGTGTGCGGCCACCATTGAATTTCTAACAAGAAAACTTCCCATTTAATTAGCGTGCGGCTAGGTGGGTTTTGTGAGCACAATTGAAGTGTGCGACCATTATATGAAAATAGGCATTGACTACCAATTGGGTTTTAAAATGGTGTGCGGCCATATCTAGATATGGTATCTAAATACATAAAATTGTTTTTGTTATAATTAATTTCATATAAAAAAACAACACATTCATCTATATATATATATATATAGACTTCATTTGATAAATTTGGTAGTTTCATCTTTAATAACTAAGTATATTAAATTGTAACTTATATCTAAGATATATATTTTTCTCAAAAAATAAAAATAAAATTCATTTATAGTGTCGGATAAATACGAGGTGTGTAGGATAAATAACGAGTTGTGTAGGATAAATTTCAATATGTGTAGGATAAATTTGAAATGTGTAGGATAACTTTTGATGTGTGTATGCAAAAAAATTTAGTGTGAAGGATAATAGTCTTTATGACTAATTAATTAGTCAAATATAATAATAAATGAGATAAGAAGAAAATATTTAATGTTTTACAATTTTACCCTTTTGTTCTTTTTCTTCTCAATAAAATTTTCTTCTTAAATAAACCTTCCTCTACACACACACACCACACACACACACACACACAACATATATATATATATGTAGGGGAAGGTTCATTTGAGTGGATCAGGATGTCGTCGATGAAGATGATTATGAACTTATCAAGATAAGGTTTGCACACTCGTTCATGAGGTCCATGAAAACTGCAGGTGCATTGGTCAATCCAAACGGCATAACAAGAAATTCATAATGGTCGTAACTAGTCCTGAATGCTGTTTTAGAGATATCTTCGTCTCGGACTCTCAGCTGGTGATAGCTCGATCTCAGATCAATCTTTGAATAGAAAATCGACCCTTGCAACTGGTCGAATAAGTCGTCGATGCATGGGATGGGTAACGATTCTTGACAGTTACTTTGTACAGTTCACGATAATCAATGCACAGGCGAAAAGTGTCGTCCTTCTTTTTGACAAACAGTACGAGGGCTCCCCAGGGTGACGAGCTAGGACGAACAAAACCCTTATCTAGTAGCTCTTGCAATTGTGTGGACAACTCTACTAGTTCGGTTAGGGCTAGTATATAAGGTGTACAAGCTATAGGTGCCGCTCCAATTAAACTTGATTTGAAATTCAACTTGACGGTAAGGTGGGAGACCAGGTAATTCTTCAGGAAATACCTCAGGAAAGTCGTGAAAGATGGGGATATCTTCAATCTTCTTTTAGCTTGAACATCGGTGACGAGAGCTAAAACAACAGTATGGCCCTTTCGTAAACACTTCTGGGCCTTTAAGACCGAGATGATGCCTACAACAGCACCACCCTTTTCGCCTTGGATAACAAGGGGTTCGCCGACTGAACGAGGAATGCGGACAATTTTCTCTTGGCAGAGTAATTCCGCTCGGTGTTGGGATAACCACTCCATTCCGATGATAACGTCGAAGCTTACGAGAACGATAGCGATGAGATCAATAGTGAACGTCTGACCAGATAACACAAGTGTACAACCGTTGATGATGTGAGTGGCCTCGATATTTCTACCAATGGCTAGTTCGACAACGCGATTAGGGTTCAAAAGAGTCGGGGCATACTTTAGCATTTCACTAACACTTAAGGACACATAACCGGCATTGGCTCCAGAATCAAAAGTACGGAAACATAATGATCATCGAGTAAGAACTTACCCGTCACAATGTTAGATTGTTCCTTGCTTCACCTACGCCAGTCACAAAAGCGTGTCCTCTTACGACGTTGTTGTTAATGTTGTTCCCAGTGCCTTGGTTATTGTTGTTGTTGTTGTTGTTTTGATTCAATTGAGGGCAATTCTTCTTGATATTCCCGTTAGCTCTGCACTTATAGCATCCTTGACTGTTGCCCCATTGTTGTTACGGCTGCTGTGGCTGGCTCTGTCTCATAGGGTACGAGCTTCTGTAATCCTTAGCCACGTGCCCTTGCCTGTTGCACCGCTGACAACAGTTCCTCGCACATTGTCCGGTGTGATATCAATTGCATTTGTTGCACTTGAGTTGGTTTCCTTGATAACCACCCTGGTGCTGGTTGGGGCTCTTGTTAACTTTGTACTTTCTTTGCTGAGCTTGAGGTTGTGAGGAGTTGGGAACTTTGCCCTGGTTATTATCCCATTTGCGCTTGTTATCACCAGAAGTTTCGATAGTAGCACTGATTCGTTTGGGTAGCTTGCCTTGTTCAACATCTTGGTCGATAAGGCGGTGTGCTAAACGGATGACTTGCTGGATTGTGGGGAGATTAGATGAAGTTACCAAACTTTGGATTTCGGGAAATAGACCCTTGAGATAGAGCTCAATTCTCTTGTAGGAAGGTTGTGACAAGTTGGGACATAGAGCAGCCAAGTCGTTGGACCTTTTTGTATAAGCCTCGATCTCCGATCCAACCATCTTCAAATCGTAGTACTCCACTTCAAGTTTCTGGATGTCACACCCCAACCGATGGCGGAAACATCGGGGCGCGACACTAGGCGAATTAGATTGCTCGAGAGAATCCATAACAACTATTTACGCGACAATATTTAGACGTTCATTATTCCATACTAATAAACATATAATCCATAAATAATTATTACAAATATCCAATAATCTCTCAAAAACATGTCCAATTCGGTCTCCCCTAGATTTCTAATACATGAGTTTCTAGAGATAGTCCTAATCCAATTCAGCAAACGTCATCAACCTGCCACATATGTTAAAATAAAACGTCAATACAATTAAGTAAAGGTGAGCATACAGGTTTGCGTACAATATAGATATAAAAACGTTTAGCATACACCGCATGACATACTGAGATGTGAATTATGTAACTACTTAGATTCAAGTAAACCAACAAACCGCGAGTGCGAGGCACGCGAACAAGTGTCCACGTCCTAAAGAGAAAATAAATGCGAAATAAAAATGCGAGCCTTAACAACCTCGGGCCTCCGGGTGGCGGGTCAACCTCTAGCAAGCTATCATGTTAAGGGTGGTGTACTAGTAATCAAGTAACACATACAATTCAGCAGATTTCACGTACAGTCATGTATTAGTGGATTGCGAATAAGCGTTTGAGTTATGTCATTTAATATAAGAACAAATGTGACACCCAAAAGTGCGTTTAAGCGTAAAGGGGTTCAAGTATACTCACAGTTAGTGCGTTTAGGGAGAGAGAACGGATCTAATGTGGATTGAAGAGAGCGCCGATTCAGCCTTTAAACGAACAGTAGTGCATCAATCTTCCGAAATGCTAAAACGGTCAAAACGTGAAGGAGCAGAGTACAAGTTCGGGCGAAGTTGTATCAATTCCTTGGAATTGGTACAAGTTCGGGCGAACTTGACTGTTTGTCTTACTGATAGCACAAGTTCGGGCGAACTTGCCTTGTTTTGTTGAGGTTTGAACAAGTTCGGGCGAAAGTTGTACCAATTTCTTGGAATTGGTACAAGTTCAGGCGAACTTGATTGATTTTCTTGGGAAATGAACAAGTTTGGCCGAAGTTGGTCATCAATCTGATGACAAGTTCGAGCGACTTGACCTAATTGGAGTGAACTTGGCTGTTTTGGTCACCAAATCGTGCGTTTTTGCGTCGTTTTTCTGAGGAAATCGAGTGTCCATCCCTCCAACCTTAAGCTACTGAGCAAAACCTAGGCTGGAGAGGTCTTTTGGAGCGAGTTCTAGCCACTTTATAGGAACTCAGGCTAATCCGGGTGAACTTGATGGTTCGTACGGGTTAGTTCAGCTCGTGCAAGGTGACGACATCGTCCTTGTGCTTCCGGATCTGAGATCTTGCTTGACAACGCCTCGTTCCACTTTATAGTGAACAAAACATACCTCACTTAGTCCGAATTTTGTGTAAAAATCGATGTTTAAAAGGTTTTACTTAGATCTAAGTGTAGATCTAAGTGAAAAAGAGAAGTTTTGTAGAAAAAGATGAAGATTTTCGTAAACTGAAGAGTTTGATGAAATCGAAGGTAAAACCTTGTGAGAAATCGTTGTAAAACATTGTTGTTTGCATAAAAACGGGTTGATTCTTACTTGAAAATCAAGGGTTTTCGGTTTTTGGAGCTTTCAGACGAACTTGCAGCAAGGAGTGCATGAATGGAGGAGCTGGGTATTTATAGGTGAGGGGGGAATGGGCTGATTGAGATCAAGTTCGGACGAACTTGGCATAAGTTCGAGCGAACTTGGCACAAGTTCGGGTGAATTTGGCCAGTTTGCTTGAACTTATGCAAGTTCGAGCGAATTTGTTGACTGATTAATGATTTTGCTGCCTGAACAAGTTCGGGCGAACTTAGGATGCCCAAGTTCGGCCGAACTTGGCCTAATGGCGAAGTTTTGTTCGTTATTTTCGCGTTAGATGTTCGTTTGGCGATTTGGTTCATATTAGATAGTTATGTTAAGCGTTTTAAATGAATACGATTAAGCGATTCGTGCGAGTGAGAGCATTGCGATAGCAAGTATAACCATAAATCATAAAACACACATAACACATAAATAACGTAAAGTAACATAATCAACTGCGTTGCGATGCGATGTGGTAAGCGATGTCGAAGGTACAAGTGTTTATTAAACAATAACAAACTCGGCTCTTAAAGTAGCATAACTACTTGTGATTGCGTTGAATTAGCATTTAATAAGCGTGTAGATGTAATATAGTTGGGACAAAAGTAATTAATAAACACAAACCATTTCATTTAACCAAATCTCGGATTACAATAATCGAGTACAAATGGAAAAGACAAAAAAAGATAGCAGGGAATTTACGAGTTGTTACACTGGATGTCATCCCTATGACAGTACTCTTCCTTGATCAGATCCTTGAATTGATCCCATGGAGTGGCGTTGGCATCCGCCAACCTGAGCATTTGAACTTGCGCGTTCCACCAGGAGAGCGTGTTTCCTTCAAGAGTGACCGTAGCATACTTCACTCGTTTGTTAGCAGTTCATTCACACATCTCAATTTCCACATGCGGAGTACCACCGCGAGGTGTGTGACATGACCAGGATCAAGCCACCAATCATATTGAACAATTTAATAAAGTACAGTAAATTCATCACATCAATACAATCAGTGACTAAAGTTAAAGTTCAAAACAACGTTCAGAGTAAATAGCGGAAGCATAAAGTTTAATAGTTTAATAATCCAAATAGTTTAAAGTTCACGGATTTTATTTGGAACCCAACATAGGTTCAACACAACCACTACACTTCTCCGCTGCAAGCTCCCGAGCTGTAACTAAGGACCTGCAAAGCATGTAGTAGGGCATCAACATAAAGTTGGCGAGTTCACGGTTTTCCAATTTTAGTTCCAAAAATGTAAGTTCATTTAGTACTCTTTTATAACCATGATATGGGGAGCTACCCATATGTAAGCTACTAAACTGCGTAATACTGAATACTTGTGGACGTCGTTGTTGTTGCCCCGTTTTTCAATGTTTATTATCATTGACGGCTGCCAAGGCATACTAGTTCACGCCCATCTTCTCGCATGGTGTGAGGTCAATCAAAACCTAATAGCGCTATGAACTAATATCCTGCCCACCAGGCCAGGCGATTAATTAGTATGGTAAGTGGGGACTTCGTGATACAGTTGCGTTTAGTACACTTGAGACATGAATTATAAAATAGCATTTAATAGTATTCCTTCCTCGGGATACTAGGCAATCCCAAACCAGAGAAGTGAAGTTTGTTCCAAGTATAAATAGCGTTTAACAGTATTCCCTTCTCGGAATACTTGGCGATCCCAAACCAGGGAAAGTGATGTTTGTTCCCAACCACCGGGATACATGCTTTTAGTAAAATGTGTGAACTCACCATTGCTTAGCTCGGCAGATAATTTACTTGTTCTAAAGTTGGTCAACCACATCCTATAATGGTTACCAATATTTATTGGATTCGTATATAAGTAAGCCACGTATTTTCTGCACGTGTCTAACACATTTTAAAATAAAGCCATCATATTCCAGTTAAACCTAGACTGACGTGAAGAGTGTATATGTGCGGCCCACTGTAGAATAACAAGAGTTAATGGCGGCCCACCTGTCAAGTGTGTGGCACCCGTGGGAGTGTGCGGCCTCTTGACCAGTGTGCGGTCATGCATAACTTAGTTGTACCATATGCAGTCAGAGAATGCACGAAACGGGAGTGTGTGTGTGAGTGGGCGGTCCATGTGGCGTGCATTATGAATATGCAGTCCTAGATTGGTCGTTTCAAGAGTGTGTGACTTCACGTATACCCAGATAGTAACCCTTCTTGTCCCCATGATCAATCAAATCAAAACACATATTTTCACATTAGTCATCTTGCAACTTACGGATTTACAGTTCATCATTCATATCATGGATGCTTTTCAAACTAGCCGATTATCTCAATATATGACTAGGTTTTCATGGTTAAATCAGGTTTTTAATTAGATTATCATTCATTACAGAGGCTAAGCATGCTTTTATCAAACACTAGATCCTATTTTAATCATGTAAGTCAGCAAGACAAGTGTGAACATTTATCATTTATAAAAATTAGACTATCGAGATTTACTAACCGGAGATAATGGAATAAGAGAGTGTGCGAGCAAAGAAAAGAGAAAAATCTTCAAGTGGAAAAACCACCGCAGAATGGCAGAGGTGCCACCGTAACTCTTCCAAGAAAATGGGAGAGATTATAACTGAAAAGGAGGGATAATGTTGCAGGAAAAAGGTTGCCGTCAACAATGATTGGGGAAAGTTCTGTAGGGTTTGCAACTTTAGGGTATTTATACCCAACAAAAAATACCGCACACTTATATGTGCGGTTTTATTAGGTTAAATATGGGCTATTAGGCCTGAATTAATAGGATGTATGGTCAAGAGAAGGAGTGTGTGAGGTGTAAGGTGGGGCGCACACTGGTGTGCGGCCATCATTAAATTTCCAACAAGACAACTTCTCATTTAATTAGTGTGCGGCTAGGTGGATTTTGTGAGCACAATTGAAGTGTGCGACCATTACAACTCATTATATATATATATATATATAAAATATATATATATATTATATATATATATATAATACAAGTCCCTTATATTAATAAAACTCATTTAGTTAACTTCAAGTAATTACAACACTTTAATGGAATGTAACAGGAAGGTTCAGGTTGTCGCATTATTGGCCATGACAGATGTGAGATTTGCCTAGGCTGTTATGATAGGCCATATTAATCTTCTCTATATCGTTAGTTATGCTTAACTATAAAGTTTTCAACTGGTCCACAATAAATGCATCTAAAAAATGTCAAGCGATTTCAAAGAAATGACATTCCTTATGAACCAAGAATCTCTACAGGTCACCACAGATCTGGGATTTTTCTAAGGTGTTACAGCAGACTATGCTAATCTTTTTATGTATGCTTACAGTTGCAGTTTAGGGCATAATCGGTTATGGTGGAGATGATTGATATACAACGAATGGATGGACCTTGGGGAGAGATTGGTACCAACTTGCAAAAGTTGGCATTCTTTTGTTCTAACGTGTGATGGTAACATACTTTCCTGTCGAAGCAGTTTTGGTTAACTTGATTGTTTGAGTTCTTAAGGTATGTATACATTTTTCTGTAGGAGTGGATGGAAAACGTATATACCCAATAATTTCTATAAAACGGGGGTCGAAAACGTATATACCAAAAAATTTTATACGAAAACTAAATACTCTCCAGTACTGAAAAAAAAGTTCGGGGGGTCGGCCGCCCTTTCCCCCACTATTCTACGCCATGGATGGAAATAAAAAAATTGTAGAATTTGAGAGATGTGAAAAAAGTTGGTTGATGGTAATTAAATTTTAAATCAAAAGCCTTTTTAATTTCCAATGGTCCCCTCCCCAACATACACTTCAACGGTCAAAGCTTTACCAAGTTCTTTTGGCTACAACGACAACCATACCGCAATCACGCCCAACGGGGCAGTGTGCAACGTCCTTGTGGCTATGTAGGCGCCCGCACGCTACCTTTTCCCTCCCCTACCATGGTTTAACACTTATGTTTACATGGTTCATAAAATTAATGTAGTTTCTTAATTAATTATACATATAAAACTTGATAATTAAGTAACCCTGGAAGATTTAAAATCATTTAAGGAAGGAGAACGTCATATTGGTATTTGATTATATGATTACATAACTAAGTTTATGTAATAAAAAACATAAAATCATAGAATACATTAAGACCAATACACATAAATAGTCACTTAATCTGGTGATTGATGATGTCTTTTGAGTTCTTTCTTCTTAGCATTTCGTGAGTACTTTAGAATACAATAAAACATCCTAATTAAGTATACATATAAATGAAAAACAAAAAAGTAGTCCCTTTTAAGTTTTTCATATATTTATATAGAGAGAACAACTGCTCTTTACAAACACGTAAATGTTGTTGAATAAAGAAAATATAATAACATGTAATTAATAGAGGACCACCTTCAAAGAATCAAACACCCACAAAAATAGACATTTAATTCTTGATCATATAGGGCATATATTGATTCAAAAGGCTTAGCCAAATATGCCCTATATGATCAAGAATTAAATGTCTATTTTTGTGGGTGTTTGATTCTTTGAAGGTGGTCCCTTATTAATTACATGTTATTATATTTTCTTTATTCAACAACATTTACGTGTTTGTAAAGAGCAGTTGTTCTCTAGATATAAATATATGAAAAACTTAAAAGGGACTACTTTTTTGTTTTTCATTTATATGTATACTTAATGAGGATGTTTTATTGGATTCTGAAGTACTCGTAAGTCAAAATATTGTTTGTGTAATTGAAAAAACTTTTCAAAACAACTTTTCAATATGAAGAAAAAGTTAGTTTTAAAAAGCTAGAATTTTGTGGTTTTTTGAAGCTTTTTGGTAATTTTACATGAAAAAGCTAAGCTATATTTTTTTTAAAAAACAACTTATTAACTTATTGGCTTCGTCCACTGAACTCACTCTATAAACTAATCCACACACTTTTTTAAAAACTCTTTCTCAAAAAGTTATTGACTCATATAAGTCCTTTTCAAAAATTCCTTTTAAGCTTAGCCAAACAAGCCTATAATATAGAGTTTGGTTATTAGTTCTCAAAGTGAAGCAAACGGTTTTTTATTTTTAAATTGTTAAAGTGCAGCTTACTGATACGTTAGAAGTGTTATTACGACCACGATGTTGATTGCCTTCCTGGTGCTTTATGCATTCATAACTTGTTCCCAATGCGATGCTGCAGACACCATATCTGCAAGCCAAATCGTTAGATATAATGAAACCATTGTTTCACCCCAAGAAACTTTCGAACTTGGTTTCTTTAGCCCGGGTAACTCCACCAAGCATTATGTCGGAATTTGGTACAAGAAAATATCAATCAAAACCGTTGTATGGGTAGCCAACTGGAACACCCCACTAAGCGATACCACTGGCGAGCTAACTCTCACCCTTCAGGGAGTTCTTTTTCTCCGGGATATAACCATGGGGACTATCGTTTGGTCGTCATCGAACTCATCAACAACATCAGTGAGGAATCCTGTTGGTCACCTTCTAGATACCGGAAACTTTATAGTTCACAAGGAAGGTGAGAGCATCAATCAAGAAGATCACATATGGCAAAGTTTCGACTTTATGACAGACACTTTACTTCCCGGAATGAAACTTGGCAAGAATTTGGTTACAGGAATTGAAAGATACTACACGTCATGGAAATCTAAACATGATCCTGCTGCAGGTGATTTTTCTGTTAGGGTTGATAGCAGAGGCTACCCTGAGATACTGATCCTAAGGGATGGCCAGGAGATACAATTCCGCTCAGGTCCATGGAATGGACTCACGTTTAGCGGAGATCCTAATTTGAAGCCGAACCCGATTTACAACTTTACCTTTGTTGTTATCAGAGAGAAATTTACTACCAATATATTCTTCTAAATAGTTCAGTTTTTACAAGGCTGGTGTTACAACCAAGTGGTGATATAGAGCGCCAATTGTGGCATGATAGCAAACAAAAATGGGACTTTTATTTGGACCCAGAAAGTGATCACTGTGATGAATATGCAGTGTGTGGGCCATTCTCAAGCTGTAACATTTACAACTCCCCAATTTGTTCATGTTTGAAGGGGTTTGAACCGATATCTCCTGATGAGTGGAGAGTTGCAGATTCCACCCATGGGTGTCGGAGTACTGCCCGTTTGGATTGTGGACGTGGGGATGGGTTCAACAAATATACAAATTTGAAGTTACCCGAAACTCGGAGGTCATGGTACAACCAGACGATGACCCATGTAGAGTGTGAGAAGATGTGTAAAAGAAATTGTTCATGTACAGCTTACACATATTCAAATATATCAGGGACTGGGAGTGGATGCTTGCTATGGTTTGGCAACCTAACTGATATCAGAACGTTTGCTGAAAATGGGGACACTCTTTATGTACGAGTGTCAGCTTCAGAGTCAGGTAAATCAAAACAAATAGTTATATTTTCGTTACTATCTTCATAATTATTTGTCTAAATACCAAATGTACATTATGATTTGACACAGACTCAATAGAAAACAGTAAAAGCTCAGGTGCAGGGAGAAGAGTACGAGTCCTAGTCCCCATGGCACTTGTAGTTTTGGCCATACTACTTTCAATATACTTGTTTCATCGGTATAAGATGAAGAAGAAACAACAACAAGGTATGAAGTTTGCAAACCAAGTTATGCTTTATCAAAAAAAAAAAAAAAACTATACCGAAAACTTAGAAGGGGCCAAATTGTATTTTTGAACTGCAGTAAACCGATTAAATCTATAAACAGCAAAAATTTATTACATAATTTAAAATAGAATTCCTTTAATCATATATGTGAGACTAATTTTTATTATATACAATATGAAGTTTGGAAAACATGTTCCTAATCTAATCAACCAACAAAATCAATATACCTTACCATTTATATGTATCAATATTAGGAGTTCTTTTGAATGAACTTGTGGCTATCCCCCTATCAGAGACATCAGGAAATAATGAAGATCTAGAGCTACCACAATTTGGTTTGTCTACATTACTTAAAGCTACAAACAACTTTTCAATGAACAACAAACTTGGAGAGGGAGGCTTTGGACCGGTTTACAAGGTATTTTATGACTCTATGGCCTTCTATGTAGTACGACTTCTTAAAATTTTAAAGCAAATAACAAGTAAGAATACGCGGAGTTAAACAAGTTGGACTTGAAGATGCATATTTATATTAAAGATTTATGTTAAAGGGCGTACTCAAAGGGGGGCAGAAAATAGCAGTGAAGCGGCTAGCAAAAACATCAACTCAAGGACTTCACGAGTTCAAGAATGAAGTCATCTTGATATCTAAACTACACATCGGAATTTAGTCAAGCTCCTGGGCTGCTGCATAGAGGGAGCAGAAAAGATGTTGATTTATGAATACATGCCAAACAAAGGCCTTGATTCAATCATATTTGGTAAATGAAATAATAATAATAAAACAAAGAAAATTTTCAAATTATCAAGAATATTAACTAAAATTCATACATTTCACAGATAAAACTCAAAGTGAACTCCTTGATTGGCCTACACGATATCACATAATCCTTGGAATTGCTCAGTGGACTTCTTTACCTTCACCAAGATTCTCGGCTCCGGATCATACATAGAGACCTCAAAGTCAGCAATATTTTGCTTGACACAGATATGGACCCAAAGATATCAGATTTTGGCTTGGCTAGAATTTTTGGAGGAAATCAGTTAATGGCAAACACAAACAGAGTGGTTGGAACATAGTGAGATTCATCTACTGTAACCTCATTTAGAGTTATTTAGTGAATCACTTACATTGTCTTTGATTTTTCACAGTGGCTACATGGAGCCTGAGTATGCCGGAAGTGGTATATTTTCAATAAAATCAGACGTATATAGCTTTGGGGTATTAGTGCTGGAAATTGTGTGTGGGGAAAAAAACCAGGAGTTCGTCTACAAAGATAAATGGAACAACCTTTTGGGATATGTAAGTTTGGGCCTAGTTTTGTTTTTAATTTATTTTGGATGAAAGTCACTTTTTTTGCAACTGAAAACTAAGATACTTATACAAAGTTGATAAAATAATGGATTTAAGGTATTATTTCCCTGCTTTTAAAGTGATAAGGTGGCAATTTGTATATGTTAACCTCTTCCTCGAGTGGTGGTTAACTTCAAAAATTACCTAAAATGAAAACAACAAAACATAAGTCTTGTGTTCTTGATAGGCATGGGGACTCCATAATGAAGGCGAATCCTTGCAATTAGTTGCCAAGTACCTAGGTGACTCAGTCAATGTGTCTCATGTTCTACGCTCAATCCATTTTGGTTTGTTGTGTGTTCAACGTCACCCGGAAGATAGACCCACTATGACTTCTGTGATCATGATGTTGGGGAGTGAGGGTCCATTGCCTTCACCTAAAGAGCCAATATTTTACATTGGAAAAACTAAGCAAGATACTAATCAACCTTCATCTTCATATGGAACAAGTTCTAACAATGAACTAAGCATTACAATGTTGAATGGGAGATAAGACAGAAGTTGCATGTATTAAAATAAAGAACTTCTAGCTTTAAGTTTATTAAGCATTTCGGATGCATAATCATATGAATGGGAGATAAAACAAAAGTTGCATGCATTAAAATAAAGAACTTCTAGTGTAACACCTCGCATTCTTGTGTTTCCTTATTTAGAAAGTGTAATCGTATTTCTATATTTAGAAACCTGTATCCTACTTTGTATTTTTCATTTCAACCCTGGTAATCTGGGATTTTGATCATAATGGAAATTTTATTCAATACTTATATGCCGTTATACACTTTGTTCATACTATACAACCTTTAATACGTGATTATATGCAAGAAACTCATACTTGAATGCTCGAATACTCGGTTGTTGTGTACATTACACTTATACATCACTCTCTTACGCTTAAAATACTTAAAACCAACTAAAATACACAAAACCAGCCAAAACCAAAACTCTCGTGCGAGTTGGATCCTCTACGCACGAAGTGAGCATCACTTCGTAATGGCCACTTCGTATGAAGTGAGCACTTCGCACGAGGAGACACTTCGCACGAAAGCTTTTGACAGCAACTTTTCCTATAAATGCAACCTCACCTCACAACTTCAGTTTTTCCAAATCTTCTTACTCTCATACTAAAACTCTCGAATTTGTGGCAGATTGTTCTAAGTGAGTTCAACTCACAATCCTCTTAACTTTCTTATAAACTTCCTTGTTCTTTTCTTCTCCTGTAAGAAGTGTGATGGCTGGTCTAGTTCATCATCATCACTAGGATTGAATTAGAGTTTCAGCAACTGTGAGAATGTTGGGAGCTTTGACTACCCGAATTAAGTTCCAAATCTCACTTCAACATTTTGTATTTTACTTTCCGTACATTCATGACCAATGTTGATAAATCTAGTGCTTTGGTGAATCATATAACGATGTATTCGTACCCCCATGCTTGACATCTATAACGTAAATGTTAGACTAAATACTCTAAAAATACTTACATTTCCACTTACTCAAATTTAGATATTAACCAAGTCATGGTTAGCTGTTACGAACTAAGACTAAACTGCCTCGTCCTTAAAATCCTCGTTCAACAGAACCCATTGTCAAAACGAGAGCTTAAACGAGCTAAAAGGTCCAGAAACAGTCTCTTCGCACGAAGTGGCATTTTTCCGTATTTACTTTCCTGAATTTTCTACTTTCCAATCCGAATCCAACACAGAACACTCACCCAACTTTGTCCCCTCGTGTAGGGTAACCTCGGTGTCCTACCCTCCACTCAACAGTTCGCGGTTTACTAAGGAAGCTTTGCAAAACCGTGAGTATACTCGACCCCGTTTTCTCTTTTATCACTCTTGGGTGCAATACATGTACTTTATCAAAATCACCCAATCATACTACGCTTAAATCACAAAGCAATCCTTAACTATGCTCTATGTGTTAAACTTTAACTCATACATGCTTATACTTGAAATGCTTATAGTTAGTCATTAACTTTGATCAAGCCTCCCTTAACATGTATAGCGCTATAGGAGTAACGCACCGCCCGTAAACTTGAGGCCATGTTAAGTTAAACACATACGGTCTTTTAATTGCTATGATTTGATTACGCTTGTGAGAAACTTTGGGTTGACTTGTATGATTGCATGCTCATTTTTACATGTTAGCCTCGAGATTAGACATTTATACATGAGGATTCGTTTTAAACTTTATACTATGCTATTATTTAAAGTTGTATACTCGCCAATGCCATGTGTGTTGAACTATACTTTAACATGTATTGCAGGTTGATGTTGATGATGACTACGTATGGAATTGAGTAGGAGGACTTAGATACTCATCTAGAAACATATTAGAAAAGTTGTTGTATTTGTATTTTGTTTCCATAATGATGTATTTTGCTTCATAGACAGTGTTGTTTTGTAATTCTGATTAAAACTTGTTGTACTTTGCTTCAAATTGTTGTACTAGATCTTGATCAATGAAATGAAATTTTGTTATATAAATACTTGTCACATTTTAGCGTTATGAAGTCTCGAGCAATCTATTTACGTCTGCCCCGATGATTCTACCATCCGTTGGGGTGTGACATATTGGTATCAGAGCCATAACTATAGGGATTTAGGAAAAATAGCATCATTTAACCTAGTCTATAGTCTAAGCACCAAACAGGCCCCTTTTGTGTGAACTGGACACTTCACACAAAGTGACTTCACTTCGCGGGAAGTAAACCCACTTCGCACAAAGCAGACTGCTCCTGGATTAAAACGTCTAAACTTTCTTCTATTCTGCTTCTACTCTAGTTCTGTTTTCTTAAACATTACATGACTTTCCTAAGGCTGACACAATACACACTTGAAGACATAAAGACACTCAAATTTTACTAACGAGGCGATTGGCACCAAGATAGGCCTAATGGTCCACAATTTTTGGTGAAATCCCTCATTCCACGTATTCGATTTTACACGAAGTTACGCCATCAAGTTAGGAGTGATATCCACACCTTGATGAACAATTTCCACATCATACTCTAGTGGATCTTACTAACGAGTTGGAATTTGCTCCTCGTTAGTAAATAACAACCACATTTAGGGTACGACGTTAGCAAGTTAGGGGTGAAACGCATCTTGATAACAACCACATTTAGGGTGATGTTTTTACACGTAGTATTTCCGAAGATGCATTAGATTCCATGTTCTAGGAATCTATTTTCCTTGAAGGTTTCTAACTTGCATGCTCCTTTTCCATTCGCCCACTTGACCCGGTAAGGTCCTTCCCATTTGGGCCTTAGCTTTGCGACGCTCTTTTGCTAGCTTGTTTCGTTGTCCCGGAGGACCAGGTCGCCCGGGACCAGGTTTAACTTCTTCGTTCTGGCATTGTAGGACTTCTCCATCTGCCTTTTGTACCCTACCTTTTGTATCGCAGCAATCTCCCATCTTTCCTCTCACAGGTTGAGATTTATTCTAAGATCGTGCTTGTTTTCCGCTTCCCGCAACTTCAGCCTTGCTGTGGAGGAGCCGATCTCAACTGGAATGACTGCTTCCATGTCATACGTTAGGCTGAAAGGTGTCTTTCCGTTAGATGTTTTGGGAGTTGTCCTATATGCTCACAGGACAAAGGGTAACTCCTCAGCCAGCCATTTTGCTTATGGCCCAATCTTCCCTTCATCCCTATGATCAAGCTTTGGTTAGCCCTTTCCACTAACCCGTTGCTTTGGGCATGGGTGACGCATATGAAGAACTGTTGTATGTGCATCTGCTGGCACAAGGGTCTAAAGGGTTTCCCTGCAAATTGTAACCCAGTGTCGCTAACCAGCTCCTGATGGATCCAAATCGACAGACGATATTGTCCAAGACAAACCTTTACATTTGCTCGCTTGTGATCTTTTCCAGGGGTTTGGCTTCCATCCATTTGGTAAAGTAGTCAATGGCAACTACCACGAATTTGACCCCTCCCAGACCTTCTAGAAATAGTCCTACGATGTCAATGGCCCATTTTTGAAATGGCTAGGACGTGGAGACTGGGATCATTGGGTGCTTGTGCTTGTAGGTATGCGGGGCATGCACCTAGCAATTGTCGCATTTCTTGTTCTCAACCAACGGCCTATTGTATATGTGACTCCAACAGAATTCCGCATTCATTGCCTTGGCCACAACTGTTTTTGGACCTGAGTGCATTCCACATATTCCTTCTTGTATCTCCTGGATCACGTATCTTGCTTCGTCTTCATCCACGCATTTCAGTGAGGGGACCAAACACGATCTCCTGTAGAGTTGGCCATCTATGATCTCGTACTGGAGCGCCCTTTCTCTTATCTTTCTTTCCAGAGCTTTGTCTTCAGGAAGGATTCCATCCTCCAGGAACTTGACGATAGGGATCATCCAGGATTCTTTCGTTTACCCGATTGGGGATACTTCTTTTTGGGTGACGGAGGGCGAGTCAAGTACTCCACTTTCACTTCTTCGGCCAGATGATCGAAGGCTACGAATGCTAATTTTCTCAAAGCATCTGTTTTCCTGTTTTTCCCTCGGGGTACATATTCCAGCTTGAAGGTGGAGAATGTTCCAGCAAGCTCCTTTACTCGGGCCACGTACTATGCCATCGTGTCATCCTTGGTGTCATATTCTCCGTTATACTGTTTTACCACCAGTTGTGAGACAGAGTACGCCACGACGTATCTTGCTTTCATTCTTTGAACCAGTCGCAAACCGACCAGGAGGGCTTCGTATTCTACTGTGTTGTTTGTATTCTCGAAGTCTAACTTGACTGCGTAGGCTAATTCAATGCCCTCAGAACTGATTAGCGTGATGCCTGCCGCATTACCTTCCTCGATAGAAGCCACGTCAGTGTATAGCTTCCATACTGTCATCCCTTCTTCCATCTTCTCATTTTCCTCAAGTTCCTTCCATCTGAGGAGCTCCTTTTCCTCCTTTTCATCTTCCTCCACAAGGAAGTCTGCCAGGACCTATCCTTTTACCGTTGTTTTTGTCTTATACTCGATGGTGTGTTCTCCTAACTCTACCATCCACTTAGCCAACCGGCCAGAGAGTTCTGGCCTTCTCAATACCTTTTGCAATGGATGGTCTATGAGCAGGATTACTTTATTTGCTTGGAAGTACCTCCTCAGTCTTCTTGAGGTGAAGACCAGCGACAGTGTTAGCTTTTCCATCGGAAGGTACCTCTCCTCAAGTCTTTTAAGTGTTCTACTGATGAAATATATTAGGATCTGCCTGTCTTGCCTTTCCACCATCATGACGGCATTGATTGTTGTCTTTGGTGCTGATAAGTATAACAAAAGGTTCTCTCCTAGGATTGGGGTGGCCAAAGTAGGCAGGTTGCACATCAGTTTCTTCATCTCTTGGACAGCTGCTTCAGCTTCCTAGCTTAAACGAAACTTGCTGCTCTGTAAGCATTCCTTCAAGACCTTCATGGATGGGAGTGTCCTGTCAGCTACTTTGGACAAGAAGCGATTGAGTGCTATCAGACTTCCGTTCAATTTTTGGATATCTTTGAGGGACCTTGGGGATCTCATTTCTATGACCGCTTGTGTTTTCTATGGGTTGGCCTTGATTTCCCTCTTGGTCACAATTACCCCCTAAGAACTTGCCCTCCTCTAATCCAAAATAGCATTTTCCTGGGTTTAACTTCATGTTTACTTCCTACATAGTTCTGATAGTTTCCTCTGCGTCCTCAATCATCAGTTTTCTTTCAAGCTTTTGATCACGATGTTATCCACATTTACATCCAGATTTCATTTTAGCTGGCCTTGGAATAGTGTGTTCATGAACCTTTGATAGGTTGCTCCTGCATTCTTGAGCCCAAACAGCATCTTTGTGTAACAGATTCTCCATTCGTCTATCACAAATGTCGTTTTTTCCTCATCCTCCAAGGACATTTGAATTTGGTGGTATCCCTTGTATGCATCCAAGAAGCACTTTAAAGGGTTTTGGGCTAGAAAGGGTACTTACACATCTATTTCAGGCAGAGGGTAACAGTCCTTGGGGCAAGCCCTGTTGGGGTCCTTGTAGTCAATACACATTCTCCACCCTCCGTCTTTCTTGCTAATCATCACTAGGTTTGACACCCAGGAAGGGTACCTGACTTCCCGGACTATGCCAGCCCTGAGGAGCTTTCTAGTCTCCTCGCATGCTGTTCCCTGCTTCTGTGGTCTCATGCTTCTTTTCTTTTGTTTGACCGGCTTTACCCAGCTGAAGGTGTTGAGTCGGTGCTCTGTCAAGCTCCGTGGGATGCCGCTCATGTCCGAGTACTGGAAAGCAAAGACGCCTATGTTGAAGAGTAATAATTCCTTCAGGACGCTTTTGCATTTGTCACTCGGGTGTGCTCCTACTCACACGGTTTGCTCTGGGAACCTCTCGTTCAGGACCCATTCCTCTATTCCTTCTTCTCTAGATTTCTTTTTAGTATTACTTTCTGAAATTGTTGTACCTCATAAGCTGACTTTACCTAAGTGAGTCCTCTAGAGGTTTAGAATACAAGAGCTCTGTGCGGAGTCGACGCTTGTGCTTTAAGACCTGCGATGCCTTGTCTTCCTAATATGGCATTGTACTTTGAAGGTGACCTGATCATGGTGAATGTTAGCTCTATGGTCCTTGTTCTGTCTCCCACTCCCACTCCCACTGTGAATGGGAGTTTGATTTTTCCTAAGAGGTGTGAGATGCTATTATTGAACCCTACGAGGGGCATGGAATCTTCTTCGAGTTTGTCCCTTACATCTCTATCAAGTCTCAGAAAGCAGTGCTCGTATATTACTTCTAACCCACCCCCCTGTCGACATGTATTTGTGCTACTTTATGCCCTATTATCCTTGCCGAGATGTTGAGGGGGAATTTCTGAACTTCATGATCCTCTAGGTGAGGCATGAGTATTGGGGCCTTCATACAATCTGGGAGTCCCAGCACCCTGGCCTTGATGCTCCGGGTCATATCATGCTTGTCCCTCATTCTAATCATGTCTACAAAGCATTGCTCCTGACCTTCTACCTTTTTATCCTCACCCTTCTTATCCCCTTTCTTTTATTTCCCTTAGCATATGAGATAGCTTTCATGTCTTGACCGCTAGTTTGATTTCTCTTTTTAGCAAGGTTGGGGAACTCGTTAGTCGCTAGACGGCCGGTTAAGTGGGGACTAGCGACTACTTGGGATTAATTAGGATTAATCGGATCGGGTTTTTAATATGTATTTTTTCAGTTTTATGTATACATATATACATTTTTATATGTAAATATTTTAAGTAGCTAGGTTTTTAATCTTACTCAACTCATTTATTTAAGTATACATGATTAATTGTTGGAATTCATATGATTTGGTTGAAAACTGACCGGAATTTAGAGGTTTTGGCCGGAATATACATGTTTTTTGATGGAATTTGGCTGGAATCGTCGATTTTTGGCTGGCCTAGTCGGACCTAGGCGGACCTAGTCGGGCCTAGTCGATTAATGGACCGTTTAAGAAAAATTACTCAGTAAGTAACTGGATGACTAGCGATTAATCGGCGCCTAGTCGCAATTTTTACAACACTGCTTTTTAGATATATACAATCGTCCGTTTTATGTCTGCAACCTTTGTGGAACTCACAATACTCGTTTGGGTAAGCTTTCGGTCCAGGCTTTAAGGGAGGATGCTTTGTGAAAGAGTTTTTGACCCTCTCGGTAGCTAGTATTTCACTTGGAGTTTTGGTCAGAAGGGTGAAACTGTCACGTAAGCGGCTGCCCCCCCCCCCCCCCACACACACCCTGGCTTGTAGGGGCAAAATGTGGGCCTTGGTCTGTCATGGTGCATCTTATCATAAGAAGGCTTCTTGGGATAAAGGTTACCTTTTTCCTGTGATCACGAAGTGGTGTTGATCTTCCTGGGGCTGGTGTCCAGTTCCTTGGCCTTGCTGCTAGTATCCTTTCCTCTGATAAAGGCTCTAACCTTTTCCATGAGGGCATCGAATGTTTAAGGGAACTCTTCTCCCAGCTTCTCGCATAACTGAGTGTGTTTTAACCCTTGATAAAGCTGCTTATCTTTATCACTTCTGGTATCCCTTTTTTGTTCATGCTCTCCTTGATAAACCTTTCCGTGTATTGGTCCACTCGTTCATTGTCCTTCGGGCGGATATGCATAATCTCGTTAGGATTCTTAACCACCTTTTTCTATTGGTTGAAGTTCCTGAGAACTTCTAACATACGTTTTCATAACTGTCTATGCTTCCTGTTAGAAGGCTATCGAACCACAGGCGGGCTCCTTCAGTCAATGTTTGCACAAACATATGACACCAAGTAGGCATGAACCACCGGCCAACCTGTCCCGCTCCCCTGAAAGCGTGGTGGTGGTCCTCGGGATCCTTGGTCCTGTCGTCCTGTCCAGGTTACTGGGCGGCTTGAGCTTGGGAGGTATTGGTGCCTCTACTATCCATTTGGTAAACTTAGAAACTTCTGCCAGGTCCCTGGGAAAGTAAGGTTTATCCAGCATGTTATCATCCTTGCCTTTGTTATCCTTCTGTCCTTCCTTTTCTTTGTCACCTCCCTTCTCTTCCATCATCACAGCCCTTTCTTCGGCGGTCATCTGTTTAAGCACTGCCATGAAAGTGGCAAAAGGGTCTGGGTAGTGTTTTTGCTGCTGGAAGAGACACTGCCTTCGTTCTAGGGTGTCTCGAAATTGAGTTTGGAACGTAGGCTCTCTAGCCTTTTTATTTTCTCTAGGTCATTTAGTTGCTTTCGAAACTAGTCTTATTTTTTGACACGAAATCTTGAGTGATCTCGCTTTTCTTAGGAGATGATTCTCTATCGTTGGTATTATCATACTCATCATTGATATTCTCGATGGTAACCTGTTTTTCCGACATCGATGTCACCTTTGAGATTTGGGAACCGTCGGGAGGTGGTGTCTTCATTCTATGATGCGTTCTTTGTAGGTAAAGACCCTTCCAAACACTAGTGTTCTTGCTGGGATATCTGTAATGACAGAGGTCCCATGGATGGCGCCAATATCGAATCACTAAGCTTTAACTAGAAGGACCGAGTGATTCGTCGGCGTTTGGATGAGTCTTCTTGGTGAGCTACAAAATAATAAACCGTTAGCCTATTCACGGATCCGTGACCAAGCTTCGGCGTGAGATTAAGTAACCTTGTCGGAGAAGATAAGTAATTTCGACATTGTGGTCATCAGAATATATGGTGTGGACCTCTTAGTGTATTGAATTTGATTCAGAGAATGTCCAAAGTAAATGCTAGAGTCTTGAATGCTTGCGTTGAGTGATCACCGAACCGGGTTATATATAGAGAAAAGACCTTGTCATCTTGTGGAGATCCCGGAGTAATCCGACAGTAGTCTCCGAAGCCAGCCTGGTTGCTGGTTGCTCAGGACGCGTGTCGCTTCCTCAGTGGTGGGAAGCTCTCTTCATTAAATGATCCCTGCAACTACCTCGTACCTTTTACGGCTTGTCCGTCTGTCGAGGTTGTAGGCATTAAATGCCTGTAACTTGGAGAGGATGACATAAGTTGGTGGGCTTAAGTCTTTGTCATTCTCCTTCATGCGTTGGGCGAGTGTGTGAGTGATAGGCTTTTGTAAGAGTCTAGTTAAGCGGCCCAAGACGAGGAGCCCGGTTTGGGGCCCTCGTCACACCCAGTTACCTACATCTAATTTGTTAGGCATATTTATGTCTGGTTTGCGTTTTGGCCACCACTTGTAACGGACGTTTAACCTTTTTGAAGGTCTAGAGTGAGTAAAAATCATCACTTTTTTCTGTATTTAATTAGTTATAAGCCCCCCCCCCCCCCCTCTCTCTGGGCTTGGGACCAACAAATCAACAATACTTTCATTTTGACATGGAAACATTAACAACTAAAATATCTTTCAGCCATTAAGCAAAGATCACTATATAGAATTAGCCGTTAACACAATATTGAGAAACATATGGACTATTTTCAATTAAGGGGTCGGCAACACTCCCCGAATGGGTTTTGGGTGGGGGTACCCGAATCCGTAACACCACCGCTACCCATTCTCGGGTACCCCAAATCAGGTAGTAGGTTGGGATTTTAGTTACCCGTTGAGAAGTGTTGTGGGTATGAAAGAGTAGTGTGTGGAGAGAGAAAGGGTAGTGTAAAAAGGTGGATCCATAGTTTAGTGTAGTGTTGCCACTAATAATATGTTTTGGGTTGGTTTAGTGAAAAAGTAAGTTGACTACGCAAGATTTGTGCAATCTCGATGCACGTGGGCTTTGATAAGACGGAATATCCACATCTCAATTACTAGCTTTGACGACATTTGAATGCTCCAAATGACATTTTGATAAGACGGAATATCCACATCCCATTTGCCCTTTGTTTCGTAATTCTAAGCCCAATTTGAAATAGTTTCAAAGATATTTAACAAAATGGGCCCTTGCTTTAGCTCCATAGTCATTGAGCTTTGCCCAATTTTGCTTTGTTGTCACTTGCTTGTAATGTTCTCATTTTTTTCTTTCTTTCTACTTTTTCCATGTAGCTTTTATTTATTATGGTTTTTCTTTTAATTTGAAACTGACCTAGGCTAATGTACATTAACGAGCAGGCGTAAACTCGCGCGTTGCAGCGGGATGTTGATCGTGATTGTTTTAGTCTCGCTATATATAAGACGCGAAATTTCTTAAGTTTATTTAAAACATCATTATTTATTGGTTTTTTAAAAACAAAACTTAAACTTTTTATTTTATCAAAATACTAAGTTCCAAATATTAAAATAACTATCAAAAAACACTTCAGGAAATTTATGAAGTTTTTATTTTTGTTTGAATTTTCAAAAAAGATTTCAACAGATTCACAGAGACTAACGGAAACTGTTATTTTTGTATTCGAACAATGATTTGTGTATTCGATTTTTAATACGTTTAAGGGATTTAAAAATATAACCATTAATCTGTAAATTCGTGGTTCACTATTTCGTTTCGTGACTCGTTGGAATTTCTCGCTGGAAATCGGTTGGGGCCTTGGATCTCTGCCGCTGGGAATGGGACTTGGGCACCACCGTTGATTTTGTGATCGTTCTGGTTCCGGTGTTTTTGGTGGCCGTTATCATTTTTCTCTCCATTGCCTGCAACCTGAGTCGTTGATTAGTTTTCTTCTTCTTGAACGTATCTCGGATATGAGATTATAATTAGTATGTTTTGGCATGCATGATGCATACTGTATTCTCTAAGTATCTTAGATATGATAATATGAATATTATGCACCCTGTATGCACCCTCGTAATTTGGCTTTTTTTAACAACGATTTTCTTGTGTTCGAATATTAGTGGAGATCTAAGGGATTAGGATCTTAACCATGAATTGGCGTTTTCCGGTAATTTGTTGTTCGTTATTGAATAACGGAATCTTCGCCAGAATCGCTAATCTTCAACTTGGTTCTTAAAACTGTCATGGGTTATATTTGATTGATCCTTTATAATAAATTGATGATGACGACCGAGAATGAATCCACAATTAATCTTCCCTTTGTTGATTTTAGTTCCAAATTTGTGTATGAAAGTGAATCGCAAAACAAGGGAGTATGTGATGATGTTGGGGTTCTGTTATTTTGGTTTGAATTGTGGAACCAAGGCCTCTGATGCCAATGGATGATGAGAGGGAGGTTCTAATCCTTTACAAGGGTATGTATAGTTACCAAAAGGGTGTAATACCCGTTGGTGAGTAGTTGTGATGGTTGGGCTGTAGTTGTGATGGTTCGGCTTCGAGTGACTCAGGGGAGGCGGGGCGCCCCCGTTGTCAACAGTCACCACGCGTGGTAACACGTGAAACACCACCCCGACTTGATTCCATAACGCATGAACATTAAAACACGTTGTAGCCATGACGCGTTTTAGCCATATCGTTGAGAGTGGAGCATGATGGGTGTGGTGAGTGATGGGCATTTCCACTAAAATATATAACTAATGATGGGATTTGGCTCGATGACGTGGCGTATGGTGTGCCGTTCCTGGTTGGTAACCCTAATAACTAGTATGCAGCCGTTATTTTGCCGTTTCTGCCGGAATGCCAGGAAATCCTATCATATGATGTTATATTCACTCTCTTCTCTTTATTTCTACCACTCCAGTCTCCAGATTTGTTATATATAATTTTTTTTAACTTACGGGCCTTTTACGTTTATGGCTCTGAGCCGGCGCCCACCCCGCACTTGCTAAGGGCCGGCCCTGCGTAACTGCTGTACACATCGTCTTTAATATCTCCTTGCTGATTAATTCCCTTAGGAAACCGTAACCACCAACTTTCAATTCTCATCTGCTGACTATTACTTTTATTCAACTTTAAGACCAACATTTAAATTCTCCTACAATTATTTCTATCATCACCATAGAGTTTCTGTTGTGCTTCCAACAAGACGATCAAAAGTTTCTTATTTAATCGTCAATAGATTTAAAATTTAAATATTTATTTATAAGCTATAAGCTTCTCTTAATTGATATTGAGCAACTTTCTTGTTTAGGATGGTGATTAAAAGACATGAAGCACTTTGTATATCAATATATCATATATGCTACATGCTGACAAGACATGATAAAAAAAACCAATGGGTAAAATTAAACAAACAACAATATCAGAACTTTATGTAAAACAACTATACAAAAAATTGTTTTTTTTTAATAGCCAAAGATTTTTTTATTCATAACCAAAATAGAGAAAGATCCAATATGGCGATTCAACGGTTTACATAAGCAATGTTTATTAACGGTCAATGTGGTAATTGCAACTTTAGGGTCTAAGGATACTTGAATCAGAGATTATTAATTCTATATTTAGGTGTGTTATCAGATGTTATTCTTTACGGGCACATACGATTAAAAACAATCGACTATAAAAATGTAAAAGTAATTAGAACAAAATATATAATAATTTAAAATAAAATATAGATTTAAAAAAATTAGGCTATACACTTTTTTAATGAATAACAAAAGCCCTATCACCCGGGTAAACCTAATGGCAAAAGGTCATCCACGCCCGCAAACATAGTTAACACTAGTGATCACCCGGATCGCCACCATTTCAGATGAAACTGTTAGAAAGGAAAGTCAAACCTCAAGAGCAAATCCCGCTAATCAACAGCTAATCAACAGCAACCGAGAGCAGCAGCTAATCAACAGCTGGGATGTCCAGCTAATCAGCAGCCGGATCAGCAGCCAGACCTTATGCAATTCAATCCTTTCCTTCTTTATGTTACTCTTGTAAAGCTTTTTAAATAGCCTGCACTTGTAATAAAAAACATAACACACAATTATGAATGAATGAGTCTTGTTCGGTAATCCTTTCTGAAACTCTGATTTTAACATGGTATCAGAGCGGGTTATTTAGACTGCTCATCATCTACCCAAAACACAACCGAGCCACAACCGAGTCACCATGTCCGGAGACGGTAACTCGAGTAGTGATCTCACCTTACAACTAGCCAACCTTCTCAGAAATTCCCAATCAAAAAACCCCAAAATGTCCGATAGTTTACAGATAAATATGAAACTAAACGGCCAGAATTACCCCCTATGGACCCGAATGATCCGAGTCGCCATAGGCGGAAAATCAAAGATCTTGCTGCAATATTTAACCTCAAATCCCCCAGACCCAAATCATGAAACCTACGAACAGTGGGAGCAAGATGATCTAATCGTCTTTTCATGGTTAATTCAGAATATTGAACCTGTCCTTGCGGGTAACCTCACCGAATTTCCCACAGCGAAATCGTTGTGGGATGCCTTGGTAGTTACATACACAGCGGACGGGACAAGCTCCAAACATTTAATCTTCATGTCAAAGCGAATGACATCAAACAGAACAATACTTCTCTCGAAGAATTGTGGATAACCCTCCAAGGTGTATGGGGAGAAATCGACCGCATTGATCCGAATCCGATGACTTGTTCAACGGATATTCAAACATACTCCAGAATCCGAACAGAGCAGAAACTCTTCCAGTTCTTAAATGCCCTTGATCGGAAGTATGACCCTATAAAAAGGGAAATACTCCGGTCAGAACCTCTTCCGACTGCAGAAGCCGCGTATGCCACTGTTCGCAAGGAGGCCGCTCACCAAAAACTTCTCGGAACACCTCTCAATGACGCACAGGGCATCGCAGCAGGTCTAATAGCCTCAGAAGTGGAAGGAGCAGGACTTGCATCGAAAGGGCTCCGACGGTTTGACGGAAGAAGAACTGGATTAGTAAACAGAGATGACAAAACTCATCTCAAATGCGACCACTGTGGCATGACTAAGCATACAAAGGAACAATGTTTCAGACTCGTCGGATATCCCGATTGGTGGTCTGACAAGAAGGGCACAAAGGCCACTGCTCACGAGAAAGGCAGATCACCCAGCACCGGCAACCGAGAGGTTCCAGGAGATGGAAGCCGGAGTAGGGTGGGTTTCGGCGGAATAGCCGACGCAACAGGCGACGGAGAAGAAGGGTTAGGTAATGGCGGTGGTAATGAAGGAGAAGGTAACCGAGTTGTGTGTGGGGCGGATAATATAAATCCGTGGGTTTATAACCCAAATGTGAATATGTCACATTTGGTCCCTGGAAATTATGGGAATGCTAATATGGCCCCAAAACATCATGAAAAACAAAAACGATGGATATTCGATTGTGGCGCAACCGACACAATGACTTATGAGTCATCGGATATTATCTCAACAACTAAACCAATAAGAACACATATTCAAACGGCAAACGGAGGGATAATGGATGTAAAATCGGGAGGGACGATTGAGATCTCACCCACAATAAAAATCTCTAATTGTCTTTATGTTCCCTCGTTGTCACATAAACTGCTTTCCATTAGCCACGTCACTAAAGAACTCAACTGTATTGTTCTAATGTACCCTACGTTTTGCATTTTACAGGATATCAGGACGGGAGCGATCATTGGGCGTGGCACTGAAAGTCAAGGGTTATATTATGTGGACGAAGTAACTCAAAATGGTGCTGTGATGTTAACTCATGGTACATCGGAACGAGAAGCATGGTTATGGCACCGAAGATTAGGTCATCCCTCTACAAGTTATTTACATATTTTATTTCCAAAACTATTTCCAGTTAATTCCTTGTCAAATTGTGAAACATGCGTTTTAGCAAAGAGCCACAGGAAAACTTTTAAGCCCAATAACACTAAGGTTGCTTTACCATTTTCATTAATTCATTCTGATGTGTGGGGTCCTGCCCCCGTTCTTGGGGGGCAAAGCCTTCGCTACTTCGTGATGTTCGTTGATGATTGTACCCGAATGACCTGGGTTTATTTTTTAAAAAACAAATCCGAAGTCTTTGAAAAATCACTATGTTTTACGCCATGATCCAAACCCAATTTCAAACAAACATCCAAATCTTCCGATCCGATAATGGCGGTGAGTTTGTTAATACCTCCTTTAAAATGTTTTTTCAAAACAAAGGAATAATCCACCAAACCACATGCCCAAACACCCCAGAACAAAACGGTGTCGCTGAAAGAAAAAATCGCATTTTGCTGGAAATGACACGAGCCCTCCTAATTGAATCCCAGGTCCCAAAACATTTTTGGCCTGAAGCCCTTGCTACTGCTACCTATCTTCTCAACCGACTCCCAACAAAAATCCTAAAACTTAACACTCCGTTACACACCCTTTCAAATTTTTTCAAACTTCCCTCAGTCCTTACCCTTCAACCACGAATCTTTGGATGTACCGCTTTTGTTCACATACCTAAATCAGATCGAACCAAACTTGATCCTTGTGCTGAAAAATGTGTCTTTGTTGGGTATGGAATGAATCAAAAAGGATACAGATGTTATAACCCAAAGACACGTCATATGTTCACCACAATAAACTGTGACTTTCTTGAGACCGAGTATTACTATTCCCAACTCAGTGGTCAGGGGGAGAAGGAATGCTCAGACACACTAAGTTGGTTGAAATATGTTCCCTATGTACCAACTACAGAGTCACCAGAATACAATTTCAGTGCCACTGAAGGCCCTAATGTTCCTCCTAACCTGGTATCCGAGGTAAGTAATACTCACCCTATTCAGTCTGGTGATACTTTTGGAGCTTCTAATGACTCCGAAGATACCAATACTTCTAACCATGCAACTGCCACAGAACAAGCTGAAAGTTTACAGGCAGATGAATCCATTCAAGAAGAATCCACACAAGAAGAAACACCATCAAGATATGTGTTACCCCCTAGAACAAACAGAGGGGTTCCTCCGAAACGGTATTCTCCTGGAAAAGAGCCAAGGAGGTCTAGTTATCCTATAGCTAATGTAGCTAATGGAAATCTCACTAAGGAAGCCAAAGAGTTTATCTCATCTGTTTATTCTGAGGAAACTCCTACAAACGTAGATCAAGCCTTAAAGTCTAAACATTGGAAGGAAGCAATGAAAACAGAAATGGAAGCCTTAATCAGGAACAACACTTGGGAAAAGTGTACTCTTCCGTCGGGAAAGAAATCCGTGGGGTGTCGTTGGGTCTATACGATTAAGTATAAACCAGACGGTACAATTGAAAGATATAAAGCCCGACTGGTAGCAAAAGGGTATACCCAGACACATGGGATTGATTACGCTGAAACATTTTCCCCAGTTGCAAAAATGAACACAATTAGGGTCCTTTTCTCGATAGCCGCAAATGAAGGGTGGCCACTTCAACAATTTGATGTAAAAAATGCATTTCTACACGGGGATCTAGATGAAGAGGTATTCATGGATGCTCCTCCAGGATTCACAAAAGATTTCAGGTCCGGAGAAGTTTGCCGTCTGAAGAAATCTCTTTATGGTTTGAAGCAATCTCCCCGGGCTTGGTTTGGCAGATTTACCATAGCTATGAAAAAATTTGGATATAAACAAAGTAACGCCGATCATACTTTGTTTCTCAAAAAAAGAGGAAAATTCGTAACCTGTCTAATTATCTATGTAGATGATATGATCATTACAGGGAATGATAAAGAAGAAATGGGAAAACTAAAAGAAAACTTGTTTGCCGAATTTGAAATGAAAGACTTGGGCAGGCTGAAGTATTTCCTCGGAATTGAAGTACTAAGGTCAAAACAAGGAATTTTCATTAGTCAAAAGAAGTATATCTTAGACTTGTTGGCAGAGATTGGAATGATAGATTGCAAACCAGCAGATACTCCTATGAGTGTAAACCAAAAACTCTATATGGAGGAAGGAGCAAAGTTAGCAAACAAAGAGAGATATCAACGGCTGGTGGGAAAACTAATATATCTCTTACATACTCGCCCAGACATTGCATATGCTGTAGGGGTGGTAAGTCAGTTCATGCACCAACCTCAAGAATCACATATGGAAGCAGTTTGGAGAATTATTAGATACCTCAAAGGAACAGTGGGTCATGGAGTCCTGTTTCAATCACATGGACACCTAAATGTTCAAATCTATACTGATGCAGACTGGGCAGGAGATAAGGGAAGTCGGAGGTCAACAGCAGGCTACTTTGCTCTAGTTGGTGGGAATCTTGTCACTTGGAGAAGTAAAAAACAAAAGGTGGTTGCTCTCTCAAGTGCAGAGGCTGAATTTAGAGGTATAGCTCGAGGTCTAACAGAAGCCATATGGATGCGAAGACTCTTAGCTGAGATTGGCTTTCCTTCAAGAGAAACGAGCAAGATTATGTGTGATAATAAAGCTGCAATTCAGATTTCAGAAAATCCAGTACAACATGATCGAACTAAACACGTAGAAGTTGATAGGAACTTCATCAAAGAAAAATTAGAAGATGGTACAATTAAACTACCGTTTGTTCGATCAAAAGATCAATTAGCAGACATACTAACAAAGGCTGTCAGTGGGAGAGTCTTAGGCGAATGCTTAGACAAGTTGTGTATTGGAAATCCCACTACTCAACTTGAGGGGGAGTGTTAGAAAGGAAAGTCAAACCTCAAGAGCAAATCCCCGCTAATCAACAGCTAATCAACAGCAACCGAGAGCAGCAGCTAATCAACAGCTGGGATGTCCAGCTAATCAGCAGCCGGATCAGCAGCCAGACCTTATGCAATTCAATCCTTTCCTTCTTTATGTTACTCTTGTAAAGCTTTTTAAATAGCCTGCACTTGTAATCAAAAACATAACACACAATTATGATATGAATGAGTCTTGTTCGGTAATCCTTTCTGAAACTCTGATTTTAACAGAAACCCACTACACGAAGTTAGACCGTGATAAAAACCAGAGCAAATTTGCTTTAGACGAGACTCGAACCAGTAACCTCTACTTTAAAAGCTCGTGGGGCTGGCAAAATTAGGTTATACTAATCATTTATCTATATTGTAATGTGTGGTGGTTGAGCTTCCTCGTTGATTAATCTCTTATGTTGACGCCATAGAATTTTGCAAGAGAAAAAAATAAACACGACAAAGCCCCATATCTCCAAAGTCAATAGTAAGAGAACATGACTTAATATTTGAAACATTCAATTCACTAGGTCAAATTAAATATATATTAGATTTGACCAATATATCTTATATAGCCAGGTGCAAATACTTTATTGTCAACTAGTCTTAAGCCCCACTTTGGGAGGCCGGGGCGTAAACCGTGTTACCAGTATGAGGCCGAGAGGGACGTAAAACCGTTCTAACCGCACAACGATTAAAATGGGGAAAACATAAAACAATTATACGGATTTATAACATCAAAAATATAAGGACGAAACCATATGATATTTGACCTGACAGAACTCATGAAAAAATCTACGTCGAAATGTAAAACAAATTATGTAAAACTCCAGGAAATAAAAATGACATTTTACAAAGTTTTTGAAATGTTAAGAGGCTATAAGTATCCGTGTTAAAAGTTAAGGTAAAAATAACAAAATCTAAAAAAGAAAAAAAAAACCAAAAATACAAAAAAAAAACAAAAAAGAGTAAAAAAAAGACAAAATATACAGTATCATTGGGATGTGATGAATTAATATATATAAAATTATAAATAGTTCTAAGATAACTTGAGGCTCTTAAGTGTTTGGTTTGCCAGAATTCTACAGAATCTAAGGGAAATGAAGTTTTCCAACAATTAACATGCTGGTTCATATAATTTGATATAATTTGATGGAATTAGAATCTTAATTTCAATCTTCAAGTGTTTGGTTGGCGATGGTATTAAAACTGGAACTGGGCATGAATTCCTTCAAATTCCCTTAACTTAGGAATTTAAATCCTTCCTAGATGTGAAGGAATTTAAGTAAATTCATTGGAATCTCCGACTGGTCTAACCATTTCGACCCGCACCGTTCTGACCTGTAACGATTCCGACGCGCACCGTTTTGGCCCAAACCATTTTTGCCCATAATGTTTTGACCGGAGCCGTTTCGACACGTACGTTTCGACCCGCACCATTTCGACCTGAATCGTTCCGACCTGGACCCATACCGTTTTGACCCGAACTCTTGCAACTCGTACCGTTTCAAACCTAACCGTTTCGTCCCGAACCATTTCGACCTGTACCGTTTTGACCTGAACCTGGGGTAGTGGGGGCTGGGATGATAGATTCTAATTCATTTGACAAACAAATACATCAAAAATGGAATTAAGATTCCAATTTCAACAATTTCTAATTCCTATTAGAATGTCTAAATTCCAAATCCAATTCTTCTAAATTCCAATTCCTATACAAATTTTAATTCCGGCACATTTCACGAACCAAATGTACCCATAGATCATCGGGAAGGTTTACAACGTCTACATAGTAGCCATGGATGAATAGGCTAAGGACCATCTATTGTGGAGATAGCATGAGATGCTTCGACGGTTAGGTAGAATAGATGTGGTACTTCAATCTAAAATGGTCAAGATGTAAGAGCATTCGTATCCCTTCCTCTAAATTTTATGAGTGTGTTCTTTATTTTATAAAAAAGTGGATCTAAGTGGTTCTGAATAGATGAAAGAGAAAATGTTACTATTCATACATATATTTGGGAGGACACGTCCACCCTCTATAATTTTTTAATATATTTTAAAAGTGATTGTGAGTGGGGGAGAAAAAAAAAGTAACGATAAAGGCATAAAAAATGTTATTTGATATAAAGGAGAGAAAAATGCAGTGTTTCTTTAGTATAATTATAGAAAATGAATGATAGAAAACATGTGAATGCTTTTAACACCCATGTTACAGAAAAAGTACAACACTCTTTATGTATTTTGATACATCGCTTTTATATAATTTTGCCAAAACATAAACAAATTTTCCAAAAAAAATAAATACAGCATCAGCATTTCAAAAAAGGTAAAAACAAAGTTTACAAAACAATTAATGAATAGAGGGTCCTTCCATCATAAAAAGTTGCTTTGATTCTATAATTCATATATCATATTGTTATATATAAAAGGCTTTTTTTAGAATTTGGGCTTTAAGAAACAGTGGTCGAAAACCCTTGCTTTATTCTATTGACCCTTGATCTACCCGGAAACAATTGTATATACATAAAGTAAAATGCTAAAATCGTCCATGAGGTTTCGGAAGATTTATCGTTTCCTATCCAAAATAGTTTTTTAATTATCTATTAATTTTTTGTGCAACTACACCCTTCAGGTTTGATTTTGTTACTAGTTCCATCCAATTCGCTAACCCCGTTTAGAATTAACTTGAACTCAAGGACAATTCAGCTATTTTACATATTATTTTTTGTTTTTAAATTTGATTACACTGAGCCACGTGCTCTCTGGATCAGTGGTACCTTTGTACAACTTCATGTTGGGGGTTTGAAAACGTTTTGTTATCTCAGCATTGCATAGTGGAGGTGCAAAGCGAGATACTCTGTGACTTCCGTCTGGGATCTCAGTAATGGGTTTAACTACTCCAGGGACGTGGATATCATGTCCTTGAGTTTCTGCAACTCCCTTGCCATGGCTTGGTTTGTCACACCCCGATAAGTCGATCGCATCAGAGCCGGCGTGACTGGATGGTATCTTCATTGCACAGCGAAAGTATTATTAGCTAAGACTTTTAGGAAATGAACGCCAGCTAAGTACTCGGGTTTCAAATGGGCTGACCTATTCCAACCGTGCCATAGTTTGTATATGTAACCTGAGAAAGAAACATGCGAAAAATCAACATAAAGTTGAGAGAGTTCATAGTTTGTTTGAAAAAGATTTAAAATAAATCTTTTGATAACCGGTTCGTGAGATCATAGTATCTCAAAACAATTGAAATGTCGTATCGCATATATCGGTATCAAAATGTTCTCAATTATGTTTGTAAACCAATGCATGTAACTGTTGTATTTGTAAACCGGTAACAAAATGTTTTCTGTCATAATTGTCATCAACGTTGAAATCCTGCCATTGTCTTAGTTATAAACCAATATTTAAATCTTGACCACTGTCATAAGCCAATATTGAAATCCTGGTATGTTATTGTTATTCCTACGGTTTAAGGATCTATCAGCGGGTAGCTAGTCCCTGATATTATGTGTCATAAGTAAATAACCAAACCGAGACAACCTTGCACTCTAAACGGACTTGTTTTATTCAGAGTTTCTTAGGACTCACAAAAGCATTCTGAAAGGACTTGTTTTATTCAGAATAGAGCGTGTCTCACAACTCAATAGATCTACACCTTTACACCTTGGTCACGAAGTGATTAATGGTTATTATATAGTCATCCTACTTACACACATTGATCATAGTTCTTTCTCTAAACCCGTAGCTAACATACCCTTTTGTCATGCAATGTGATAGCATGTATTTCACCCCCGATTGTTGGAAAACTGGAAAACGTTTAAAAAGAAAAGGGGGAACATGAACTCATAGAGTCTTTGTGCCCCGCACAAGTGAAAATGAGCCTAGCCCGTTTATGTCTAAAATCAGGACCAACCAGTCCTCTTGTTTGTATGTAGGAAAATCCTGTCCCGTTGTAACTAGGGCAATCCCGTCCCTATCCATGAAACTCATGCACGTTTCGAAAATACACGAGTGTTTTGTAAAACCGGTATATTGAGTATAAACCTTTCGTAAACCATTTGAGTTTATTCAAAATCCTTTCGCATCATGGTTTAGAAATATGAATCTTTTTGTTCATTGAACTTTTGTGTACTTTTGCAAAACTTGTATATCTTTCCACCCTCGAAAACATTTATAAAAATGTAAAAGCTGTAAAAAAAGTGGGGGTTATGAACTCACCTTGTTATCCTCGTGCAAAGCTAGCTAAATGTGATTCTATAGTGTCGTTCGAAGAACGTGAACTCGCTAGCGTGTAACTATAGACTTCCTATTAAGAAATCGAGCTTATAAGTTTCTAATAAGACAGCGTAGTTAAACTACGTGTCCGAGCTCTACCGAATCGTTAACAACGATCCTAAAAGGTGTTGTTATCTTAACTTAGAATAACCGATCTATGATTATTTGATTCCATTTATAGTCGGGATAATACTAAGTCGTGGAACGCCTTAGTTTTCGAGTGGATTATAATACATATTTATATATATTATATATATAAATATATTTATGAAATCACGTTAGTTGTCGTGAATAGGGTACGTGTACGTGATGGATATCTATATGAAAAAAAAATACGTTGTAACTCGTACAATGGATTTATGCATTTTTCCGAATAGTCAACATATACGTTAATGTATTTTAGGATATTCTTTGCGGGAGTATATTGTATCATTTGGTACTTATACCGTATTTATACGTATATGTATACTTGTACAATACTTGTAGTTTGGTGATTTCCTCCAAGTGTATCCATGTGTGTATATATACTTAGAAATTTTTCCACATAACCGAGATGTGGTACCTGGTCGTCTAGGTTATCAGTTTATTCTTGTGACATAACGTAGATGAGTTACCTGGTCGTCTAGGTTATCAGTTAATTGTTGTGACATAACCAGATGAGTTACCTGGTCGTCTAGGTCTTCAGTTAATTCGTGACATAACGTAGATGAGTTACCTAGTCGTCTAGGTTATCAGTTGATTGTTGTGACATAACCAAGATGAGTTACCTGGTTGTCTAGGTTGTCAGTTGATTGTTGTGACATAACCTAGATGAGTTACCTGGTCGTCTAGGTTATCAGTTAATTTTTGTGACAATACTACGAGTTCAAGCTCGGTCACGTTAACTAATACTATATAAAAAAACAAAATAACAAAATTCGGATCATTTACATTTTACCGAGACTTGCGTTGACTATTGTATGGACCGTGTTGACCAGCTTTGACTGTGTTGACCCGTGTTGACTGGGTTTGACCTGAACCCAAATCTGAACCAAGGCATAGAAAATGACCCAAAACGGTCCCTTGACACGTGTTTGACCTGTTGACTGAGTTGACCCGAGCCCGAGAGCATCCCGAAACTTATTTTTCACCCGAGACGAAAGTATTTCGGATGGACTCTACAGGTTAGCAGGAGCCAAAAATATATTTTTCGTCGAAAACGGATGGCCGGAACCTCGCCAGAACCATGCCAGAAGTCGGAATCTCGCGGAGAATAAAATTTCAGGAAAACTTGCAGAAATGTCTCTAACCATCCGATCTAAATATGCATGGAAAGAAAACTTGAAAACGAGCTCGCCGGAATTTGGCCGGAATCTCGCCGGAGTTGCTCATGTGCTCAAACGGCTTTGAATCTTGAAAAATTAACATCACCACGCGATCCGGAACCGTTCAAAGTGTACTCTTGGCTGAGAAAAGGTCGCCGGAAAATGATCGCCGCCGGCGGGTTCGCAGCCGTGGTCTCGCCGGCCTCCGCCGATGGTCGGTCGGAGTCCGGCCACTGGATTTCTAGAGAGAGTGTGTGAGAGAGAAAGGGTGTGAGGAGAGAGAGAGTGTGTGTGTGTTCATGGTGTTTGTGTGTGTAAACACACTTATGTAGCTAAGATTTGGTGGGCTGGGCCTAAGGCCCATAAGCCTGGTTCTTTTTTTTTAACGGCCTGACGTATTTTTGGAGTCCGTTTTCACACCCGGAACTTTGTAGAATGTCATATAAAAAAGTTTTAGGGTCAAAACTACGTAAAATGATGTCGGTATTCGATATTAGTCGCGTACGTTCGTCGGTTGCGTTAAAACCGCGAAATTTGCTTCGGAGGTCATTTCTAATCCGTTTTTCGATCTGATTTTAACTGCGAATATTAAAATTCAATTACAAAGCTAAATTTGTCATAATATTTCAGTTTTGAAAGCAATACACGTGTCCAATGCTTTCATTTTGTTGCGGTGCGCTTCTGCAGTCTCGTTTTTCGTACCCGTAGGCGCTTTGTGCCATTCAATGTACCGTAAATTCGCAAAACTAAGTTCATGTGCACAAATTATACGTATAAAGTTCGTGTTTGTCGGCTTTGTTAGTATTTTGTTTGGTGTTAGTTCGTTGTCTCTTGTCGTTGAGCAGTTTTCCCGAAAATCACCATACGCGCACTGTAAAGTTAGATAGGCGTTCCTAGACATTTCGAATGCCTAATTAAGTTAATACATGTCTTAAACACTATTTATTATCGCCTTAAACGTTTTTTAATCACGTAATTAAAAGCCGAAAAGTACCGGTTGTCAATGGTTGATTCCTGCATCCTGCATGTAAGTATAGTTAGTATCGAAAGATGTATTAAAGTTGTTACCTCCCGATTGGTTTGAAGTTGGTATCCCAAAAGTGTATCCACGATACGATATATCTGTTGTAACAGTAGGGCTTGATATGCAATGGTTTGTATAAGGATGAAATCCCTTTCGTGAACTTCAGAGTTTCTCCACGATTGTCTCCCTAAGGATCCTTGAACCTGAAAGATGCTGGATCCTGGATACATAGGTGTGAAGGCCTTGGGGGATAATCCATGGATCCTTCAACTTGAGATGAGGATCCTTGATGCTGAAAGTAGGATCCTTGGGGTTGATACATTCCTTGTGATCCTCCAGGTTCGTAGAAGAATCCTTGAGGCTCAGTGGTCTCCAGTGATCCTCGCCGAAGAATAGAGGATCCTTGAAGTTGGAAGTAGGATCCTTGAGGCTCGTCATTGCAGGATCCTTGTTGAAGGTTGGAGGATCCTTGGGGTTGAGTCGTTGCATCCTTTGGAATGCTGGATTGTTGATGATGGAGTAAGCAAAATCCAGTGCTCTAGGCATCAATGGAGACTGATTTTCTGTCGGTCTCTTTTGCTTCTTGATTTCATCAATTTCCCAAGGATCCTTTGGTTGGTCTTGTCTTGCTATTCCATGTAACCTTTCATCTACAACATCAAAACAGAAATATCATTGTTAGAAGGTGTAGAGGAAGAAACAACAGAGGTTTTTGATCCTGTGAAGACAGATGATGTATTCTTTGAGCATTTTCAGCATTCCTCTAGAATGCAGGGGGAATAGGAGGCAATGGTGCACTAGCTTGGGATGAGTTAACCACCGGCATGACATTGAAGTAGATTTTCCCTGAGAAGCCATGAGGTTGATGAAAATGAATCATAATGAACGGAAAGTTTTGGAATTGAAGCACCACTTGCCCCATGGTGGGCGCCAAATGTTTTGACCAAAAATCGGTCTAAGGATAATGTAACCAAACTTTGATTGTGAGGTAGTGTGCTTGATTAATAAGAACAACAATATGATTGACTGTATGGCAAAAAAGACAATGAACACTGAGATTTGTACGAGGAAAAAACCCTTCATCCTTGTGAGATCTCCGGCACAAAAAAACCTCGGATAGTGAAAACTATCACTATCAACTATATTGCAGAAATAATTACAATTTTGGATGATATTGAGCTAGATACAATTGAGTTCTAGTGTGTGTGAGAGCAGTTCACAGAGAGTAGTATAAAAAATGTGCAAGTGTTTCTAACTTAGCTCAATATCCCCTCCTATATTTCTCAAAATATCTAGTAACTAAAACTAAACGAAAAAATGGGGGAGCTCTCACGTTCGTCCATAACGGTTATGGCCTCAAGCACGTGCTTAAGATCCAACATATTTCATAATATTCCAATTTGACCAAGTCCAATTCCCTATGTTCCTGCATATACAAGTTTAAAAATAGAGGATACAATTGTTAGTTAATAAAAATAATAGTAAGGATCCTTGATCCCCAAACTTCCTGATCATCTGTTAAGGATCAGTGATCCAGCTAATCTAAGGATATATGATCCATAGTAATAAAAGTTAACCCCTAACACCAGACCCAACTATTAATATATTAACCTCCAATGCACCTTGACTAACAGAACCTAAGACCATTAGCCTCCAACTATTAATATATGTTGGCCGCCAGTATCCCAACTTCGGAGACTAACGACGTTAGGGTCTGTTAGTGAGAGTATATTGGATGCCAATATGTTAATAGTTAAGACTGCTAGTAGTTATTTTTGAAGTTGAGACTGTTGACTACGAAGAGTGAATAATTGTGACTATAAAATTCAACCTTTCTTATAATTAAGCATATCATTATTTTATTTTATTATTGTATAAGTAAGTATATGTATGAAAAGAGTATAAACTCACTTATGTGGCAGTCACGAGTATTTTAGAAACTATACTAATCAAAGACAATAATATATTTATGCCAGAAAACAAAGTATCCTTTACAAGCACGTAAGTGTAGAATAGATAGAAATACAATAATATCATCATTGAAAAATTATGTCATCGAAAGAAAAAAAATTACACGCGTAATTAACTGATTCTCCTCCCAGGAGTCCAAATTCAACATGGTTTCATTTAATATTGTAAACTATGGCTTTACTGATCATACGTTAATAGAGGAAACAAGTGTGACCAAGAGTCCAAGACCATGTTGATCCTTCCCTTCCTTGTTGGTCTTTATGCATCAATAACTCATACCTATGCTGCACACACCATATCTGCAAATCAAACCGTTAGATATAATCAAACCATCGTTTCGCACAAGAAACCTTCGAACTTGGTTTCTTTAGCCCCTCTAACTCCAAGAACCATTATGTCGGAATTTGGTACAAGAAAATACCAAAACGAACCTATGTATGGGTAGCCAACCGGGACACACCACTCACAGATACCTCCGGAGAGCTAACTCTCACCCATCAGGGGTTTTAGTTCTCAAAAACGCCACTACAGGCAATGTCTTATGGTCGTCAGGAACACATCAACGCGTCTGTGAAAATTCCTGTTGGTCAGCTTGTAGATACAGGCAACTTTATTATTTACAATGAAGGTGAGGGCATCAATCAAGAAGATCCCATATGGCAAAGTTTCGACTTTATGACAGACACTTTACTTCCCGGAATGAAGCATGGCAAGAATCTGGTTACTGGGATTGAAAGACACTTCACGTCACGGAAGTCTGATGATGATCCTGCTTCCGGTGAGTTTTCTGATTGGATTGATACCCGAGGTTACCCTCAGCTAATCATAACAGATGGCGAGAAAATAAATTCAGGGGAGGTCCATGGAATGGTCTCAGGTTTACCGGAACTCCTAATCTGAAACCAAACAAATATTTCAACTTTACCTTTGTTATTGACGATAGAGAAATTTACTACCAATATAATCTAATAGATACTTCAGTTTTCATGAGGCTGGTTATACAACAAAGTGGTCGTTCAGAGCGATTGATATGGATTGAGAGCAACAAATTGGAACCTTTTTACGGCTCCACAAAAAGATAGCTGTGATGATTACGCGATGTGTGGACCATTTGGGAGCTGCAATATTGATAACTCCCCAGTTTGTATGTGTTTGAAGGGGTTCGAGCCCGTATCCCCTGAACAGTGGAGTAATACAGAATGGTCACAAGGGTGTCGACATACTATCCCTTTGGATTGTGACCCTGGGGAAGGGTTTAACAAATATACAAATTTGAAATTACTGGACACTCGGGGGTCATGGTATAACCAGACCATGACCCTTGAAGAATGTAGAAACATGTGCAAAAGCAATTGTTCATGTACTGCTTACGCAAGTTCGAATATCTCAGGGACTGGGAGTGGTTGCTTGCTATGGTTCGGTGGCCTAGTTGATATCAGAACGTTTGCTGAAAATACTGGGACACTCTTTATATACGAATGCCAGCTTCGCAGTTAGGTACTTCAAAAAACAGATAGTTTCATTTTCATTACTAACTTTATAATTCCCTATCTAAATTTAATAATGATATTATGTTTTGACACAGACTCGATAGAAACAAGTAACAGGTCAGGTGCAGGGAGAAGAGTACGAGTTATAGTCCCCATAGCATTTGTAGTTTTGGCCGTATTAGTTTCAGTATGCTTATTTTATCGGTATAACAGGAAGAAGCAACAACCACAAGGTATGAAGTTTGAACACTAATATGTATGATTAATCCATAAATCCTCTAGGAAAAAAAATCGGTATTTAAGCAATTTTGATGTTAGAAAAAAAAAAGTGTTTTTAATCAACCAACCCGACCTAGTCCTTTGTGACGTGTACAGAAAAACTAGAGTCACTCAACCAGCCTATATATCTTGTCACTTATATGTATCAGTGTTACTAGTTCTTTTAAATATCTTACCACTCATATGTATCAGTATTACTAGTTCTTTAAAAAATAAGTTGTGGTTATCCCCTTTACAGTGACCCCAAGAAACGAGCTCCGGCATGATCCTGAAAATAGAAATGGCGATGAAGATCTAGAGCTACTGCTATTTGGTTTGTCTACATTACATAGAGCTACAAACAATTTTTCTACAAATAACAAACTTGGAGAGGGCGGTTTTGGACCCGTTTACAAGGTATTCTCATGACTTCATGACCTTCTACTTGTTACAGATGTTGTTCATGTGTTACTACTATAAGTTGATTCTTAGCACAAGTTAGAAAAAATAAAGCTAACATGTGGTATTGGAGTTGGATCAGACTTGTTGCAACCGGATGTGGCCCAATGTAAACAGTAAGTTGGGCTCTGGTAGGGCTTTTAGCTAGTTTTGGGCTGGTTTTGGTTGTGTAATTATTTTGCTTTGCGTTTGGTTCCTTTGAGTAGTGGTGCACAAAGAAACCCAAACCCGGACCCGGACCCGAACTCGGTTTTGGTTGTGTAATTAACCTGGGTTTTTTATACACGAACCCGAACCCACCCAACCCTACCCGTAGGGTATGGATCGGGTATGCATTTCTATTATAAAACCGAACCCGGAACCGGGTTTTTTTATACCCGTTTTCAACCTGGGTTTTACGAGTACCCGGTTTCAATCCGAACCCGGAACCGGGTTTTTTCAATACCCGGTCCGGGTTTTCCAATACCTGTTCGGGTTTTTTTCGCTTTTTTATGTTTTTTCGAGTTTTGCACTTTGGTAACGGCTATATAGCCGTTAGAAAGTATATTTTGATCATTTTTTGGTTTACATTACCCAATTCATACCCGAGGCATACCCGATCCATACCCGAACCCGGAAATAGGGTATTATAATACCCGGGTATTAGAAAACCCGACCCGACCCTACCCGAACCCGGGTATATAGGGTATACATTTTTTGTATAAAACCCGGACCCGGACCCGACCCGGGTATTCTCAATACCCGATTTTATAGAATCCGGTCATACCCAAACCCGGTTCCATACCCGGAACCGGGTATTCAAAAAACCCGATTTGTGCACCACTACCTTTGAGCATCAGGGGAATGGTCAAACTTCAGTTTTGCATTTGTTAATTCTATCATAATAAAATGTGCTCGGTTACTGATTCCTTTAACAAATAAAATAAAATAAACATATCTATGTGAAAGAATTACTTCTTTGAGGACCAGAGGCCACAGGATGATCAAGACTGTCATTACATTGCGTGGACTGCGATTACAGACTGATGAAACCATGTAAATATTTATGTTATTTATTGGTTCTCGTTTGATTTATATACCATATATAGTCTGGTTCTTGTGTTTTTGTGTTATTGGTAATCAAAAGTGGATACTGTGGCTATCCTCATAATTAAATACACCAAAAGGGGATAAACTCGAAAGCGACTGAAATTGCGTTCACCAAACTTGTCTTAAAATGTACTTGAAGACGGGCAGGAAATAGCAGTGAAGCGGCTAGCAAAAACATCAACTCAAGGACTTCACGAGTTCAAGAATGAAGTCATCTTGATATTTAAACTACAACATCACAATCTTGTGAAGCTCTTGGGTTGCTGCATAGAGGAAGCGGAAAAAATGTTGATTTATGAATACATGTCAAATAAAGGCCTTGATTCCTTCATATTTGGTAAATGAAATAATAAGAAAAGACAAAGAAAAGTTTCAAATCAACAATGAGACAAACTAAAATTTAATCTATTCACATATAAAACTCAAAGCGTACTGCTTGATTGGCATGCACGTTATAGCATAATCATTGGAATTGCTCGTGGACTTCTTTATCTTCACCAGGATTCTCGGCTCAGAATCATACATAAAGATCTTAAAGTTAGCAATATTCTGCTTGACACGGATATGAACCGAAGATATCAGATTTTGGCATGGCAAGGATTATTGGTGGTAATTAGATAGAGGCAAACACAAACAAAGTAGTTGGAACATAGTGAGATATGAGATTCATCGACACTTGATTCTAATTTATTTGTTATTTACTTTGATTCCTCACAGTGGCTACATGGCGCCATAGTATGCCGGAGAAGGTTTTTTTTCTATAAAATCAGACATATATAGCTTTGGCGTAATAGTGTTGGAAATTGTGTGTGGGGTGAAAAACAAGGGATACATCCATAAAGAAGACTACAACAACCTTATTGGACATGTTAATTTGGGCTGCTAATTTTAAATATACAAAATGTATGAAAGGATAAAAAGCTTTGGTTTTTCTTATTTTTTGATTTATGTCTTATATTTACCAAAAATAAGCTAGCCAGCTTATAAGCGTTTGATTTCAAAACATTAAAAAAGGCAATCTACCATACTAAAATGATGATGTGGCAGTTAGTGCCATGTTGACTTTTCCATAAGTTGGTTGCTAACATTCAAGATACCAAACAAAAAGTTAGTTACTAATCAGAGGACATGGACAAACGTGTTACTGCTTTCATTGTGATTTGACCTATTGAAACAAAGAACCATAATGCTCGCGCTCTTTGTTCTTCGCAGGCTTGGAGACTCCATAATGAAGACCAATCCTTGCAATTAGTTGCTAAGTGCCTAGGTGAATCAATGAACGTGTCTCAGGTTATACGATCAATCCATGTTGGTTTGTTGTGCGTTCAACGTCACCCAGAAGATAGACCAACTATGACTTATACTATCCGAATGTTAGAGACTGAGGGTCCATTGCCTTCACCCAAAGAACCAGGATTTTATGTTGGAAAATCTAAGCAAGATACTCCATTTTCAAGTCTTATGAAACAAGTTCTAACAATGAACTAAGCATTTCAATGTTGAACGGTAGATAAATTGAAAGATTTGTGTATTGAAAAATAGAACTTCATGTTATCAAGGAAAAGCACTTAGTACGCTAAAGTTGTATTGAATAAACAGACACCTCAATTTAAGACTTGCTGTGTTTTTACATTCTATAATCTTGCCTACGCATTTTCCAAATTATCAAGAAAAACTTAGCTTCATGTTTTACCTCATTCAAGTGGGCAATAGTTACTCTTCTCATATCCCATTTTGTTTATTTCTTGTTTAGGAAAATTAAACATATAAAAAACCTATTATGTTGAGTAGGTTATGTTCTTTTTTTTAAACCTATTAATTATGTTGAGTAGGTTATTTTCTTTTTTTTATTTGTTTTTAGTAAATATAAAGGATTCAAACAACAACTAGATATATAGGGATTATAAGGATATTAGCAAATCATCAATTTTTATTTATACTAAGAACATCTATGTAAAACGATAGAGATAAGCACCATGTCTCACTAATAAACTAATAAGCTATACCCACTTCATCTCACTTATAATTAAATGAACAAAACAAATATTTAACAAAAAAACATTGAATCTTTGTTCCTTAATTACCGACTTGTTCAATATATTCGATACCCTATGTATCTCATGAACCACTATGTCACTAATAATAGGGAATCCAAATGTATCATCCCTAATTTAATTAATTACATTTAACACCTTCATAATTACAACAGCATACAACTTAGACCCATAATCGTCTACTTGTAATTACACAGCTAAATGCAATGCTCCCCATTAAACTAAATCTAGTCTAAGAGAGGTCTTTAACTTTTCTCAAACCTGGATCACGACCTCTACATCGCGCATGTGGGAAGTGTGATTTCTTCTCGGGTCGTGAAGCACTGAATAACCTGCTATCTACCACCAACTGGAAAAACATGCCCCCATTATCACGTCTTTCCAAACAGCGAAACGAAAGCTTTCTTGTGTTGCCGTACAAAGAGCTCCACAGCAGCCAAGGCTGCTCTCGTAAACCCTGTAATTGCGGTCAAATTAATTTGCGACCCCCTTTTATCCATAAAAATGTCGACCTGTTCTTGTTCGCTCCTTGCGGCTTCAAGATCTTGTCTGATGTTGGCCAAATAATTAATCCATCTTTTGCTATTTATTTCTTGTTCATATCCCATTGACGATATATATTAAGCCATTCAAAAAAAATGTTTGTCTAGGTCCACATAAGCCCACTATCCGTCCAATAAGCCTTCATTTCAGACCACTTAATTGTCTATGGCCCAAATTGATTTTCTTTGTTGTAGTATAGTAGACTTGTAAGGCCCAAACCACTTCATGTTTTCTTTTTGAGTTAAATGCTTGATTGGTCTCTGTGGTTTGTAAATATTGCAGACTTGGTCCCAGTGTTCACTAATTACACGCTTGGTCCTAATAGTTGTAATTTTGCACTCGGGTGGTCCTTACCACTAACCTATGTTAAGTTTTTCAGTTAAATACATGCAAAATTACTAACTTACCCCTAAACAAATAAAAAAAGAAAAAGAACTGAACATGCCCCTTTATCTTCTTCATCATCTCCCTCTCTCTCTCTAAAACCCACCACCCACCTCCCCGTCAGCCCACCACCACCGCCACCTTCAACCCACCATCACCTCCTCCACCGCCTCCTTCAACCCACATCACCACCTCCACCGTCAATCTTATATAAAAGACAATATATTTAACATTCGGGATCCAAAGCCGATGGGTTGAAGGAGGAAACTTTTCTGTATGTGAAGAAACTTTTCCGTATGTGAAGAAAGCGGAAGGCCATGGTGACTGATATTGCTGAGTTATTGGGTCAATCGCTTATTAAAGCGAACTGGAAACCAGAATCGAGAAATCAAGGGAAGAAGTCGAATGATGATGAGGATGGTTATAAGAGGCCTAGATCAATGGTTAAGCTGCAAGAACAGTAAGTCATGTTTTTTTATTATATGATATGTTAAACATGATTTGCAATTGCATTATGCTAAAAGTTATTTATTTTGGTAGGAAAAGGCAAGAAAAAGATTTAAAGTTGTTAGAGAAGGTGATTGCATAAGAGTCCCTATACAAGTTTTAGAGAAGGTGACTGCATAAGAGACCCTATACAAGATTGACGGTGGAGGTGGTGGTGATGGGTTGAAGGAGGAGGTGGAGGAGGTGGTGGTGGGTTGAAGGTGGCGGTGGTGGTGGGCTGACGGTGGAGGTGGGTGGTGGGTTTTAGAGAGAGAGAGAGAGAGGATGAAGAAGATAAAGGGGCATGTTTCAGTTCTTTTTCTTTTTTTTATTTGTTTAGGGGTAAGTTAGTAATTTTGCATGTATTTAACTGAAAAACTTAACATAGGTTAGTGGTAAGGACCACCCGAGTGCAAAAATTACAACTATTAGGACCAAGCATGTAATTAGTGAACCACTGGGACCAAGTCTGCAATATTTGCAAACCACAGGGACCAACCAAACATTTAACTCTTTCTTTTTTTCTACCGTTAGTTTGGGGTTCTTTTTTTTTCTTTGAAAAGCTATTCTTGACCATTTATGCCTGCCCCATGCAGACCAAACACAGACGTTTGAATATGCAACGTGTTTGTTTTCTTGGGTAATTTAATTAAAAAATGTATGTCCGTCCTCTTTTTGGGGCAGATGTGGACTCTCCTCTTCTATCCTCTTTTCTTCCTTTGCGCTCTTTTCAAAACACAGATCCTCCCACACAAACCCTAGCACCTTCTCCTCCACCCCTTCCTCCTCCAAGTCGCCACCTCCACATCTCCGCCACCACCACAGTTCCGGCGTCACCTCCCCACCTCCACAATTCCGGCGTCACCTCCCCACCTCCACAATTCCGGTGTCACCTCCCCCACCTCCACATCCGCCACCGCCGACACCTCCCTCCACTATCCACAGCCGACCAGTCATTCCTTCACTATAGCCACTGGCCGCAAGCTATGTATCATAATTGTTTTTTTTATGTTTGTATAAGAATTGTTTTTTTTTTGTTTATGTTAAATTCTGATTATAATTGTTGTTTAAATCCTGATTTTTATTGTTTAAATTCTGATTTTTGTTGTTCATCTTGTTTGATTAAATTGTTGTTAAATGTTCCTCTTGATAAATTATTTTATTAGAGTTTTTACTTGTTTGATTATTATTGTTGTTCATCTTGTTTGATTATAATTGTTGTTTAATGTTCATCTTATAAATTTTTTATTAGAGTTTTTGTTTGTTTTATTATAATTGTTGTTTAATGTTCATCTTGATAAATTGTTTGATTAGGGTTTTTGTGTTTGTTATGGATTGACATGATTCCACCTATATTTTAATTGTTTGTTTGTTGATTAATAGAAATGGGAGAGAAACAATAACGGTTAAATGAGCATCTAAAATGTTTATTAGAGACATGCATTGAAGAGATAAACACGGTGGGTAGAAAAGGAATGAGTTTGCATAAAGACTCATGGAATAATTTAGGAAAAGTTCTTAAGGGAAAATTTGGCTTGGATTTGACTCAAAAACAAATAAAGAATGCAGATGAATTAGCCTTAATGTGTTCGTTGGTGATAGTTTTCTTTACCGGACATACTATAATCGTGCTTAGTCATGCACATGCAACACATTGTATGACCTAGTCATCGATAACTAAGTCTACATGATTCATATAATATAAATGATTGCACTTAATTTAATTGTACGGATAATATGATGTCTAAACGAGAGTTGTCACAGTGGTGGTGTGGTTGTTGAAGTGATTGGGTGGTATTCTATGATGGGTTGGTAGTGTTGTGGTGGTTTTGTGACAGGGTGGTGGTGTTGTGGTGGTTCTGTGACGAGAAGGCGGTAGTGTGGTAATTCTACGACGGGGTTGTGGTGGTGTGTGGCAAAGGTGGGGTGACGGAGGAGGTTCGTGTATCTACTTGAGAGAAGAGAGAGGATGATAGTTGTGGGGTTGTACGGTGGTGATGGAGGTAGATGGAGGTGGTGAATGGTCGGGATGGTGGTTAACCATGGTTGAGATGATGGTGAACGTTGGGTTTTTAAGGGTTTTTTTTTTAAGTTAATGGTTGCCACCTCATAAAACAACCATATCATAAGAAAAACTAACCGGGTTAGTGTTGGTTTAGTTTAAGAGTGCCGTAGGTGAAAGCCCCCGGGACCCCCTAGATCATTGACGAACAAAATCCACTGCCCTCGAACAAGACGTGAAATGAATTAGAAACATAAAAGATAGAAAGATGTAGAAGATGAATCTCTTTATTATTGAAACAATCATCACAGATTTACAAATCGAAAGAGGATACATCATCTACAAGCTGGTTTAGATCACTGAGATCTAAACCTAGCTCTCTCTCACTAACACATAGTCTCTCTCTCACTAACACATAGTCTCTCTCTTTCTCTAGAATGTGCACACACTTGATGGAGAATGGCTGGGGTTGTGAGAGGTACACAAAGCTTGTTACCCTAATCTCAGATAAACTCGGACAACCTGTCCTGACAAAACTATCCGAACTTATAATAAATTCGGACCAGGCAAAATAACAAACTCGGACTAGACTTGGTTTATTCTTTGACTTCTCTTGACTTGGACCTTTGACTTCATTGACCGGAACTGATACACAGTTACTCAGCGGGAGCTGCACTTAGAGACTCCCTCTTAACTGTTGCTATCAGTTCTGTGTGGCATCGATAATCTTCAGTCACCGGATACTGCGCTTACCGACTCCCTTGACTGATGATATCATGCTTGCTATCAACTTTGGCTGAGACTTGATCTTTCTGGTAGAGCATAACAATCTTCAACCCTTCTAATAAAAGACTTGCTGATGATCACTTAAATGGCCGCTTTGAGAAACCCGAAGAATCCAACATCAACCACTATAGATCCTCCCCCTCAAACTACTCCCAAATCAAGTTAACGTGAAGCAACCTACAACCAAATGTAAGAACATCGCTCGATCCTTGATCTTCAAACTTAACTGAAAGAAGAACGAAACGTCGGGTTTCCAATGCCCAAAGTCGAACACTTCAAATTCTGCAAAGACATGAAGTTTGGCTCGATAAGTTAGTAACAAACCAACTCCGAAAATGTACATCCACCATCTTGATCAAAGTCTTCAACAGAGTGTCTGAAACCATTTCATCTCGAATCTTCAAGATCCAATCTCGTATCTTCACGAATCCACCAATTACCCGATGACTTTCGTCTCCGATCTCCCTCTCAATGTAAGATCCTCTATTTCGAGAATCCGATTAGTCACCAACTTAGGAAGAGGGACCAAGAAGACTAATCTTTCCTACTCTAACCGGCATACGAAAAACGTTTGACCTTCAACTAGTTGCCAAACGAACAATTTGCTTCATCACGTCAACACTTGATCAAACCGTGAACAAACTCGACGAAATTCAGTCAAACACACCGGCGAGACTGAAACTCATTTAATCTCAAAATTGTAAACATGAACTTGTTTCACTGTCGCACCACGAGCCTTTTGAAATTTACTAAGAAAATATGATATGTTAAATTTTTTACTCCCCCTCTTCTTTGTAAACTTTCAAAGTCCAAGTCACTTCACCTTGGTTTCTTACTCGAAACCCAATAGAAGTCCCAAATTTTCCCAAAAACTCTAGTAAGGACAAAATCCAAAAAACAGAATAAAAGTCCCAAATTTTCCCAAACACTATGGACCACCATTACCGCATCTCATCCCCTCACTTGATCTAGACAACATAAGTATCCTGGAACTTTTCAGTAATCCAACACCGACTTCAATTTCCGAACTACACAAAATTCTGACTTTTAGCTAATTATCCAGTACCCCAGGTAACCCGGAATAACTAGAAAAACTTGGAACATGCACAACTCGGAACTTCCGAACTACAGAAAATTCTAAACTTAGCTAATAATCCGGTACCCCAGGTAACCTGAAATTCTTAGAAAATTCGGAACTCCTAAAACTCGGAAGCTTTTGAAACCTTGAATCATATCAACTGAACAGTACTTAGAATACAAAGAAATTCGGAACAAGCAAAGAAATTCCTAATATAACTCATTAATTCGAACGCAAAGAAATTCGGACACTACAAACTAGAAATAAACTCTACCAAAATATGTTCTGACAAATTATGTTGTAACACCAGAATAAGTTCTATCGCCAAATAAGTTCACCACCAAAATAAGTTCTATCGCCAAATAAGTTCACCACCAAAATAAGTTCTATCACCAAATATGTAACGCCTCGCGTTTCCATACTTTCTATTTATAGCTAGCTCGTATTGTATTTCTATTTCCGTAAGGCATGCTGGGTGGGCAGAATGTGTTTTGGCTCGCGAATTAAGCACGGATCCCACTCAAACTCATCTCCATAATCACCTTTAACCCCATTTAAACACTTCCCATCAACTCTAAACTCATCCCTATAAATCTTAACACTTCCCCAAGCATTTTTCCACTTTCACAACTCTCTAATCTCACCAAAATCACCTTCAAACACTCTCAAGAACTTGTAACATCAGAATTTTCGGGCAGGTTCACCCTCTTGCACAAAAGTGAGCATAACCAGCTCATTTCTTAACGGAATCACTTGATTCTTCTTTCTAAATACTTGGATAATCTTTAGGGTTGAATCCAAGGGTTCTCCATGGAGAATCCAGACCTGGAAATGCCCCTAAAGTGTCCAAAAACTTTATGTTTGTTTTTAAGACTTTCAAAACTTATTAATCTTCATCCAACTTGAGCTAAACTCATCTCAAACCTATGTACTAGTGCTTCTAACACTACTTGTGGTTGGTTAGGCTTAAAAACAAGGTTGAGACATTCAAAATAGAGGATTTATCCTCACAAGAATTATGTCTTTGTAGAGCTTCAAGCTCACAAGTGATGCAAGCTCATTAACTTGTTCATGTGTGTCCATCTTGGTTAGCTTGGGCTATCCTAACACTTTAGGACCGCACATCACTTGATAATTTTCATTATTATACCAAGTTAGTTTGCTAGTTTGAAAGTGTCACAACCCCGTCTAGCCTTTGATGTGTGTCAAAGTGTGCTCACCGGGTTGTATTTCACTTGGCTACTTGGTATCATGATGACGCACCTTACATTCTTGTCATTTACATTTTGTTTATGTTCTTGTTCTAGTACCCTCCTTGTTACCTATGGTGACTTGTGTAGTGGTGAACATCATATGAGGTTCCAAAGTGGATGGTTAATCCTCCCACCTCCTACTTGACTTACATGAGGTACCAAAGTGGATGGTTAATCCTCCCACCTCCTACTTGACTTACATGAGGTACCAAAGTTGATGGTTCATCCTCCGACCTTCTACAGATTTTATAACTATATTTATACTTATGGACTATAATATAATCCTTAAAACCGATTCCTTGATAATGACTAAATAAGCATCTATCAAGTTAATAAGTTTATCACTATGTGTGTAGTTTCTTGTCACGATTCTAATAGGTCTTGAACCTATGAAACCACATACAATCCTTAGGGATTATTATAGTGTCAAAGACAAGTGCTAATACCTTAGTGACAATTTTCATATCTTATACTTTGTCATATTTTGAATCTTAAAACCGAATATCCCATTATCATCCCCAAAATACTCATACGCTTTCGTTTTACTCTTGTAGCGTTCATCCCATCAAAACAACTACCTTCACGGACTTGGCAAGTTAGAAGACTTAGCAAAACCGTGAGTACACTCGACCCACTTTTCGTTTATAACACTTTGGGTGTAACATGTTTACCACATACAAAATACAACACAAACTTTATGAAACGCACAAACAATCCTATATCCATGAATACTTGAATCGATTACTTGATGCTTATATCTTGGACATTCTTTATGCGATACCTTAGTCATTAACTATTTAGCCATCGTTTGACATGTATAGCGCTATAGAAAGTAACGCATCCCCCTCCTCATGAAATCTAGAGGCCATGTTAAAATATCGTGTTTGCGTTAAGGGTTTGACTAGTAGTATTGCATGCCTTGTATATGCTCTTGTAAAAATCATAGTTGGCATGAGGATTTGTTTAAACTTTATTCTTATACGTATGCTATGTTTAAACTTGTGTACTCGCCTTTGCTTTTGCATTGAATTGTTATTTTAAAACATGTTACAGGTTGATGGAGATGGTGCTATGAAATCAAAGTAGCAAGGACGATAGATACACATTTAGACGTTTAGGTTTAATATTGTTGTATCAAATTTTGCCAAGTTTATGTTGTTATTTGAATTTCCCTTGTAATGTATTGAATTTTGGTTATGAAATGAATCTGGTTTATTAAATATTGTCGCAACTAGTATTTATGAGTAATGAGCAATCTCTTTCGTCCCCCTCGATGTTTCCGATATCGGTTGGGGTGTGACAAAATAAGTTCACCACCAAAATAAGTTCTATCACCAAATATTAAATTCGGACAAGGAAGAACTCAATAAGTTCGGAATTTTTCATAGAGAACTATAAGTTCAGAATTAGTCAAATAATCAAGTTTGGATTTTTCAGAATTCCAATTAAGTTCGGACTCAATTAAGTTCGGACACAAATAAGTTCAGACTCAATTTAGTTCAGACTTCAATTAAGTTCAGACTTAATTAAGTTCGGACTCAAATAAGTTCAGACTTCAATTATGGACGGACCAAAAGAAAACAACAAACCCTGACAAGTCACACTAGCAAATACGGACACACAAGTTCGGATTATAAAACAACCTGATTTAAATTCGCATAAACCAAGTTCACCAAATTCGATCAGATTAAATCCAAACAACCAAATTATCTCCCAAGCGTGACTTCACACTTGATCATCAATAAATTGGAAGTACCAATTACGGACAAATGAATAAGATCGGACCGCCAAATTTTAACACATAATTAAGTTCGGACAATACCTTTTTTAGATCAAAACACAGATCTAAAACAACTTGGAAAAGAAGAAAACATCTCAGTCACGAACAACTTCACGTCTCCATGATGTTTGGCGGAAACAAACATCAAATCAAGAGCAATGGTGATTCGAAGGCGGTTAGACCGTTCCGAATCGGTAACCATGCTCTGATACCACCTGAAAGCCCCCGGGACCCCCTGGATCTAAAACAATTTCTTCAAGTTTTCTCAGAAACTTCACGTCTCCATGATGTTTGGCGGAAACAAACATCAAATCAAGAGCAATGGTGATTCGGAAGGCGGTTAGACCGTTCCGAATCGGTAACCATGCTCTGTACCACCTGAAAGCCCCCGGGACCCCATGGATCGTTGACGAACAACATCCACTGTCTCGAACAAGAGTGAAATCAATCGAAATAAAAGATGAAATATGTAGAAGATGAAAGCTTTTATATGAAACAATCATCACTGATTTACAAACCGAAAGAGTATACATCATCTACAAGCTGGTTTAGATCAATAAGATCTAAACCTAGCTCTCTCACACTAAAACATAGTCTCTCTCTCTAGAATGTGCACACACTTGATGGAGAATGGCTGGGGTTTGTGAGAGGTGCACAAAGCTTGTTACTCTAATCTCACCTAAAACACACATATATATAGGCTAGGAACTAAACTCTGACAAACTCGGACAACCTGTCCTGACAAAACTATCTGAACTTATAATAAATTCGGACCAGGCAAAATAACAAACTCGGACAAGACTTGGTTTATTCTTTAACTTATCTTGACTTGGACCTTTGACTTCATTGACCAGAACTGATACACAATTACTCAGCGGAAGCTGCACTTACAGTAGGAAAATAACTTAAATGTTGGGAGTGGCCAAGACAATTTGTTAGTTAGAGTGTGGTCATCAACAAATGAAAGTTGAAATTGCTTATATGAAAATTAATTGAAGAGAAAGGGTGTAACAAAGAAAAACTACGGTAAAAAGGGTTGAAGTGATTAATTTAAAAGGTCACAAAAGATAAGCTATGTTATCTTGATGATGTTGAATAGTGATTAATTTAAAAGGTGACAAAACTGAAAGAAATGGCCACATGCTATATAAATTATAGAAATCTATGAAATTTTATAAATTTTAGGTTTGACTTGTGACCCCATTTTTGTTTGATTATATAGAGCTCGATTTGAAATTTTGAAAATTTTGATTACATAGAGCTCGATGTGAAAAATTAAAGAAAAACAACTCAAGGACATTAATGTTTGGGGTTGGGATTGACTAGTAAGGTTTTGAATTTGATGGTTGGGGTTGGGATTGACTAGTAAGGTTTTGAATTTGAAGGCTAGGGTTGGTATTGACTAGTGAGCTTTTAATATAAAATATTATACAGAAAAGTCTTTAGAAAAAAGTATAAAATGATACACAAATACTAATGACCTTCTAGTGCATTGGCAGCCACACACTCTTTCAAAGTGGAAGTTATGGGTTCAAGTCTCGTATAGAGTAAAAAGCTTTGTCAAGGGGTTTTATCACAGTGGTGCTTCGGGTGGTCGGTTTCCTCTGGAATTGTGATGGGCCGGGTCACCAGCACCGTCTGCGTTCATGGGAGTGGTTACCCGGGGGATCTGACTTTGATGGTAATTCAAAAAAAATATAGAATTTTAATACTCAGTATGCTGAATAAATGAATAATGAAGTTATGTGGAGTGGTTGAAGACATGGACGTTTCTTTTCTTTACAGGCGTAAATTGTGTTGAAATGTGAAAGAAAGAACAGGCCTAAATTGTGTTGAAATGTGAAAGAAAGAAAACATGCATTTATTTGGTCAAAAAATATATATATATTGTGACTACGAAAGTCAGAAAAAGATAATATTCTATTTGAAAAGAAGGCTAATAATATTCGTAAGTAATGATACTCCAAGACATATATGAAATGGAGTTTTTTTTTTGTTTTGTTTTGTTTTTTTTTTATTTCCTGATGCGTTAATGGAGGAAAGAGTGACAAAGGCCAAATTGATCTTTGGCTACCTTCTTGTAAGTTACGCATCAATAACTTGTTCTTATGCTGCAGACACCATATCTGCAAACCAAACCCTTAGATATAATGAAACCATCGTTTCCACCCAAGAAACCTTCGAACTCGGTTTCTTTAGCCCCCCTAACTCCCCAAACCATTATGTTGGAATTGGTACAAAAAAATATCAAAAGGGACCCTTGTATGGGTAGCCAACCGGAACAAACCACTGACTGGTAACTCAGTCGAGCTAACTCTCACCTTTCAGGGAGTTTTAGTTCTCCGAAACGCCACAACAGGCAATGTCATATGGTCGTCAACGAACTCATCAGCCGCATCAGTGAAGAATCCGACTGGTCAGCTTCTAGATACAGGCAACTTTATAATTCACGAGGAAGGTGACGAAACCAATCAAGAAAATCCCATATGGCAAAGTTTCGACTTTCTGACAGACACATTACTTCCCGGAATGAAGCTAGGCTGGAATTTGGTTACGGGGACTGAAAGACGCTTAACATCATGGCGATCCAGCGACAATCCCGCTTCGGGTGACTTTTGGATCAGGGTTGATAACATAGGATACCCACAGGTTATCCTAAGGGATGTGGATGAAATAGAATTTCGTGCGGGGCCGTGGAACGGACTCAGGTTTAGTGGAGACCCTGATTTGAAGCAGAACCCGATTTACAACTTCACTATTGTTATTAATCAGAGAGAAATTTACTACCAATATAATCTTATAAATAGTTCGGTGTTTACAAGGCTGGTGTTACAACCAACTGGTGATATACAGCGCTTGTTATGGGTAGATAGTATACAAGATTGGACCCTTTATTTGGCTCCAAAGAGTGATCATTGTGATAGTTACGCAGTGTGCAAGGCATTTGGGAGCTGCAACATTGACAACTCCCCTGTTTGTGAATGCTTGAAGGGGTTCGAACCCACTTCTCCTGAACAGTGGGCTGTTGCAGATTGGTCACAGGGGTGTCGACGTAAGATCCCTTTGGATTGTGGGCCTGGTGAAGGGTTCAACAAATATATCAATATGAAGTTACCAGACACTCGTGAGTCATGGTATAACCCGACCATGACCCTTGTTGAATGTGAGAAGATGTGTAAAAGCAATTGTTCATGCACGGCTTACACAAATTTGAAAGCCTCAGATGGTAGTGGTTGTTTGCTATGGTACGGTGAACTAATTGATATAAGAAATTTTCTGAAACTGGGGACACTTTATATATACGAATGCCACCTTCTGAGCTAGGTAAATCAATACAATAGTTTTATTCCGTTATTATCTTCATAATATCTGTCTAAATGTCACATGAACATTATGTTTTGACACAGACTCGATAGAAAACAGTAAAAGCTCAAGTGCAGGAAATAGAGTACGCGTTATTGTCCCAGTAGCATTTGTGGCTACGGTAATGCTAGTTATAATATGCTTACTTTATCGTTACAAATATAGGAAGATGCAACAACAAGAAGGTATATGGAGCTTGAGTACCAAGTATTTGTCTAATAAATGTATGTAATCATATTTGTGAACGTCATGTATACCAGTGTTGGTAGTTTTTTTCAATAGAAGCTGTGGTTATCCACTTCACAGGGACTCGTGGAAACGAATCTGGACGTGATCCTGAAGACAGAACTGGTGATGATGATCTAGAGCTACCGCTATTTGGCTTTGCTACATTAGATAAAGCTACAAACAACTTTGCAGTGAGTAACAAACTTGGAGAGGGTGGCTTTGGACCAGTTTACAAGGTATTCAATGGCTCCCTGCTCTTTCTGTGTTGTACATATGGTCTTCATGTGCTAATATCAGAACACATGGATGCAGATATAAAAATTTGCGTCATAGCTCTGTGAAACAATTTGTTGGCTTGAGAACAAGTCTTAGGATGATGCATGACCACTGCTACATTGCATTAATCAATTGAACCATGTAAATACATGTGTTCATTATCATCCAATGCTCAATTCATATATACAATATATATATATATATATTATATATATGGTTGTGTTCTTGTGTTTTGGGTGATTCATGATCAATTGGTATCTTGATTTACACAATAGTGAAAATAGAAATGGGGTAATGAAATTAACAGTAAAATCATGTAAGTTTGAAAATACATATAGGGCTTGATTTTTCTTATTCCCATGTCATCCTTAAAAAAAGTAATTATACAGGGTGTACTCGAAGATGGGCAGGAAATAGCAGTGAAAAGTCTATCGAAAACTTCCACTCAAGGACTTCATGAGTTCAAGAACGAAGTCATCACAATATCAAAGCTACAACATCGGAACCTTGTTAAACTCTTAGGTTGCTGTATAGAGGGAGCCGAAAGAATGCTGCTTTATGAATACATGCCAAACAAAGGCCTCGATTCCTTTATATTTGGTAATGGAACACCGTGAAAAAAATCTTATATAAGTATATAATTAACAAAAATGTAAACTAAAATTCAAACTATTCACAGATAAAACTCACAGGAAACTTCTTGATTGGCCTGCACGTTACCACATTATCAATGGAATTGCTCGTGGACTTCTTTATCTTCACCAAGATTCTCGGCTTAGAATCATACATAGAGATCTTAAAGCCAGTAATATTTTGCTTGACAAGGATATGAACCCGAAGATATCAGATTTTAGCATGGCTAGAACTTTTGGAGGAAACCAGATAGAGGCAAACACAAACAGAGTAGCTGGAACATAGTGAGCTTCGTCTACCCTAACTTCATTCCCATTTATTAATTGGAAAACTTACATGAAATTGATTCCTCGCAGCGGTTACATGGCCCCAGAGTATGCAGGTGATGGTATATTTTCAATAAAATCAGACGTGTATAGCTTCGGCGTACTAGTGCTGGAAATTGTGTGTGGCGTGAAAAACAGAGGATTCGTCCACAAAGAGCATTGCAACAACCTTGTTGGACATGTAAGCCCACAAATCGTTGGTTTATATTGGTTTAGGATAGTTATATTCGCTTCCACCGATAAAAACCTTACGAACTTACAAAATTTTCATATAAATACAGTAAAAATAAACCGATTTAAGGTAATATCACCTGGTTCCAGTCAAAGTATAGTTCTATGTTTGTGGTAAAATTAACATATTGATTGTTACCTAAAGACTACCAAATGAGAACAAAGGTGGTTACCTTTTAAAAGCAATATGTCATTTTGCGACGATTTAACATTATACTTGTGTTCTTTGTACTTAACAGGCATGGTTACTCCATAACGAAGACCGATCGTTGCAATTAGTTGCTAAAGGCCTAGGTGAATCAATCAATGTCTCCCAAGTTTTACGATCAATCCATGTTGGCTTGTTGTGTGTTCAACGTCACCCAGAAGATAGACCGACTATGACTTCTGTTATCCTAATGTTGGGGAATGAGGGTCCATTGCCTTCACCCAAAGAACCAGGTTTTTACGTTGGAAAAACAAAGCAAGATACCTCAAAATATTCAACGTCATTTGAATTAAGTTCTAACAATGATCTTAGCATTACAATGTTGAAGGGTAGATAAGCTGAAAGATATATATGTACTTATAAGAAATAAGTCAAACCACAACAACTATCTTAATTTACTCATTATTACCAAGCCCTTCATCCAATACAGTTCAATTTCACACCTTGAACACTTGTGTTTGCAATCGGTTGATTTAAAACATTTGTTATGTTTGAATTACTTCTTTATCAAATGCAATTGCGATTTCTTGAATCGTTAGCGAGTTAGTAATTAGGTGGTAGTTGATATATTCAAGTGGGCAATTGGATTGTTATACTTAATATTAAGAATAGTCTCTGATTGTTATTTCAGCTAAGTAGTATTCCAAGGCCATGTCCTTTTTTATGTAAATCTACAACCTCGATCTTGGAGGGGGTTGCTTTTCTTAAATCTGGGAGTAAATTGCACAAAACGTCCTTTAAGTTTCACCAATCTTGCTGGTTTCAGCCTTAATCTTTAAAAGTTGCCAAAACCAGCCTTTAAGATTAAATTAGCTACAGGTTTCATCCTTTATCACTAACCCAGTTATTAAATCATGTTAAATGGCATCACATGCAAGCCATGTGAGGGTAAAACCGTCTATTTCATACTTAAAGGACGTTTTGTGCAATTTACTCATATTTTTCATCCTCGTCTCCTCCGCCACTTTGCTAACATACACCGACCCTTCGCCTAAAACCCTAACGGAAGTCGACACACTTCTCGATTTCAAACTCAACCTCCATGATCCACTCGGTGCACTCACTCGCCAGTCCGGTGAGGTGATTGTATGAAAAGTTTACGAGTTGCAGATCCGGTGAGTCGGAGAGGTTGTTCGGTAACTCGCCGGAGAGTGAGTTTGCGGACAGATCGAGGTACCGGAGACTTGACGGAAAAGTTTTCAGAACTTCGCCGGAGACTTGACAAAAAATATTCAATGTGTAAATGTGTGTGCGTAGGAGAGAGAGAACCTCATCTGGCGTCTGCTCTGCACGAAGACGGCGGCCATCAAACAAGAAAGCAATAGAGTTGATTTCAACAGACTGTCTGTCACATTATGCATTCATCAGCTTCTTAAGTTGTGTGCTTCGTTTGATCCTAAAGAACACTTCATTTCCATCCTGTAAAAGAATTAACGGAGAACAAACACATATTAAAAGATCATCGTAGTATATCCATGTTAAAAAAACAATATCTCCAATTCACCGAGTGGATCATGGAGGTTGAGTTTGAAATCGATAAGTGTGTCGACTTCCGTTAGGGTTTCAGGCGAAGGGTCGGCGTATGTTAGCAAAGTGGCAGAGGAGACGAGGATGAGGAGGATGAAGAGGATGAAAAATATGAGTAAATTGCACAAAACGTCCTTTAAGTATGAAATAGACGGTTTTACCCTCACATGGCTTGCATGTGATGCCATTTAACATGATTTAATAACTGGGTTAGTGATAAAGGATGAAACCCGTAACTAATTTAATCTTAAAGGCTGGTTTTGGCAACTTTTAAAGATTAAGGCTGAAACCAGCAAGATTGGTGAAACTTAAAGGACGTTTTGTGCAATTTACTCTAAATCTGGCAATATCATTCTCATGTAATTGTACTTAAATCTGACTTTATCTTTCTCATGTAATTTGTAGTTTTCTTCCAAATCAATCAAAGCTCCCAAATGAATATTAGTAATTAGTTAATGTAATAATTGATTTTAATAATCCAAACTTTTAGTCGTTGGCCGGCAACGGTCTCAACTTCAAAAATAACTGGTAGTGGTCCCAACTTTTCACATATTGTAAACAAATGGACTTTTACTAAAAAAAAAAACCTTAATTTCTTTTTGTCTCTTTATCTTTTTCGGTTTAGTAAAGGTCCATTGGTTTACATTATACGAAAAGGTTGCCGAAACGGATAAGGAGATAAAAAGAAATGAAGGTTTTTTTTAGTAAAAGTCCATTGGTTTACAATATACGAAAAGTTGGGACCACCACCGGTTGTTTTTGAAGTTAGGACCATTTCCGACCAATGACTAAAAGTTTAGATTTATTAAAATCCATTATTTCTTAGTTAATTTGATCATTTTGTCAAACAATAACCACGTATTCCGTATGAAGACATCCTTATTTATCCGTACTCATATAGGTATTCAAGTGATTAAAAACGTATTTTTTATTAGCCCACGACTAGCTAGATCATCAAGATGCTTAACAATTTCAAAAGTTGAAAATGTTTTATGATTTAAAAAAATAGCATGAGGTTGTATTAATTATATTTAATGCATAAGGTAGTCTACGATTCAGGCCCTAGGCACACATATTGCTTGATCAACTGATAAATGTGTTACCGATGAAAGCGTCGTCGACTTGTTTTTTATAGTTGGTAAAGACGTTAAACTGGGGCGTAACCCTCAGTAGTAGACTTACCTAAGCAATGATGCAAGTGTGTACATAGTCTTGCTAAATGCATAGATTTACTAACACAATTATGGTTAAGGACGACGTTAGTCCTAATGATGCTTTAAGATACTTGTATCACTTAACGTTATTCACAAGCCTCTAACTTTTCACGCATGTATTATACCGTGTATTGAACGAGTTAACGTCAACCCACGCGTCACGGCGAGATATTGATTATAAATGACTCTTGTATTAATATATGAAATGCAAAAAATTTTCAAAACAGTTTTTTTTTTTTCGCTTTGCTTAGCCTCTAGCCTACAACATTACACTAAAACATCATACTTAAGAACTTAAATTTGATCCAGGCTAAAAAAAAGTTCATCGTTTATTTTTGTCACATTGAACAGTGTAAAATCTGAAAAATGCATTAATATTGTTTTGTGGGTGTATATACATCATTAATTTTTAAAAAAAATTATTTAGAACACGGAGGAACTTCTAGTGTTTTTTTTTCCTTTATATTTTGGCAAATGTAACACTGTTTTAAATTGTCATTAAAACACCCTAAATTTAATATTGTTTTTTTTAATTATCTTATAACCTATTAGTACGTGGTTCCTTAATTTTTTTTTATAACGCTACAAGAAATGTGAGCAATAGAGGCCATAGTACTAGCGACGACTTCTAAAACGTCCCGCTAAAGGTGTTATCGGCGTCTGGAATAAGTGAAGCAGGGGCAGCCGTTGATGAAAGTTGAGATATGACGGCTAGGGTTTTCTCCCCCAAATCGATTTCTTTCTCTCTCCCTCTCTTTCCATCCCAAAATTTCCTTCGTTGCTCTCTTCCTAGCCCTAAATCTCCCCCTCCAAAGTTCCGGTATTAAGGTTTCCGGCGTGTAGGTGGTTTCCAACATGAAAGTGGGTTCCGGCGTGAAGATTTTTTTCCGGCATGATGCCTTTTTCAGACGTGAAGCTTTTTTCCGGTGTGAAACTTGTTTGCGGCTTCTTTGCAATAGGTTATAATCCTTGTGCTTGCATTCTTTTATTTTAGTGATTTATTAAACCTAGTTTAAACTGATGATGCTTGGAATTCTGCTCATATTAGATTCAACTGAATTAAGTTTTGTTTTTCTCATTGACTGGAACTAATATCCCGCGGGTACTAATACCACTAACAGAACACCCAATAATTTATTGGGGTACTGTACGAAGTATTTGAAATACGGGAAAGAAATACCATTCGGGTAATATTTCTATCCACACGACAACTTATCGCGTACGTCATTTTCTGTTACAGAAACATGTTGAGCTGCTCGGATTCGATCTTTGATGTCGGTTACGATTTGCGAACATAGAAGACGAATGGAGTTCGCATAACCTTTTCGACTAAGCGCATCGGCCACCACGTTTGCCTTGCCAGGATGATACCGAATTTCACAGTCGTAGTCGTTAAGAAGTTCGACCCATCTTCGTTGCCTCGTATTCAACTCCTTCTGGTTGAAGATATGTTGGAGACTTTTGTGGTCAGTGTATATTTCACACTTGGTACCGTAGAGGTAATGTCTCCATATCTTGAGAGCGAGCACAACGGCTCCAAGTTCCAGGTCGTGAGTGGTGTAATTCTTCTCATGAACTTTGAGTTTTCTAGAAGCATAGGCTATCACTTTTCCTCTTTGCATTAATACACAGCCTAGCCCTTGCCCTGATGCGTCGCAATATACTACAAAGTCATCGCAACCCTCAGGGAGTGTGAGGATAGGTGCGTCACAAAGTTTTTGCTTTAGAGTTTGGAAGGCTTCTTCTTGTTTAGGTCCCCATATGAAGGGTTTTCCTTTATGGGTCAAAGCCGTGAGTGGTACAGCAATACGGGAAAAATTGGCAATGAAACGTCGATAGTAACCAGCCAAACCAAGAAATGACCTTACTTCGGTAGGGGTACGTGGCGCTTGCCATTCCTGTACTGCCTTGATTTTTGAAGGATCGGCATGTATTCCCTTGTCTTTGACGACATGTCCAAGGAATTGTACTTCTCTTAACCAGAATTCGCATTTTGAGAACTTAGCGTAGAGCTTTTCAGTCCTTAAAAGTGTAAGGATGAGTCAAAGGTGTCGCTCATGATCGGATTTAGACTTGGAGTAGATAAGAATATCGTCGATGAAGACTATGACGAAACGGTCGAGGTAGGGTTTGCATACCCTATTCATTAGATCCATGAAGACAGCGGGGGCGTTGGTTAAACCGAATGGCATGACCATGAATTCGTAATGACCATAACGAGTCCGGAAGGCGGTCTTTGGGATATCTTCTTCATGTACTCTGAGCTGATGATAACCAGAACGAAGGTCGATTTTTGAAAAGCAGGTGGCGCCTTGAAGTTGGTCTAGGAGGTCATCGATGCGAGGTAGTGGATAGCGATTTTTAACCGTTAACTTGTTGAGTTCTCTATAATCAATGCATATGCGAAACGTTCCATCTTTCTTCTTCACAAAGAGAACAGGTGCACCCCAAGGCGAGGAGCTAGGACGTATGAATCCTTTGTCAGTCAGCTCTTGCAGTTGACTGGCCAGCTCTTGCATTTCGGATGGGGCTAACCTATAAGGAGATTTTGCGACTGGTGTAGCGCCAGGTACAAGATCGATGCGGAATTCGACTTCTCTCACAGGAGGGGAGTCCTGAAATGTCGTCGGGAAAGACTTGTGGGAATTCTTTCACAACTGGAATATCTTCGAGTTTCCTTTCCTTGTTTCCCTTTTTGACGACGTGAGTTAGGAATGCGACATAGTTCTTGCGGAGATATCTTCTGTCACACCCTGACCCGCAGCGGAATAAGAGTCGGGGCATAATTGGGTTATCACCAAAGCTCATGATGTTTACTAATATGTTTCATATTTATTAAATTCAAAATTACATCCTCAATATTCCAAACAAGTTCATACAATTACAAAGAAAAATAACTAACTAAACAATCTAAAGTCTAAACCGGTTTATTCTTCTAAGCCATCCTATATGTTTCTTGCTGCAACTGGATCACCTGTATCATGTGTAAAAATTGGGGGTTTTGGGTCAACAAAAGTTGGCGAGTGAACCTTGTTAGAAAACATTTATTATTGATTTCTTGTTTATTTATTAGGGAAAAATTGTGCAATAATCATATGTGAGCAAACGTAAATAAACATACAACAACAATAACAATAACAAACAATAACATACAATAACAATAACAATAACAACAAAAAATCAAAACAAACCACCTTGCATGAATATATGACATGAATGATAATGTAAATGTTGGCAACGTCACGTTCACGCTCATAGGTAATGGGGAACAGACGGCTTATGATGAATATATGTGCGATCAAGGCTCAATCAAACGGAGCCGATCGTATGTTGGCAACGCCTCGTTCACGCTACGGCTCACGCTCATAGGTAATGGGGAACGGCTCACGCTCATAGGTAATGGGGAACGGCTCACGCTCATAGGTAATGGGGAGCGGCAGCCTATGATAATGTATGTACAGAAAATGATAAATTTAATCTAAACATTAACCACACAAACAGTTGATACATATTGAATACACATTTGATCATGGATATAATGGATGCACAATTGTTTAAATGTAATAAATAATAAGACACATGATACACCCCAAAAACTTTATTAAAACGGAGAATTTGTAGAGATTCACTCACATTGGGTGCGTTCGTTTGAAGATGTTGAATGCGCTCGAGTTTAGAGGATTGATCGACGAGGAATAACTAACCTAAATAATAACGAAAAGGTACGGTAAATAAGTGGATTTTATTAATGATTTTAATAGGATTTTTAGATATATTTTTATGAGTTTAAGGCTATTTTCTAACTTTAAAAACATTATTTTTAAGTATTTTTAATTGATTTTTAAATTAAATAAATAAATAAAAATATAAAAAAAATGTTGACTTTTTTTTGGGTTGACCGTTGACTATTGACTTTGACTTGTTGACCGGTTCGGTCGTGTATTTGTTTGCACTGAGTGAGGTTCGAACTTGTGACCTCCCGTACGCGTGCACGCAGCTCTACCAACTGAGCTACGTGTCTAACCCGAAATATTTCTGTTTTTAATTATATTTATATACTATTTAATTTACTCCAAAATTCATTTATTTTAAAAAGGATTTTAATTCTATCGAACCGGCGAGCGTAACAGTTCTCGAACCCGGGACCTGTTGTTAACGTTGCACACAGTCCACCGCTGGACTGTGTGTCTAACCTGGTTAAAACACTTGTTTTTATTTCTCTTATATACTAACTGGAAGTTTCCATATTTGGGTTTTATAAAAAGTCTGAATATTGTGACGAATCGGAACAAGGACAGACTCGAACCCGGGACTCTATGATTCAAATGCACACAGTCCACCGCTGGACTGTGTGTCTAACCCGAGATATAATCCGATTTATATTAAGTATATACACAGACTAAACTTCATTTTCTTCGTTAACAACACAGACAAACGATTTATTCTACTGTTCTTGTTTAATTCGATTGATGGAAATATAATTGATTAAAATGAAATGGACAGGGAAGGTTTTGGGAATGAACGTACCGGAATGATGACTTTTCTTAGAACTCCGCAAAGTCGTCGGCTCTGTTTTATGAACTCCATCTGAGCGGACCAATTAACAGTCTTGATTAACAAATTGAGGATTTGAATGACTAAACAAGAGTTATCAGAGAGTTTAGATGCTCATACCAATTCACAACGTGATTTAGAAATTTTCAGAAGTTTTCCGGCGACTGCAGATTATCCGATATCGTCGTCTGGGACCGATTCTGATTGGAGGGTTTGAGTTAGTAAAAGTCTAACAACAGATAGAAGATGAAAGAATTGAGAAATTTACCGTTTTGATGAAGACACGGTTTTACGGCGAAAGTCCGGCGAGTTCAGAAAGCGTTTCCGACGAACAGAAAATAGAGCGAAAGTGAAATTGGAGGTTCTGTGAGTGTTTTTGAGTCGCGAGATGATGATATTGCCGGTGTAAATCAGGAAGTAAATGATTTCGGTTATTAAACCCGAAAATCATATGAATTCAAGTTCAATAAAGGCTGAATTGATTGAGATCATGCGTCGTAATGTTTTCATCGGTTATTATCAGTAATAACGATCACTAAATCGTCTGGAATGTTGAAAGCCGATATCGGTTTCAGTTTTTGGCGCAAACAGGTGATTCACGGGTGAACTTATGTTTTATTTGTTTCCTAGATTTCACAAAGACATCAAGTGGCGGAGTGGTTATGTGTTTGGAGATTAATTCTTCCGGCTGACCCGGGTTCGAAACCCGGCAGCCCATTTTTATTTTTAACTGCTTTATTTTTATTTTCTAACAATTTTAATTTCCATATTCTAAAATGTTTATTAGTTATGTATTGTTTAAAATTAAAATAAGCATTAAATGAGCAACGAAAATTTGAAACTGATTATTCGATTAATAAACGAAGCGGGTTTTGAAAACCCGTTTTTCGACATATGTTACATCTTCGGGCTTGAAGGCAGGACATTAGTTTGAGTCCTTTCGAAGGGGTTTCTCCACAAATACGTAGGGTCTGACCGTCTGCAAGAGGAATGCGAATGAACTTTTCGCGGCACACTACTTCAGCGTGATGCTGGCTGAGCCAGTCCATACCGATTATAACATCGAAACTTCCCAACTTCATAGGAATAGGTCAACTGGAAAATCGTGATCGTTTAGAGTGAGGGTACAATTGCGTATAATAGAATTTAATGAAACGGGTTTTCCGTCAGCAACTTCCACCGTTAGAGATTCCATGAGATTAACACGAGTTTGGTTGAGGATGGGTTCAAATTCTAAGGACACAAAACTCTTATCCGCGCCAGTATCGAATAACATGGATGCATAACTACCATTGATGAGAAACGTACCGTTAACCACGTTGTTGTCAGCCCTAGCTTGGTTGGCATTGATGTTGAAAGCTCTTCCTCTGGCAGGTGGAGGAGCTTAGTTAGCTTGGTTTACCGGGTTTGCTTGAGCTTGGGCATGGATGATGTTCACCAAGCGTAGACATGTGTTCCTGAAGTGGTTTGGGTCCCCACAGTTGTAACAAGCTCGCATGGGTTGCATCATGGGGTAGTTGGGTTGGTAGTAAGTTTGGGTTGTGTGCGGTGCAGGTGGTAGAAGTAAGGGTTGTTGGGCTTGACTCACTATCTGATGGTGGGTTTGGATTGGGGGTTGATTGCGGTTCATTCGTTGAAGAGTACGACAGGTTTGGATGGTGTGACCTACGCGGCCACAGCTTGTGAAATGTTGGCAAAGAGTTTCGGGAGGGTGGTGGTATTGACAACGGTTGCATTTTGGGTGTGGGCCGGTGTATGGCTTTTTAAATGGTGCAGCTGAGGGAGCAATTTGGGTGATTGGTGCAGCGGTGATAAGAGGGTTGGTTTGAGTGACAACAAAATTCTTGCTGTTTCGTTTCCTCTTACCAGCAAACTTTGAGGAGGAGACTGAGTGGTTTGTAGTTGAGGTCTCTATGGGTGCTTTCTTCTTTTCATCTTTGAACTTGCCGTTTCGAATGCGATTTTCAGTGAGTTCTGTAGCTAACTCCATCGCGGCTTCAAGTGTTGCAGGCGAAGTGCTTAAAACCGAGTCTTGAATTTTCGAGGGAAGGCCTCGGATGTAATGTTCAACCAAGCGGTACACGGGGGTGAACAAATTAGGGATCATCTGGTTCAGTTCGAGAAATCTCTTGTTATAGGAAGTGTGATCTCCTTCCTTTTGTTTTAGCGCGTGGAATTCATCTTCCAACTTTTTGATTTCGCTTCTTGGACAAAAGCGTCTGGTCATGAGTTCCCTTAACTCTTCCCATGTTAAGGCCATGGCATCTTCAACTCCTCGTTTACCCTTTTCCGTGTTCCACCAGGTATGGGCTACCCCAAACAGTCTTCCAGTTGCATAACGTACCTTGCGATCCTCGGGACAATCGCAATTGAGGAAAGTGTTTTCCATTTCTTCAAACCAGTGAAGGAGGGCGGTAACACCTTCGGTCCCTTCATACTTTGGGGGATCGCAAGATTTGAAGTGGATGTAAGAGCACTTTTGGAGGGAGGATTGGCGACGCTCTGGTCTTCTTGATTGGGAGGGTTGATGGGATTTGCGGTGAGAGCTTGTTGAACTTGAATCATGATGTCAGGAAGCACTGCGGCCATTTGTTTAGCAATTTGTGTGGCCAAGCGTTCATTTGATCTTCCTGACTTTCTACCTCCACGTAGTTGCCTAGCCAACATCTACAGGAACATACATAGGAAGATTGTGAGTTTAAGAAGTTTCTAGGTGTCATGTGTCGTTAAAAGAATGAAAAATAACATAACTGACAATAATGCAACTACATCCATAGGATGTCTTGGGTTTGCTCATGTTTGGGCCTCCAATGTCCCCCATACCATCGCCTGTGTAGTCATGTGGGCCCCCATGACTATTGGGCTTGGTAGGATTCACATTGGTGTTGGCGGATTAACACTCGCACCACCCGAATGAAAATCGGAAAATATAATTGCGAGATGTATGGTAGGAGGGTGTCCAGGTGTAGACACAATGACAACTCAAAGTGGGGTTAGCTCACACGACGTTTGGTATAGCATGCTTTGGCCTAATAGGTCCTTCGTACTCTCATCGTTAGTCCCCAGGTAGGCAAACTGGTCCTTTATTTTGGATTTATACGAATGCCAAGCCTAGACAGGACGTTCCACTACCGATACTTGTACCCTTCCAGTTACTACATGCCCGTCATGAGAACTCACTTTGATGTGATTTGAAAATACAAAAATCGTTGCAAAAGTCATGGAAATTGTGTGATGTGTGCTCTCATGGATATGATATGTTATGAGAATATGATTCATGATAGGCATTGTATAATAATATGTATTTGTGAACATGCTTGCATAACATTGAATGTAACAATAAACATAAAGCATATAAACATCATGAATTTTGCATGTAACACACAAACAATTTAAAATTTCTAATCAACTATAGTATAGGCTCTAGGGTCTAATAACCTATCCTATATCCCTATAGTCATGGCTCTGATACAAATCTGTCACACCCGACTCGCAGCGGAATAAGAGTCGGGGCATAATTGGGTTATCACCAAAGCTCATGATGTTTACTAAAATGTTTCATATTTATTAAATTCAAATTACAACTTAAATATCCAAAACAAAATTCATACAATTATAAGAAAATGAAACTATTTAATTTTTCCAAAGCTTAAACTTGTTTATTCTTCTAAGCCTTCCTATGTGTTTCTTGTTTCAGCTGGATCACTTGTACATGTGTAAAACGGGGGATATTTTGGGTCAACAAAAGTTGGCTAGTGAAACCTTGATAAAACATTGTTACTAATTTCTTGTTTTATTTAATGAGGAAAATTTGTGCAATAATCACATGTGAGCAAACATATATAAATAAACAAACACAAACCACTTTTTATGAGTATATGATATGAATGATGATGAATGTGAGATCAAGGCTCAATTAAACGGAGCCGATCTTATGAGGCACCTGATGCTCAACCCGTCTCCCACGGGAAACTGATGGGCCTAATGAAATGCGTGCACTGAAAATGATAAAACCAATCTACATATAATCCACACAACAATTGATACACATTTGATAAACATTTGACACGGATATGATGTATGCACAAGTGTTTATATATATAATAAAAGAATTATACGACACATGATACACCCCAAAACATGATTAAAACGGGGAATTGGTAGAGATTCACTCACGATGGGTGCGTTCTTTGATGATGATGAAGGCGCGCGAATTTATGATTCGATTGACGAGGGAAGAACTAACCTAGATTATAACAAAATGATTCAATAAATAAATAAATTTTGGTTGAAATTAATATTTTTAATTAGAGCTCTTAAATGGGATTTTAGATTTATTTTTGTGAGTTTAAGGAAATTTTCTAACCTTAATAATCTTATTTTTAAGTATTTTTAAATAATTTTCTAATTAAATAAATATAAAAAGAAATAAAAAAAGTTGACTTTTTTGACCGTTGACCGTTAACCGGGTCTTGACCGTCAGACTGTGTTTTTATATGCGCTGAGTGAGGTTCGAACTCGGGACCTCTCGTATACGTGCACGCAGCTCTACCAACTGAGCTACGTGTCTAACCCGAAATATTCTCTGTTTTAATTATATTTATATACTAATTAATTTTAAACTTATTTGGTTTTTATTAAAAATGATTTATATGGCCGAACCGGTTGCAGGGACCCGGAGTCGAACTCGGGTCCTTCGGTTCGAGTGCGCACAGCCCAACCAGTTGGGCTGTGTGTCTAATCTGTTTAACTAATGGATTATATTACTCTTATAAACATTCTGTGACTTGTTCTGATTCAGTTCTAAAAATGTTGGTTTTAATTCTGAAAGTCGGTACGTGTGCGATTCGAACTCGGGACGTGCGTGTTATATTTGCACACAGTCCACCGCTGGACTGTGTGTCTAACCGGTTTAATTATCTGGTTTTAATTATATTAATACACAACTCAACTTCGTCTTCTTCATTTATAAGAACTCAGAAACAGTGAAGCCGACTGTTTGTTTAATTGACCAACAACACTTATAATTTGATTGAATTGGAATAAAAAAGAAGAATAAGGATTATGATGTACCAACTCAGAGTGGTTTCTTCAATTTCCGGCAAGAGTCGGCTTCTGATTTTGCGATTTCCGGCTGTATGACTGTTTTAACAGATTTGAATGATTAAAGTATAAATTAAGAGATAGCAGAGAAGTTTAGACAGTTATACCGACCGATGAATGAATGCGGTTTTCTGTCTAGCGATTCCGGCAGGATTCCGGCGAAAATGAAAAATCTCCGGCGACGTGCTCGGAAGAATCAAAGCTTCGAAAAAGTGTGCGGTTCTGAGCGAAAGGTTTTCCAGAAGATTGAGTGGGTATTTATAGGGAAGAACTGGATGAATTGTGTCCGATTTTGAGTCTTGATTCGCGATCAAAGGTTTTCCGGCGGTTATGACCGAAATTGACGGTTAGGCATCGGTTATAATTGATGTCGTAGTCGGTTATCGCGTTTTAGTCAAAAGGGAAAGGCCACATTTGCGGAGTTTTGGTTTTACTCCGGCGATTCCGCGTTCTGAGCGCGCTGATGTCCGGTTTTGATTTTCTGGTTTTACCTTAAGTGTTATTTGTTTCCTTGTTTATCACAAGTGAAGTGTGTGGCGGAGCGGTGTGTTGTGTGTTTGGGTTTGTGGGTGACCCGGGTTCGAAACCCGGCGTCTCCATTATTTTTTTAATTCACTATTTTTTTGTTATTTAATAATTATGGTTTAAAATTCTAATATATATATTAATTATGTATTGTTTAAAATTTATCTGAGCAATAAATACGCAACGAAAAATTATAACTGGGTATTTGATAAATAAACGAAGCGGGTTTGGAAACCCGTTTTTCGACGAATGTTACAGTATCCCCTACTTTTAGAAATTTCGTCCCGAAATTTAAGTAGTAGTGGTAACAGGAAAAAGATGCGGGTATTTTTCGCGCATTGAGTCTTCACGTTCCCAAGTAAACTCGGGTCCTCGTTTTGACTCCCAACGTACCCTGACAATTGGAATACGACTTCGTCTTAAACGCTTATCTCCGAAGTCCATGATTTCTACTGGTCTTTCAATGAAGTGCATAGATTCATCGATCTGAATGTCTTCTAGAGGAATATGGAGGTTTTCATTGGCGAGGCACTTCTTCAAGTTTGATACGTGGAATGTGGGATGAATTCTGTTGAGCTCTTCTGATAGGTCAAGCTTGTATGCTACAGGACCTACTCTTTCGAGTATCTTGAAAGGTCCTACGTAGCGTGGTGCTAGCTTGCCCTTCTGGCCAAAACGAACCACTCCCTTCCACGGTGATACTTTTAAAAGTACTTGATCACCAATGTCAAACTCCAAGGGCTTTCGTCGTTTGTCTGCATAACTCTTTTGACGACTTTGAGCCGCAAGAAGATTGTTTCGAATTTGAATGACCTTGTCGGTTGTTTCTTGAATTAATTCTGGACCGGTGATTTGTGATTCCCCAATTTCGTGCCAACATACTGGAGATCGGCACTTACACCATATAAAGCTTCGAAAGGAGCCATGCCGATACTTGAATGATAGCTATTGTTGTACGAAAATTCAACTAATGGTAGATGAGCGTCCCAATTCCTTTTGAAGTCTATGACGCATGCTCGCAGCATGTCTTCAAGGGTTTGGATGGTGCGTTCAGATGGACCATCAGTTTGAGGATGAAAAGCGGTACTGAGGTCTAATCGTGTACCCAAGGCGGTTTGTACGGCTCGCCTTGTTCGTGAAGTGAAACGACCATCACGGTCAGAAATGATACTTAATGGTACGCCATGATGGCTTACGATCTCGCTGATGTAGATACGAGCTAACTTCTCGTTCTTGAAGTCCTCGCGAATCAGAATGAAGTGATATGACTTTGTAAGACGATCGATTATTTCCCATATAGTGTCATACCCACTGGAGGTGCGTGGTAACCCGGTAATGAAATCCATGGTTATGTTTTCCCACTTCCATACAGGTATTTCGGGTTGGACTAGAAGTCCTGAAGGTCTTTGGTGTTCAGCTTTTAATTTGGAACAGGTAAGGCACTTGGAAACAAAGACGGCGATATCCTTTTTCATGCCAGGCCACCAGTAGGTGTATCGTAGGTCTTGATACATCTTGTCGGCTCCTGGGTGTACAGAGTATCGATGTTTTGTGCGCCTCATTCATGAGGAAATCACGAAGGTTATCGCGATCAGGAATCCATATGCGATTTAAATAGTATAGAATACCGTCGGATTTGGTTTCGATTTTTAGTTCAGCTCCACACGACAACTCATCGCGTACGTCATTTTCTAAACCTAGCTCTCTCTCTCACTAACACATAGTCTCTCTCTTTCTCTAGAATGTGCACACACTTGATGGAGAATGGCTGGGGTTGTGAGAGGTGCACAAAGCTTATTACCCTAATCTCAGACAAACTCGGACAACCTGTCCTGTCAAAACTATCCGAACTTATAATAAATTCGGACTAGGCAAAATAACAAACTCGGACTAGACTTGGTTTATTCTTTGACTTCTCTTGACTTGGACCTTTGACTTCATTGACCGGAACTGATACACAGTTACTCAGTGGGAGCTGCACTTACAGACTCCCTCTTAACTGTTGCTATCAGTTCTGTGTGGCATCGATAACCTTCAGTCACCGGATACTGCACTTACTGACTCCCCTTGACTGATGATATCATGCTTGCTATCAACTTTGGCTGAGACTTGATCTTTCTGGCAGAGCATAACAATCTTCAACCCTTCTAATAAAAGACTTGATGATGATCACTTAAATGGCCGCTTTGAGAAACCCGAAGAATCCAACATCAACCACTGTAGATCCTCCCCCTCAAACTACTCCAAAATCAAGTTAACGCGAAGCAACCTACAACCAAATGTAAGAACATCGCTCGATCCTTGATCTTCAAACTTAACCGAAAGAAGAACGAAATGTCGGATTTCCAATGCCCAAAGTCGAACACTTCAAATTCTGCAAAGACATGAAGTTTGGCTCGATAAGTTAATAACAAACCAACTCCGAAAATGTACATCCACCATCTTGATCAAAGTCTTCAACAGAGTGTCTGAAACCATTTCATCTCGAATCTTCAAGATCCAATCTCGTATCTTCACGAATCCACCAATTACCCGATGACTTTCGTCTCCGATCTCCCTCTCAATGTAAGATCCTCTATTTCGAGAATCCGATTAGTCACCAACTTGGAAGAGGGACCAAGAAGACTAATCTTTCCTACTCTAACCGGCATACGAAAAACGTTTGACCTTCAACTAGTTGCCAAACGAACAATTTGCTTCATCACGTCAACACTTGATCAAACCGCGAACAAACTCGATGAAATTCAGTCAAACACACCGGCGAGACGACTCATTTAATCTCAAAATTGTAAACATGAACTTGTTTCACTGTCGCACCACGAGTCTTTTGAAATTTACTAAGAAAATATGATATGTTAAATTTTTTACTCCCCCTCTTCTTTGTAAACTTTCAAAGTCCAAGTCACTTCACCTTGGTTTCTTACTCGAAACCCAATAGAAGTCCCAAATTTTTCCAAAAACTCTAGTAAGGACAAAATCCAAAAAACAGAATAAAAGTCCCAAATTTTCCCAAACACTGTGGACCACCATTACCGCATCTCATCCCCTCACTTGATCCAGACAACATAAGTATCCTGGAACTTTTCAGTAATCCAACACCGACTTCAAATTTCCGAACTACACAAAATTCTGACTTTTAGCTAATTATCCAGTACCCAGGTAACCCGGAATAACTAGAAAAACTCGGAACATGCACAACTCGGAACTTCCGAACTACATAAAATTCTAAACTTAGCTAATAATCTGGTACCCCAGGTAACCCGAAATTCTTAGAAAATTCGGAACTCCTAAAACCCGGAAGCTTTTGAAACCTTGGATCATATCAACTGAACAGTACTTAGAATACAAAGAAATTCGGAACAAGCAAAGAAATTCCGAATATAACTCATAAATTCGAACGCAAAGAAATTCGGACACTACAAACTAGAAATAAACTCTAACAAAATATGTTCTGACAAATTATGTTGTAACACCAGAATAAGTTCTATCGCCAAATAAGTTCACCACCAAAATAAGTTCTATCGCCAAATAAGTTCACCACCAAAATAAGTTCTATCACCAAATAAGTTCACCACCAAAATAAGTTCTATCACCAAATATGTAACGCCTCGCGTTTCCATACTTTCTATTTATAGCTAGCTCGTATTGTATTTCTATTTCCGTAAGGCATGCTGGGCGGCAGAATGTGTTTTGGCTCGTGAATTAAGCACGGATCCCACTCAAACTCATCTCCGTAATCACCTTTAACCCCATTTAAACACTTCCCATCAACTCTAAACTCATCCCTATAAATCCTAACACTTCCCCAAGCATTTTTCCACTTTCACAACTCTCTAATCTCACCAAAATCACCTTCAAACACTCTCAAGAACTTGCAACATCAGAATTTTCGGGCAGGTTCACCCTCTTGCACAAAAGTGAGCATAACCAGCTCATTTCTTAACGGAATCACTTGATTCTTCTTTCTAAATACTTGGATAATCTTTAGGGTTGAATCCAAGGGTTCTCCATGGAGAATCCAGACCTAGAAATGCCCCTAAAGTGTCCCAAAACTTTATGTTTGTTTTTAAGACTTTCAAAACTTATTAATCTTCATCCAACTTGAGCTAAACTCATCTCAAACCTATGTACTAATGCTTATAACACTACTTGTGGTTGGTTAGGCTTAAAAACAAGGTTGAGACATTCAAAATAGAGTATTTATCCTCACAAGAATTCTATTTTTGTAGAGCTTCAAGCTCACAAGTGATGCAAGCTCATTAACTTGTTCATGTGTGTCCATCTTGGTTAGCTTGGGCTATCCTAACACTTTAGGACCACACATCACTTGATAATTTTCATTATTATACCAAGTTAGTTTGCTAGTTTGAAAGTGTCACAACCCCGTCTAGCCTTTGACGTGTGTCAAAGTGTGCTCACGGTTGTATTTCACTTGGCTACTTGGTATCATGATGACGCACCTTACATTCTTGTCATTTACATTTTGTTTATGTTCTTGTTCTAGTACCCTCCTTGTTACCTATGGTGACTTGTGTAGTGGTGAACATCATATGAGGTTCCAAAGTGGATGGTTAATCCTCCCACCTCCTACTTGACTTACATGAGGTACCAAAGTGGATGGTTCATCCTCCGACCTTCTACATGATTTTATAACTATATTTATACTTATGGACTATAATATAATCCTTAAAACCGATTCCTTGATAATGACTAAATAAGCATCTATCAAGTTAATAAGTTTATCACTATGTGTGTAGTTTCTTGTCACGATTCTAATAGGTCTTGAACCTATGAAACCACATACAATCCTTAGGGATTATTATAGTGTCAAAGACAAGTGCTAATACCTTAGTGACTATTTTTATATCTTATACTTTGTCATATTTTGAATCTTAAAACCGAATATCCCATTATCATCCCCAAAATACTCATAAGCCTTCGTTTTACTCTTGTAGGATAACTCGGCGTTCATCCCATCAAAAGAACTACCTTCACGGACTTGGCAAGTTAGAAGACTTTGCAAAACCGTGAGTACACTCGACCCACTTTTCGTTTATAACACTTTGGGTGTAACATGTTTACCACATACAAAATACAACACGAACTTTATGAAACGCACAAACAATCCTATATCCATGAATACTTGAATCGATTACTTGATGCTTATATCTTGGACATTCTTTATGCGATACCTTAGTCATTAACTATTTAGCCTTCGTTTGACATGTATAGCGCTATAGAAAGTAACGCATCCCCCTCCTCATGAAATCTAGAGGCCATGTTAAAATATCGTGTTTGCGTTAAGGGTTTGACTAGTAGTATTGCATGCCTTGTATATGCTCTTGTAAAAATCATAGTTGGCATGAGGATTTGTATAAACTTTATTCTTATACGTATGCTTTGCTTAAACTTGTGTACTCGCATTTGCTTTTGCATTGAATTGTTATTTTAAAACATGTTACAGGTTGATGGAGATGGTGCTATGAAATCAAAGTAGCAAGGACGATAGATACACATTTAGACGTTTAGGTTTAATATTGTTGTATCAAATTTTGCCAAGTTTATGTTGTTATTTGAATTTCCCTTGTAATGTATTGAATTTTGGTTATGAAATGAATCTGGTTTATCTAAATATTGTCGCAACTAGTATTTATGAGCAATGGGCAATCTCTTTCGTCCCGCCTCGATGTTTCCGATATCGGTTGGGGTGTGACAAAATAAGTTCACCACCAAAATAAGTTCTATCACCAAATACTAAATTCAGACAAGGAAGAACTCAATAAGTTCGGATTTTTCAAGAGAACTATAAGTTCGGAATTAGTCAAATAATCAAGTTTGGATTTTTCAGAATTCCAATTAAGTTCGGACTCAATTAAGTTCGGACACAAATAAGTTCAGACTCAATTTAGTTCAGACTTCAATTAAGTTCAGACTTAATTAAGTTCGGACTCAAATAAGTTCAGACTTCAATTATGGACGGACCAAAAGAAAACAACAAACCCTGACAAGTCACACTAGCAAATACGGACACACAAGTTCGGATTATAAAACAACCTGATTTAAATTCGCATAAACCAAGTTCACCAAATTCGATCAGATTAAATCCAAACAACCAAATTATCTCCCAAGCGTGACTTCACACTTGATCATCAATAAATTGGAAGTACCAATTACGGACAAATGAATAAGATCGGACAGCCAAACTTTTAACACATGATTAAGTTCGGACAATACCTTTTTTAGATCAAAACACAGATCTAAAACAACTTGGAAAAGAAGAAAACATCTCAGTCGACGAACAACTTCACGTCTCCATGATGTTTGGCGGAAACAAACATCAAATCAAGAGCAATGGTGATTTGGAAGGCGGTTAGACCGTTCCGAATCGGTAACCATGCTCTGATACCACCTGAAAGCCCCCGGGACCCCCTGGATCTAAAACAATTTCTTCAAGTTTTCTCCAGAAACTTCACGTCTCCATGATGTTTGGCGGAAACAAACATCAAATCAAGAGCAATGGTGATTCGGAAGGCGGTTAGACCGTTCCGAATCGTAACCATGCTCTGATACCACCTGAAAGCCCCCGGGACCCCCTGGATCGTTGACGAACAACATCCACTGCCCTCGAACAAGACGTGAAATCAATCAGAAACATAAAAGATAGAAATATGTAGAAGATGAATCTCTTTATTATTGAAACAATCATCACAGATTTACAAACCGAAAGAGTATACATCATCTACAAGCTGGTTTAGATCACTAAGATCTAAACCTAGCTCTCTCACACTAACACATAGTCTCTCTCTCTAGAATGTGCACACAATTGATGGAGAATGCCTGGGGTTTGTGAGAGGTGCACAAAGCTTGTTACCCTAATCTCACCTAAACACACATATATATAGGCTAGGAACTAAACTCTGACAAACTCGGACAATCTGTCCTGACAAAACTATCCGAACTTATAATAAATTCGGACCAGACAAAATAACAAACTCGGACAAGACTTGGTTTATTCTTTAACTTCTCTTGACTTGGACCTTTGACTTCATTGACCAAACTGATACACAATTACTCAGCGGAAGCTGCACTTACAGTAGGAAAATAACTTAAATGTTGGGAGTGGCCAAGACAATTTGTTAGTTAGAGTGTGGTCATCAACAAATGAAAGTTGAAATTGCTTATATGAAAATTAATTGAAGAGAAAGGGTGTAACAAAGAAAAACTACGGTAAAAAGGGTTGAAGTGATTAATTTAAAAGGTCACAAAAGATAAGCTATGTCTATCTTGATGATGTTGAATAGTGATTAATTTAAAAGGTGACAAAACTGAAAGAAAGGGCCACATGCTATATAAATTATAGCAATCTATGAAATTTTATAAATTTTAGGTTTGACTTGTGACCCCATTTTTGTTTGATTATATAGAGCTCAATTTGAAAATTTGAAAATTTTGATTATATAGAGCTCGATGTGAAAAATTAAAGAAAAACAACTCAAGGACATTAATGTTTGGGGTTGGGATTGACTAGTAAGGTTTGAATTTGATGGTGGGTTGGATTGACTAGTAAGGTTTTGAATTTGAGGCTAGGGTTGGTATTGACTAGTGAGCTTTTAATATAAAATATTATACAGAAAAGTCTTTAGAAAAAAGTATAAAATGATACACAAATACTAATGACCTTCTAGTGCATTGGCAGCCACACACTCTTTCAAAGTGGAAGTTATGGATTCAAGTCTCGTATAGAGTAAAAAGCTTTGTCAAGGGGTTTTATCATAGTGGTGCTTCGGGTGGTCGGTTTCCTCTGGAATTGTGATGGGCCGAGTCACCAGCACCGTCTGCGTTCATGGGAGTGGTTACCCGGGGGATCTGACTTTGATGGTAATTCAAAAAAAATATAGAATTTTAATACTCAGTATGCTGAATAAATGAATAATGAAGTTATGTGGAGTGGTTGAAGACATGGACGTTTCTTTTCTTTACAGGCGTAAATTGTGTTGAAATGTGAAAGAAAGAACAGGCCTAAATTGTGTTGAAATGTGAAAGAAAGAAAACATGCATTTATTTGGTCAAAAATATATATATATTGTGACTACGAAAGTCAGAAAAAGATAATATTCTATTAGAAAAGAAGGCTAATAATATTCGTAAGTAATGATACTCCAAGACATATATGAAATGGAGTTTTGTTTTTTTTTTTGTTTTGTTTTTTTTTTTATTTCCTGATGCGTTAATGGAGGAAAGAGTGACAAAGGCCAAATTGATCTTTGGCTACCTTCTTGTAAGTTACGCATCAATAACTTGTTCTTATGCTGCAGACACCATATCTGCAAACCAAACCCTTAGATATAATGAAACCATCGTTTCCACCCAAGAAACCTTCGAACTCGGTTTCTTTAGCCCCCCTAACTCCCCAAACCATTATGTTGGAATCTGGTACAAAAAAATATCAAAAGGGACCCTTGTATGGGTAGCCAACCGGAACAAACCACTGACTGGTAACTCAGTCGAGCTAACTCTCACCTTTCAGGGAGTTTTAGTTCTCCGAAACGCCACAACAGGCAATGTCATATGGTCGTCAACGAACTCATCAGCCGCATCAGTGAAGAATCCGACTGGTCAGCTTCTAGATACAGGCAACTTTATAATTCACGAGGAAGGTGACGAAACCAATCAAGAAAATCTCATATGGCAAAGTTTCGACTTTCTGACAGACACATTACTTCCCGGAATGAAGCTAGGCTGGAATTTGGTTACGGGGACTGAAAGACGCTTAACATCATGGCGATCCAGCGACAATCCCGCTTCGGGTGACTTTTGGATCAGGGTTGATAACATAGGATACCCACAGGTTATCCTAAGGGATGTGGATGAAATAGAATTTCGTGCGGGGCCGTGGAACGGACTCAGGTTTAGTGGAGACCCTGATTTGAAGCAGAACCCGATTTACAACTTCACTATTGTTATTAATCAGAGAGAAATTTACTACCAATATAATCTTATAAATAGTTCGGTGTTTACAAGGCTGGTGTTACAACCAACTGGTGATATACAGCGCTTGTTATGGGTAGATAGTACACAAGATTGGACCCTTTATTTGGCTCCAAAGAGTGATCATTGTGATAGTTACGCAGTGTGCAAGGCATTTGGGAGCTGCAACATTGACAACTCCCCTGTTTGTGAATGCTTGAAGGGGTTCGAACCCACTTCTCCTGAACAGTGGGCTGTTGCAGATTGGTCACAGGGGTGTCGACGTAAGATCCCTTTGGATTGTGGGCCTGGTGAAGGGTTCAATAAATATATCAATATGAAGTTACCAGACACTCGTGAGTCATGGTATAACCCGACCATGACCCTTGTTGAATGTGAGAAGATGTGTAAAAGCAATTGTTCATGCACGGCTTACACAAATTTGAATGCCTCAGATGGTAGTGGTTGTTTGCTATGGTACGGTGAACTAATTGATATAAGAACATTTTCTGAAACTGGGGACACTTTATATATACGAATGCCACCTTCTGAGCTAGGTAAATCATTACAATAGTTTTATTCCGTTACTATCTTCATAATATCTGTCTAAATGTCACATGAACATTATGTTTTGACACAGACTCGATAGAAAACAGTAAAAGTTCAAGTGCAGGAAATAGAGTACGCGTTATTGTCCCAGTAGCATTTGTGGCTACGGTAATGCTAGTTATAATATGCTTACATTATCGTTACAAATATAGGAAGATGCAACAACAAGAAGGTATATGGAGCTTGAGTACCAAGTATTTGTCTAATAAATGTATGTAATCATATTTGTGAACGTCATGTATACCAGTGTAGTTTTTTTCAATAGAAGCTGTGGTTATCCACTTCACAGGGACTCGTGGAAACGAATCTGGACGTGATCCTGAAGACAGAACTGGTGATGATTATCTAGAGCTACCGCTATTTGGCTTTGCTACATTAGATAAAGCTACAAACAACTTTGCAATGAGTAACAAACTTGGAGAGGGTGGCTTTGGACCAGTTTACAAGGTATTCAATGGCTCCCTGCTCTTTCTGTGTTGTACATATGGTCTTCATGTGCTAATATCAGAACACATGGATGCAGATATAAAAATTTGCGTCATAGCTCTGTGAAATAATTTGTTGGCTTGAGAACAAGTCTTAGGATGATGCATGACCACTGCTACATTGCATTAATCAATTGAACCATGTAAATACATGTGTTCATTATCATCCAATGCTCAATTCATATATACATATATATATATATATATATATATATGGTTGTGTTCTTGTGTTTTGGGTGATTCATGATCAATTGGTATCTTGATTTACACAATAGTGAAAATAGAAATGGGGTAATGAAATTAACAGTAAAATCATGTAAGTTTGAAAATACATGTAGGGCTTGATTTTTCTTATTCCCATGTCATCCTTAAAAAAAGTAATTATACAGGGTGTACTCGAAGATGGGCAGGAAATAGCAGTGAAAAGTCTATCGAAAACTTCCACTCAAGGACTTCATGAGTTCAAGAACGAAGTCATCACAATATCAAAGCTACAACATCGGAACCTTGTTAAACTCTTAGGTTGCTGTATAGAGGGAGCCGAAAGAATGCTGATTTATGAATACATGCCAAACAAAGGCCTCGATTCCTTTATATTTGGTAATGGAACACCGTGAAAAAAACTTATATAAGTATATAATTAACAAAAATGTAAACTAAAATTCAAACTATTCACAGATAAAACTCACAGGAAACTTCTTGATTGGCCTGCACGTTACCACATTATCAATGGAATTGCTCGTGGACTTCTTTATCTTCACCAAGATTCTCGGCTTAGAATCATACAAGAGATCTTAAAGCCAGTAATATTTTGCTTGACAAGGATATGAACCCGAAGATATCAGATTTTAGCATGGCTAGAACTTTTGGAGGAAACCAGATAGAGGCAAACACAAACAGAGTAGCTGGAACATAGTGAGCTTCGTCTACCCTAACTTCATTCCCATTTATTAATTGGAAAACTTACATGAAATTGATTCCTCGCAGCGGTTACATGGCCCCAGAATATGCAGGTGATGGTATATTTTCAATAAAATCAGACGTGTATAGCTTCGGCGTACTAGTGCTGGAAATTGTGTGGCGTGAAAAACAGAGGATTCGTCCACAAAGAGCATTGCAACAACCTTGTTGGACATGTAAGCCCACAAATCGTTGGTTTATATTGGTTTAGGATAGTTATATTCGCTTCCACTGATAAAAACCTTACGAACTTACAAAATTTTCATATAATACAGATATAAATACAGTAAAAATAAACCGATTTAAGGTAATATCACCTGGTTCCAGTCAAAGTATAGTTCTATGTTTGTGGTAAAATTAACATATTGATAGTTACCTAAAGACTACCAAATGAGAACAAAGGTGGTTACCTTTTAAAAGCAATATGTCATTTTGCGACGATTTAACATTATACTTGTGTTCTTTGTACTTAACAGGCATGGTTACTCCATAACGAAGACCGATCGTTGCAATTAGTTGCTAAAGGCCTAGGTGAATCAATCAATGTCTCCCAAGTTTTACGATCAATCCATGTTGGCTTGTTGTGTGTTCAACGTCACCCAGAATATAGACCGACTATGACTTCTGTTATCCTAATGTTGGGGAATGAGGGTCCATTGCCTTCACCCAAAGAACCAGGTTTTTACGTTGGAAAAACAAAGCAAGATACCTCAAAATCTTCAACGTCATTTGAATTAAGTTCTAACAATGATCTTAGCATTACAATGTTGAAGGGTAGATAAGCTGAAAGATATATATGTACTTATAAGAAATAAGTCAAACCACAACAACTATCTTAATTTACTCATTATTACCAAGCCCTTCATCCAATACAGTTCAATTTCACACCTTGAACACTTGTGTTTGCAATCGGTTGATTTAAAACATTTGTTATGTTTGAATTACTTCTTTATCAAATGCAATTGCGATTTCTTGAATCGTTAGCGAGTTAGTAATTAGGTGGTAGTTGATATATTCAAGTGGGCAATTGGATTGTTATACTTAATATTAAGAATAGTCTCTGATTGTTATTTCAGCTAAGTAGTATTCCAAGGCCATGTCCTTTTTTATGTAAATCTACAACCTCGATCTTGGAGGGGGTTGCTTTTCTTAAATCTGGCAATATCATTCTCATGTAATTGTACTTAAATCTGACTTTATCTTTCTCATGTAATTTGTAGTTTTCTTCCAAATCAATCAAAGCTCCCAAATGAATATTAGTAATTAGTTAATGTAATAATTGATTTTAATAATCCAAACTTTTAGTTGTTGACCGGCAACGGTCTCAACTTCAAAAATAACTGGTAGTGGTCCCAACTTTTCACATATTGTAAACAAATGGACTTTTACTAAAAAAAAACCTTAATTTCTTTTTGTCTCTTTATCTTTTTCAGTTTAGTAAAGGTCCATTGGTTTACATTATACGAAAAAGTTGCCGAAAAGGATAAGGAGATAAAAAGAAATAAAGGTTTTTTAGTAAAAGTCCATTGGTTTACAATATACGAAAAGTTGGGACCACCACCGGTTGTTTTTGAAGTTAGGACCATTTCCGACCAATGACTAAAAGAATTAATACTCATTTTCAAAAGATATTTTAAAAGGGTAAATGCACGGTACCCTGACCGCGGAAGGGATCCCCCTTCCCAAGCTAGCGACCCGGCAACGCTGCCTGGCGGTGAAACCCCTGCCAACCCGAGGGGCTGAAACATGTTTCGAACCCGTGACCTCGAGTGTCCTCGGGCCGGTTTATAGTGGGGGCCGGTGGCCACTAGGTTGACACCCAATGGTTTCAAAAGATATTTTAGAATTACACCAACTTTGGATGTAACAATACAAACCTCTTCAGGTTGTAATAGCTTATCAAAAATCATTTTTCATCCCATTGCCCAACCATTCCCACTGCTTGTAACATCATGTGCAGAGATAGTCCCTGATACTGGAATAGGTCATGGGGTATTTATGGGAGTTCATGCAGAAATAGTTAGATAATTAATAACAAAGTAAGATTAAAAGACTACTACATTTCATAACCAAATAACCATCTCTTAATTTACAACTATGTTACCATTTTTATCTTCTATAGTAAATAATGCAAACCTAAGCTATTTCACCCAGAAGTTACCTGAAACGCACATGCCACTAAATTTTGACCCAAACCGGTTTGACCCGCGTATCTAACTTTTATCGAATCAAAATCACTCATTTTGACATAACCTATTTTCCAGTTACAAAAGCAAGTATGTAGCAATATCCAGCTTAGCGGTATAGGTTAGTCGGATAGGTCCAACATCTTGACAAGATTATTCAACTAGTCGTGTACAGGCATGAACCCCTAATTATAAGTAGGTGAACTTGTTACTGAAATGGGTCATCCCACCTAGTTTTCTATGTCCAATAAAGGAGCATACCCAAGTAGTGAAACTCACATGCGACATGCCCACTAGGTTGACAGGCCAAAGCAAGAAGATAGCAAAATCCAGACTGCATGTTAAAATGTATTAAAGATGGGTAAATCAAGAAGCACATGACGAGTATAACAACCCTGAAAATATAATTGAATAATATTAAAACCTTGATAACAAATTAACAATAATTACAAGGAAATGTTTTGAGATGAGGCACAAATCGCTTTCATTTTCTGTTGTCCATAAAACCCTTATCCAACATAAGCATCAATGAAATTTTGCATATAGCTCAATCGATTCAATAAATATCCTAAGTGTGTTGTTACCTTTAAATTCATATTTGTGATATTTTTCATATTTTTCTTCATTTTCTCATACTTTCTTTACTACCTGGTTCGCGTGAAAGATCATCAACCCATTCATGAACTCCATCTTTGAATTTTTCTTGAGACCTTGCCCGTAACATCCTGGGACTTGTAGTTATTATGCTTCCTTTTTTCTGGGTCGCCCACGCTTACATTAACCTGGGTGTTTAACTTAATTCCTTGGTTTCATTTTCTGGATCATCCACGCTTACATAAAGCAGTACACGACATCATAAGCATATACATTCATAAATAAAAAATATTGATAAAAATGTGATTTGAAATGAGTTTGATAGTTTACCTCGATTAAAAACAGAAGCAGATCTTAGGATGAAGCAATTCGGAGTAGGAAAAAATCGATCTGATGATGATAGAGAAGCCGTTCTTTTCGCATCACCTGCGCCACGAAATCTTTTTTGTATCAGAAACTTGTTTCACCTAATTCATTAAAAAACTTGTTTCACGTCATTCATTTTTGCATTGGAAACCTGTTTCGCATAACTCATAACGGCTGAAAACATTGACATAACAGATCACTGGTAAAAGAATTACTGCAAGTATTGTTCAGGGGAGTCTAAGAGCATTACCGTCTGATTCAGCCAAGTCTAGATGCGCCGTGAATGTTAACGGTCTCCAGCGGTGGAAAGACCAAGATCAAGCTTTGAAGTTTCTCACTTAATTGACATATTTTGTACTCATATGTTCACGTTTCTCCATCAAAACACTCAAAAGTTAAAGAGCCCACAACTGAATCATAATTCACACACAATAAAGAGTTAAGAAACAAATATTCCGGCCAAATATAATGTAGCAAGCAAGCAAATCTCAAACACTCAAAACTTTTAGAATTAGAATGCTACCTTCCTCTTTCTTCGGTCTATACCAGTTAATGTGTGTCCTCCAATGGCATCAGGCTGTTGTTGTGAAAAAACTTTACTGGGTTATAATAGTGTTTTCATGTGGAGGTAGATATAACAACCAATTATTAATGCTTCATGATATCCACATCACATCCACGTGAAAAAGCTCACACACACCTCTTCCTGTTTTCCCAAATACACTAATACTATGAACCTCGTCCAAATAGTCGAATGCTGCAGAAAATAAAGTTAACAAATAACTACAAACGATAGGGAAAAAATGACAAATAAATTTGAATGTGACCGACTATATCATAAAGTTAAAGTTAAAGAGTTCCAAACAACACAGTTATAACAATTACCAACTCATTGATAGTTCAGGTATCTTGACAGTAGATTCTTGGTCTCCAATAGGTGTAAGGGCTAAATCTTCATTTGCACCAAGTTTATCTTCATTAGAAGGAACACCATCAAGCCGCCGATTGAAGAGACACCTTGGGCTTAAAAGATCTCCAATGATATCACCAGCATGAGCATCATCCTGAGCAAGGGGTTAAGAATTAAAAGCACTCCCATTGGACTGCATTTTAATCATTGGTAAACAACCTTTTGATCCTTTAAACATATAATATTATACTCCAATGTCAAACAAAAACTAAAATTAGTATATGTAATATACTCTAACCACAAAGCTCATGCTAGGGACCATAACCATGCGAAGCTGACTTACTTATGGAGCTCCAGTAGCAGGGCGCTGATCTGTCAAGTGTCAACACCAGAGCATTTGATTCCACTTCGGAGAAATAAAAAATCAAACCAAGTAATCCATTATTAAGTAATCCATCAATAAGACGAGCTTTTCACTCACTTGTTTCCTCAAAGCCAGTGGTCCTCAAAATAGCCTTAAGTGTAAAATACACAACATACCCTTGTTCCATATTTAATTAAGTAGTCAGTTCCAAAAACTCTTAAGTGTAGGTAGGCTCCCAATGGTAACTTACTGGACAAACATATGAGTGTTGGGGACCCGTGAGTGTTCACCAATCTCACCACTAGGGTGTGCACCAACAAGGTCAAAGTACCGCAATAATATTATTTTCTATTTATTATCTGAAGCATAGCCATATCTCCTCAATCATCAGCTGCAGGGATTGATCAAATAATTATTAGTACATAATACTTTGGGTGATGGACGAAGCAATGAAAAAATGATATCTGTTTTGTCTACCTGCAAAGTTACTCCTTTTAATTTATCATCTTTGGCCTACAGAATCACAACAATTTAAAGGAATTTATCAGAAAAAGATTATTTTTATTAGATAAACGCTATATAGTCAACTAATATGTGCAGGCGCTTACCTGATCACCGAGCACTCTACACATGTAAGAAAGTTCCAGTGGTATCAATGTTGATTTGCATATATCAATATAAAACTTGTTCAACTGTAAAATAATTTGTTTTGATTAGGAAATAGATATATGTAGAAACAAATATTATAATTTCATCTATTGTAGTGAAACTATGAAAGATGATATAAGTATACCTCTCCTATTGTTGTATCTTTCTTTCCCTTACGTAAAAGCTTCACAGCAGAGCATAGTACAATCTACACTAAAGAAACGCCAGAAAATTAGTTTACTTCAAAGAAAAGATCATGGTGACAGTTGACCAGTGATGATTATGAACGACGACCACTTTGTAACGATTCCATCGGACCTCCGTCAGTGCGCTAGACTTCAGAGATATGATTAATGGATAATTGATATCAATGAACTCAAAAATCAAAACCCTAGATATGCAAATCAAATAAATCTGATCAACAAAAACTCGTTGATTTAGGGTAAATCCCATAACTATGATGAATACACAAGCAAAGCGTATAAATCCATTAAAAAACCCTTTGATTCAATGAAAATTAAAATGTACCTTGAGAGAGAGGCTGATACTACGGAGAGATACAATGAAGACGAAGATTGGTGGCTGGAGAGTGGAAAGATGCGAGAAGATGGTATTTGTTTACCGAAACATGGGAGGTTACCAGCGAATAATGTGGGTTGGAGGAGAACGTGGAATTTAGGGGAGTGGTGGCGACGTGGGGAAGAGAGAAGGGGAATTTAAGGGGAAAGCTAGAACTGTCGCTAACTGCAGGTTCATGGGAGAGAGAGAGCGTGGAACTGCCATGAACTGATGCTTCTAGAAGGATTTTAGGTAATTTAAATGGCCGAGATCAAAAGTTGAGGACTTTATACGGCTAAGATCTTCTAAAAAGTCGGTTACCATTAACGGTGGCAATGTAATAATATAATTGACAATCAAAAGCAGCAATTCATCCACAATACAGATTCAAATGTTTGCTTAACACGAAATCACAACTTCCAATGATTATACGGTCAACAGAAGCAAATATTGATGACACTAACTGAAAAATTAAAAAAAAAAGTTGATATTTAATTGTAACGAGTTAACGTTAACCCACGCGTTGCGAACGGGATGTTGATTATGAATGTGTTTAGTGTTACTATACATGCTTATGGAATTATAATATTATCAAAGAAATAATTACTAACTTTTAACATATATATAAAGATTAGAATTGTCATTCAAACCTACCAAATACTAACCATTTAAAAAAAACTTAATAGAATACAAATAATACGAACCATTTTCTTAATTTAATAGACTAAGTCTCAATGTTTATCAATAGATCTATCGATCTATAAACTTAAATGAATAAAGATTTATAGATTTTCCTTTAATTCACAAACTTATAATAAGTACTCTCACATGTTTTACGTTTCTTCATAGTTGACAACGGCTTGAGACATTGAGTTGCTAATCTTATCATATGAGATAGTAACACGCATCAACCGACAATATTAATAACATCCAATACTTCATACAAATTTTTAGTTTCCAATGGGGTTGTGATCATATTTTTTTTATAGAGGTGTAAATAAAAAGAGTAAAATTTCTAGAAATTAGTCAAGTTTAATATATCTATTAAATACCTACCAATCATTTAATTAAATCTTTAGAATCAATTAATTTACATTGTTTGGTCATTTAGAAAATGGATTACATAGCTTTTTATTGTAACTTTCGATTTAACATGATTCCATTCCATATAATCATGCTAACAGCCTAACATCGAACTTTGGCAAATCTGACCAAGATGAAAAACAAAAGAAATTGAATTTACTTAACTAAGGCTTAAAAAAATCGAAACAAAAAGTTAGGTTAAAAACATCTTCTTCCCTTCCCCTCTCTCTCTCTCTCTCTCTCTCCCTCCATCCTCTTCCCGCCGCAATCACCGCATGGTCAGACGCCGCTGCGTCTATCGCGGGCTTTATTCACTGGTCTGAAACCCCCTGCAACATTCCGGTTAGAAACGTCCGCCACCGTTTCGCCTTCACATCACCATGATCGCCACCACTTCCGCGCCCCCTTTCTCTTCTCCCACGAACCATAACCACCGGCACTCGATGATGATGACTCCGACGGCCTTTCTTAACTCCAACCATCACATACCCTCGTCTCCCTTCTCTCCAACAAACGAATCTGAGTAGCCCCAACCGTTCAGATCCACTGCTTAAATCCTAGATGATGGCCTCCTCTTCCTTTCTCTTTCTCTAGAGATTTAAGTGCAGAACAGCCGCTGTAATGGCTTCGATAGCGGCAATAAAACTGGTTTAGGTTTTGTGGTTGCGGTGGTGGTACCATTTGCGTTTTTTGCCTGTACCATCATTCTGGGAAAAAAAGATCAAGCAACGGCCATATATGAATCTTGTGATGTGCAAACATGAAATCGGGGGAAGAAGGCAAGTGTCAGGAGGCATGAAAATGCTTGTACACAAAGCAATTACGGTTTTAAATCAACATCAACAGATTATTGTAAGAGGGGACTTGGGTTGTCGATTGTGAGAGGAGACTTGAGTTGTTAATGTCGGGAAAAAGAAAAAAAAAGATTTGTGGGTGTGAAAGATTAGTATTTATAGGTTTGCTGATTGATGGTAGTTATGAACGGGAAGACACGGCAGTAAAATTTTCATAAAAGGGTTTCACGAAAAGGTGCCAAAACTGTTGGGGACCAATACAAACTTGCCACGCGTCTAATAAATAACATTCACCAAATGACAGTTATTTTATTAATTCAAAAGGTTGTTATGTAAGCGTTGTGTTGTGGTGTTTTGTGGAGACACGTCTATTCTTTACCCAATGGTGTCCGTAGTTGCTTTTTGTGTAATTACGAGTTGATGCTATCCCGTGCGTTGCTGCGGGATATAGACTAAGTTGCAAATGAAATTATATAAATGTATATATCATTAATTTCATAGTTAACAACTATCTCATTAAAGGACTATTATGCTTAATATGACTTCAACAACTATCTCATTAAGATCATCAAACTCAAGTATGAAATCAAGGGTAGAAGTTTATTTCAAGCTGGTATATCATTTGGATATGGTGAAAGTTGGGTTTTTAAGGGTTTTTTTTTTAAGTTAATGGTTTTTTCAACATAAGCTGCCACCTCATAAAAACAACCATATCATAAGAAAAACTAACTGGGTTAGTGTTGGTTTAGTTTAAGAGTGCCGTAGGTGAAAGCCCCCGGGACCCCCTAGATCGTTGACGAACAAAATTCACTGCCCTCGAACAAGACGTGAAATCAATTAGAAACATAAAAGATAGAAAGATGTAGAAGATGAATCTCTTTATTATTGAAACAATCATCACAGATTTACAAATCGAAAGAGGATACATCATCTACAAGCTGGTTTAGATCACTAAGATCTAAACCTAGCTCTCTCTCACTAACACATAATCTCTCTCTTTCTCTAGAATGTGCACACACTTGATGGAGAATGGCTGGGGTTGTGAGAGGTGCACAAAGCTTGTTACCCTAATCTCAGACAAACTCGGACAAACTGTCCTGACAAAACTATCCGAACTTATAATAAAATTCGGACTAGACTTGGTTTATTCTTTGACTTCTCTTGACTTGGACCTTTGACTTCATTGACCGGAACTGATACACAGTTACTCAGCGGGAGCTGCACTTACAGACTCCCTCTTAACTGTTGCTATCAGTTCTGTGTGGCATCGATAACCTTCAGTCATCGTATACTGCGCTTACCGACTCCCCTTGACTGATGATATCATGCTTGCTATCAACTTTGGCTGAGACTTGATCTTTCTGGGAGAGCATAACAATCTTCAACCCTTCTAATAAAAGACTTGATGATGATTACTTAAATGGCCGCTTTGAGAAACCCGAAGAATCCAACATCAACCACTGTAGATCCTCCCCCTCAAACTACTCCCAAATCAAGTTAACGCGAAGCAACCTACAACCAAATGTAAGAACATCGCTCGATCCTTGATCTTCAAACTTAACCGAAAGAAGAACGAAACGTCGGATTTCCAATGCCCAAAGTCGAACACTTCAAATTCTGCAAAGACATGAAGTTTGGCTCGATAAGTTAATAACAAACCAACTCCGAAAATGTACATCCACCATCTTGATCAAAGTCTTCAACAGAGTGTCTGAAACCATTTCATCTCGAATCTTCAAGATCCAATCTCGTATCTTCACGAGTCCACCAATTACCCGATGACTTTCGTCTCCGATCTCCCTCTCAATGTAAGATCCTCTATTTCGAGAATCCGATTAGTCACCAACTTGGAAGAGGGACCAAGAAGACTAATCTTTCCTACTCTAACCGGCATACGAAAAGCGTTTGACCTTCAACTAGTTGCCAAACGAACAATTTGCTTCATCACGTCAACACTTGATCAAACCGCGAACAAACTCGACGAAATTCAGTCAAACACACCGGCGAGACTGAAACTCATTTAATCTCAAAATTGTAAACATGAACTTGTTTCACTGTCGCACCACGAGCCTTTTGAAATTTACTAAGAAAATATGATATGTTAAATTTTTTACTCATCCTCTTCTTTGTAAACTTTCAAAGTCCAAGTCACTTCACCTTGGTTTCTTACTCGAAACCCAATAGAAGTCCCAAATTTTTCCAAAAACTCTAGTAAGGACAAAATCCAAAAAACAGAATAAAAGTCCCAAATTTTCCCAAACACTGTGGACCACCATTACCGCATCTCATCCCCTCACTTGATCCAGACAACATAAGTATCCTGGAACTTTTCAATAATCCAACACCGACTTCAAATTTCCGAACTACACAAAATTCTGACTTTTAGCTAATTATCCAGTACCCCAGGTAACCCGGAATAACTAGAAAAACTCGGAACATGCACAACTCGGAACTTCCGAACTACAGAAAATTCTAAACTTAGCTAATAATCCGGTACCCCATGTAACCCGAAATTCTTAGAAAATTCGGAACTCCTAAAACCCGGAAGCTTTTGAAACCTTGGATCATATCAACTGAACAGTACTTAGAATACAAAGAAATTCGGAACAAGCAAAGAAATTCCGAATATAACTCATAAATTCGAACGCAAAGAAATTCGGACACTACAAACTAGAAATAAACTCTACCAAAATATGTTCTGACAAATTATGTTGTAACACCAGAATAAGTTCTATCGCCAAATAAGTTCACCACCAAAATAAGTTCTATCGCCAAATAAGTTCACCACCAAAATAAGTTCTATCACCAAATAAGTTCACCACCAAAATAAGTTCTATCACCAATATGTAACGCCTCGCGTTTCCATACTTTCTATTTATAGCTAGCTCGTATTGTATTTCTATTTCCGTAAGGCATGCTGGGCGGGCAGAATGTGTTTTGGCTCGTGAATTAAGCACGGATCCCACTCAAACTCATCTCCATAATCACCTTTAACCCCATTTAAACACTTCCCATCAACTCTAAACTCATCCCTATAAATCCTAACACTTCCCCAAGCATTTTTCCACTTTCACAACTCTGTAATCTCACCAAAATCACCTTGAAACACTCTCAAGAACTTGCAACATCAGAATTTTCGGGCAGGTTCACCCTCTTGCACAAAAGTGAGCATAACCAGCTCATTTCTTAACGGAATCACTTGATTCTTCTTTCTAAATACTTGGATAATCTTTAGGGTTGAATCCAAGGGTTCTCCATGGAGAATCCAGACCTAGAAATGCCCCTAAAGTGTCCCAAAACTTTATGTTTGTTTTTAAGACTTTCAAAACTTATTAATCTTCATCCAACTTGAGCTAAACTCATCTCAAACCTATGTACTAATGCTTATAACACTACTTGTGGTTGGTTAGGCTTAAAAACAAGGTTGAGACATTCAAAATAGAGGATTTATCCTCACAAGAATTCTATTTTTGTAGAGCTTCAAGCTCACAAGTGATGCAAGCTCATTAACTTGTTCATGTGTGTCCATCTTGGTTAGCTTGGGCTATCCTAACACTTTAGGACCACACATCACTTGATAATTTTCATTATTATACCAAGTTAGTTTGCTAGTTTGAAAGTGTCACAACCCCGTCTAGCCTTTGACGTGTGTCAAAGTGTGCTCACCGGGTTGTATTTCACTTGGCTACTTGGTATCATGATGACGCACCTTACATTCTTGTCATTTACATTTTGTTTATGTGTGTCCATCTTGGTGTCCATCTTAACTTGTTCATGTGTGTCCATCTTGGTTAGCTTGGGCTATCCTAACACTTTAGGACCACACATCACTTGATAATTTTCATTATTATACCAAGTTAGTTTGCTAGTTTGAAAGTGTCACAACCCCGTCTAGCCTTTGACGTGTGTCAAAGTGTGCTCACCGGGTTGTATTTCACTTGGCTACTTGGTATCATGATGACGCACCTTACATTCTTGTCATTTACATTTTGTTTATGTTCTTGTTCTAGTACCCTCCTTGTTACCTATGGTGACTTGTGTAGTGGTGAACATCATATGAGGTTCCAAAGTGGATGGTTAATCCTCCCACCTCCTACTTGACTTACATGAGGTACCAAAGTGGATGGTTCATCCTCCGACCTTCTACATGATTTTATAACTATATTTATACTTATGGACTATAATATAATCCTTAAAACCGATTCCTTGATAATGACTAAATAAGCATATATCAAGTTAATAAGTTCATCACTATGTGTGTAGTTTCTTGTCACGATTCTAATAGGTCTTGAACCTATGAAACCACATACAATCCTTAGGGATTATTATAGTGTCAAAGACAAGTGCTAATACCTTAGTGACTATTTTCATATCTTATACTTTGTCATATTTTGAATCTTAAAACCGAATATCACATTATCATCCCCAAAATACTCATACGCCTTCGTTTTACTCTTGTAGGATAACTCGGCGTTCATCCCATCAAAAGAACTACCTTCACGGACTTGGCAAGTTAGAAGACTTAGCAAAACCGTGAGTACACTCAACGCACTTTTCGTTTATAACACTTTGGGTGTAACATGTTTACCACATACAAAATACAACACGAACTTTATGAAACGCACAAACAATCCTATATCCATGAATACTTGAATCGATTACTTGATGCTTATATCTTGGACATTCTTTATGCGATACCTTAGTCATTAACTATTTAGCCTTCGTTTGACATGTATAGCGCTATAGAAAGTAACGCATCCCCCTCCTCATGAAATCTAGAGGCCATGTTAAAATATCGTGTTTGCGTTAAGGGTTTGACTAGTAGTATTGCATGCCTTGTATATGCTCTTGTAAAAATCATAGTTGGCATGAGGATTTGTTTAAACTTTATTCTTATACGTATGCTATGCTTAAACTTGTGTACTCGCCTTTGCTTTTGCAATCACCGCATGGTCAGACGCCGCTGCGTCTATCGCGGGCTTTATTCACTGGTCTGAAACCCCCTGCAACATTCCGGTTAGAAACGTCCGCCACCGTTTCGCCTTCACATCACCATGACCGCCACCACTTCCGCGCCCCCTTTCTCTTCTCCCACGAACCATAACCACGGCACTCGACGATGATGACTCCGACGGCCTTTCTTAACTCCAACCATCACATACCCTCGTCTCCCTTCTCTCCAACAAACGAATCTGAGTAGCCCCAACCGTTCAGATCCACTGCTTAAATCCTAGATGATGGCCTCCTCTTCCTTTCTCTTTCTCTAGAGATTTAAGTGCAGAACAGCCGCTGTCATGGCTTCGATAGCGGCAATAAAACTGGTTTAGGTTTTGTGGTTGCGGTGGTGGTACCATTTGCGTTTTTTGCCTGTACCATCATTCTGGGAAAAAAAGATCAAGCAACGGCCATATATGAATCTTGTGATGTGCAAACATGAAATCGGGGGAAGAAGGCAAGTGTCAGGAGGCATGAAAATGCTTGTACACAAAGCAATTATGGTTTTAAATCAACATCAACAGATTATTGTAAGAGGGGACTTGAGTTGTTAATGTCGGGAAAAAGAAAAAATAAGATTTGTGGGTGTGAAAGATGAGTATTTATAGGTTTGCTGATTGATGGTAGTTATGAACGGGAAGACACGGCGGTAAAATTTTCATAAAAGGGTTGCACGAAAAGGTGCCAAAACTGTTGGGGACCAATACAAACTTGCCACGTGTCTAATAAATAACATTCACCAAATGACAGTTATTTTATTAATTCAAAAGGTTGTAACGTAAGCGTTGTGTTGTGGTGTTTTGTGGAGACACGTCTATTCTTTACCCAATGGTGTCCATAGTTGCTTTTTGTATAATTACGAGTTTATGCTATCCCGTGCGTTGCTGCGGGATATAGACTAAGTTGCAAATGAAATTATATAAATGTATATATCATTAATTTCATAGTTAACAACTATCTCATTAAAGGACTATTATGCTTAATACGACTTCAACAACTATCTCATTAAGATCATCAAACTCAAGTATGAAATCAAGGGTAGAAGTTTATTTCAAGCTGGTATATCATTTGGATATGGTCAAAATTGCAACGCAACAACAACAATAATAATAATAATAATAATAATCAATTGAACCGGATTATTATTTTGATTCTTAAATGATTAGGAAAAAAGAAACCGTAAAGTTTAAAATAAAAGGTAATAATACATTATTATCTTTACGAATTCTATCTATTCATTTCGATAGCTAGCCATCTAGTTTTTTCATATTTGTCGAGATGGTCGGTCTATCTAATGATTTTGAATTGCAAAGCAAATTTGGTCGGAATGCCTAACTGAACCGACACCTCCTTTTCCTTCACCATTCATAATCGTCGGTAAATAAAGACTGAAACAACCGAAATGATTTGGTACTTATTACTACTACTAATTAATAGTAACAAAAATAAACGACAGAACTCTTGCACCTTGAATTTATTTCTTGGACTTTTGCTTCTTAGGAAAAACAAACCAATTCGTCAGAGTTTGTGACGGTTTTGAACAGAGGAAGAAGTTATTTTCTAATAATCAAAGGTTCCAAAAACAACTCGTATAAACTAACAATTGGCCAGATCACTTGTTGAAGACACCAATCCGTCTTGTTGAAAACGATCACTCATAGGATTATTCAAATCAATTATGCATCTAAATCATCTCTTCGTTGTTATGTTATGCATCCGTTACAGATAAAGGAATCAATCAAACAATTTCACATCTAAATAAATAAGAAAAATAACAATCAACTCGTATAAAACCACTGGCCATATCTACAATAAAAACACGAATCCGTCTTGTTGAAAACAAATATTTGTATGATTTTCAATCAATTATGCATCTAAAAAAATGTGAACCATCTCTTTGCTGTTATGTTCATCATATGGTTACGGATTCAATCACACAATATCACATATAAACAGATCAAATTACACAAAAATTTAAACAAAACAAATATAATCAAGAACAAAATATGGAGAAAAAGTGACACATGCGTTCAAAAATGATGATGAATATATCACTTATAAATTCAAATGATCTCTTCGTTTTCAACTTTTACAATGGAGAGAAAGACGATGACGGATACCAAGAACACCAGAACCAAAAGGTTCATCGGAATCGACGGCGGTGCCATCCCCAGCGACAGTAACAACAATCATCCCACCAAAGATACCTTCTTGTATTTGTCAGTAATTTGGTTTCTTCGGTCCGGCGAGTGATTATCATGTGAATCTCACGGAATATGTTTGTACGTGTGTATGTGAGTTTATGTATGTATATGTTCGGGTATGTGCCTATTCGCAGGGATACCCCGGTTGCATGACAGTTTTTGCGACGGTTAGTAATAAGTGGGGTAATCCGGTGATGTGTGAGTTTAGCGGGTATACGTTTGAAATGCAAAACACGTGGCGTGTAGCCGGTGAATGGTAAGCAAAGTTGATTTTTGTATTGGATATAAATATAAATAAAAATATATAATTGCCTGAAAATTTGCAGAGCTTTCTTCTTCTTGTTCTACATTCGGTTCTTAGTTTCTGACCCTATGAGTATACTAAATCACTTATGCAGCAAGCAACCCACCCAAAAAAACAAGAACAAATTAAAAATCATTAGTTTATAAGATGATTTGTTTTAATACATCATTCAAGAAAAGAACACTTGAGCCAGAGTTGGGTATCACATTCGCATTAAAGAGCAAGCAAATTATGTCATTTACAAGATTCCTCTAACATACAAATGCATAATATATATAGACAACAATCATGAAGGCCTACAACAATTACGAAATATAAAAAACAACTCGTAAACATTGCTTATATTTCTATCTATTCCATCAATATTCCGCCTTTGTAACGCGTCACATCTTTATAAATGGTACTGACAAAAGAATATTTCAAATGACAAACACTCGATTTGAAAAGATATTAGAGCAGTAATGCAACAATGACTGTCACAAAGTTGAAGTAGTGAAACTATACTTATTTATACTTCAAATTTTTATCTGGACCAAAACTAAAGATCTCCTCCATACCATAAAACCACTAAGCTTTAAAATGAGATTCCGTTATCGATGGGATCCTAGCCTCTTTTCTTCTCCGACATTAACGGTATCACTAGATTCTACAACCTTTGTGAATTCAAATCTTTTTAAAGGAATTAGTACATCAAACCGTTCACGATTCAAAAAAGTGCAGAGTTAAAACAGATAGGTTCACAAAAATATATATATATATAATAATAGTTCAACCAAGTACCCCCTACACCCATAAAGAATCAAACAAATCACAGAAAGTAGGACAAAAAGCCCTAATTTTAAATTTCATATTTAGAGTTTGATTTCAAAGATAAAAGATTCTGGTATTGTACAGCAGAGTGAAGAGTTCTAGCTTTTTTTTTTCAACCATGAGAATCCGTTACCAAAAAACTTGTGAGACCCGCCAATACCCTACTAACCAACGAGATCATGTAAATCGCAGCTTGCGCTAAAAAGTCGGTGAAGGCAAGATTCAAATTTTAGAAACTCCTAAAGGGAATCAAATGCTTACTCCATTCAAACATGCCAAAAAAAGATTTTTTTTTTCAAGCAAAAAAAGGTCATAACAGTAAAAGAACACAAATCCCATTTCACAACAATATATATTTCCACATATTCTAATTTCTAACCAAAAAATAAGTCACATCTCTCTCTCTCTTTAACATTAAAGGAGAAAAAGGATGAGCTAAGAGCATTCACATCCAACCCTCCATTTTTATGTGAAAGGGTTTTGTATATTATGAAAAGTGGTTATGGGGTTGTAAGTGGAGGAGAGAGAAAAAGTTATTGTTCATCTGTAAATTTGAGGGGACATTGTTCGCCCCTATAATTTTTTAACATTTTTTAAAAAGTTGTTGTCAGTGAATGAGAGAGAAAATATAATGATAAATGTATTAAAAGTATTATTTAATTGAAAGGGAGAGAGAAAAGATAGTTATTTTTAGTATAATATATGGTAAAAAATGGAGGGTTGGATGTGAATGCTCCTATGAATCAAAATCTGTGTGTGAGGTTTTTAAAATATAAAGAGTATAAAAATTGGTTATGAGCGGAGGAGAGAGAAATATTATTGTTCATCTGTATATTTGGGGGGACACTGTTCACACGATATACTTTTTTAATATATATTGAAAGTGATTATGACTGAAGGTGAGAGAAAATGTAATGATAAAGGTATAAAAATATTATTTAATTAAACGAGAGAGAAAAAATATTTGGTTTTAGTGAAAGTATATTTATATAGGAGTTGTTTTTAAATAGAATGTATGTGTATTTTTAGGGAGCTGGATGTGAATGCTCTAAGCTTTGCTTAGGTGTCAATCAATGAGCTCATCCAACAATGTCATTCTTAAGTCATTATTACATTATAATTCTTTACATATTTCAAATCAATCTCTCTTAAACAATCTATTTAAATCTTTTAAAATACAATTACAATACATTGATTGGTAAATTCAAAATTTGAAATTCAAACCTGAATCTCTGCTCTTTCTTTCCTCATTTATATCCTCTTTCTACATCTCTCGCCATTCTCTATTCATTCTCAACATCCATTCTCTCTCCAAACGGATCAGAGAGAGAAACGGTGCACACAACTTAATGTCGATTTAATGTTAGTGAAATCTCTTATATTGTTGTTCTTTCTTGAAATCAATGTTATACATAACCAATTTTTGCATCTACTTTTTAGGTTTGTTTAATTTTTAGTAATTAAGTCTCTTAATTTTTTTAGGTTTGGGAATATATACTGATCGTCTTCTTCAAGAGATTACAGGTATCGTTTTCTTCATTCCATTGCTAGAATTAGTAGATCCAGTTTTGTTAGGTAAAAATGATGTGTTTGTTCGAAATAGTTAGATCAAGGTAAAAATGATGTGTTTGTTCGAAATTGGATTGGTGAATGAATTAAGTCAATAAGAAACGTATTGGGCAATACGATTCCTATTGGTATGATCAAAGTGACCCCAGTAGGATGCGTATAGGGCAATACGATTCCCCTAGGGTCAATAGGAAGCGTATAGGGTAATATGGTTCCCCTAGACTGAGAGTATAGGAAGTGTATAGGACAATATGGTTCCCCTAGACCCAAAGTATAGGAAGCGTATGAGGAAATATGGTTCCCCTGGTCCCCTAATCTGAATCCTTTTTATAAAAACATCTTCTCAAATATTAAAAAAAAAATCGTTAGTTGATTGAGTCACCAACAATTATCTTCTAATAACTCAGTTCTTTTCAACTTCTATTTGTATTACTTTTATTAGGATCTAACTGATTCATTAAGGTTTTAAAATTTGGTTTTGTTTTTCTTTGTAGAAAAATATAAACATGTCTCCAAAAAATGTTTATACATATAAAAATAATAGCATTTATTCCTAATGTTGGTTATAAGTTTGTCGGGGCGAACCGTCGGGATTTGTCATGGTAGTCGTTGGTACATCAGATGCCTCAGATGGCTGAGCGGGAGGGTGGGCAAGATGATGTTGAGGTCCCGCCTCAGCATGAACAGGGGATCATCAGCATCCACATAGAGTTTATCGCGCGGTTAGGTTGCCTCGATCAACCAACCGTCTTCTCGATAGGATTTTGCGTAACCAGGATGAGCAGATGCAACTTCTAACACTGCATGGTCAGGAGATAACATCCCACAGTCGCCAGATGGACCAAATGCATTATGACATGGGGTGGCTGATAACTGGCATGGGTTAAATGTATAAGTATATGGGTATATTGGTTCCACCCCATCCAAAACCACGAGTTTATCCGGACAAGGGCCCGTTCTTTACGCAACAACCCGACCTGTCCATGCCATCCTTTACCCAGCTTATCCCGTCCATGTAAGTATGTTATCTTATTTGTATTTCATTTATCTACGAGCAATTTGATCTTATGTAATGGGTATTTTGTTTAAATTCTTATAGGCTTACGACCCGTCCTATACTCAGCCCGACCTTTCAATGACACATTTTCCTTAGTCCACCCAGACCATGTCGCTCTTTCCTCTGTCCAATATTTCCATGCAGGTATGTTATTTTGTTTTTATTTAATTTCTACGAACAATTTTAATGTTATGTAATGAGTATTTTGTTTAAATTTTTTATAGGCTCCATACACGTCCTATACGTGGCACAACCCGTCACCCTCTACTAGGCGTGGCCCGGATTTTATGGAGGATGAGCTTGCTGAGTCTGACGAGGATTGATGACGATAGTAGTTTATGTTATTATTGTATGAAGCAGCACTGTACGAACAGTTGAATTTAATTTTAAGTATTTGTGATATTTGTTTAATTTGGGATATGATTAGTTTGTTTGGATTGCTTAATTTCACAAAGTCTTTTATAAAATTTATAACAACCAACATCCTTTTATAACAAAAAAAACTTAATTAATTTAAAAAAAAAAAGTTCAAAAAGATACTAATAACAATATGCTGCTCTTAAAAAAATAAAAATAAAAAAAAGATCATCCAGGGAACGTATGACCCTATATGTTCACCCTATATGTTCCCCTGGTCTTTTAAAAAAAATCATACAAGGAGCGTATGGCTCTATATGATTCCCATAGTCCCCTAATCATTAGTTGATCATCTTCTGAAAAGTTTGTACGTCAAGTACACGTATAGGAAGTGTATTGCTCAATACGCTTGGACCTAGAGGAACCTTATTGCCCTATACACTTCCAATGGGGTTCAAGGGATGTGCAAATAAAATAGGGGATGTGTGGATAACCAAGACCTTAAAAATTCATTGCTAAAAAAAGGAAAAAAAGACCATAATGTCTTACATTTAAACATTTAAATTGGGGGATGTGTGGATGACCAAGACCTTAAAAATTCGTTGCTAAAAAAAGGAAAAAAAACATAATGTCTTACCTCATTTAAGTTTCAAATCTAATAATTTATAAAGTTTTATATATACCTTTTTATTTTCTAACATAAGCACGCAATATTTTGTTTAAGAAATTAAACATTAAAAAACCTATTGTTCTGAACGACGGATTTCTTTTATTTCCTGTTGTCTGTGGGACTTAAATCCAAAAAAACCATCAACCCATTGGTAAATACCATCGTGCTTGGTAGGTTATTTCTATTTTATTTATTTAATAAAAAGTATTCTACCAACTTGGTGTATAGTTAATATCTTTTCCATTATTTTTAGCCATGTAATTTGTAGGGTGAGCAAACCTTAAACGTTAACATAAAATAATCGATGATCAAGCCACCAATGTAGCAATAATTGATATTCACCGACAGTGGTGGATAATTGTATTTGATTAACCGATAAGTCGGTTATGGATATGGTTAAAGGTTTCCCTTAACCGAATGTTTACCGAACCAAATCGAAATGATTTAAGACGTGGTTTTAAATCTATATTTAAATATACATGTTCAAGGAATCAAACTCTATATACATAAAAAAAACATATACGAAAGCTTTTTAGATAAAGGATAATTTACAAGAGGCTTCTCTTGTACGAAGGGTAGGAGACAAATTAGCCATTGATATCCTAAGATCAATGGCTAAAAACTAGGCGGTGACATTTTCGTAAATAGGAGATTCAACAATTGAAGAAACATATGTAACTATGAGGTTCAAACAATTAAAGAAATAAATAAAGAAAGGGTATTCTCATCCTTTCTCACTAGAACTTCTCCCCATCCCCCTGATTTTCAAACGGCTATATATTTTTCATACGTTAATATTTTTAAAGGGATATTGGCCTCTAATAATCCCTACTAGACGTCATTGGCTATTGGCAGTCCCACTTTTTTTATTCCCCCTGACAGTCCCACCTTTCAACTATTTTTCCTCCACCGATACACAATTAAAAAAACTTAACGGAGTTAACCTGTTTTCTGAATTACAAACTACCCATTGTAGGGCTTTTAATCAGACTGAGAATACGAGTAGAATGATGTAAAACTTACCTTGAAATTTTTCTCCAAACGACGAAAACCGGTGCTTCAATTCGGGTGTAACTTCCAATTAACAAAAATCAAGTCGTTTGGAGCACCATTTCGAGGTAAGTTTTACAACATTAGACTCGTATCCTTGTTCTGATCAAAGTCCTAAAACGTTAGTTTGTAATACCCGTGTAGGAAAAATAGTTGAAACGTAGGACTGTCAAACGGAATAAAAAAAGGTTGACTGCCAATGACCAATAACGTTTAGTAGAGATTATTAGAGGCTAATATCCCTTTTTTAAATTACACTTTATTAACGAGTATTTTATTCTCTTTAATTCGAGCAATCTATTGCTATAGTTTTCTTAAAAAATTTACATGATTTTGGACACCCATTATGTGATTTTGAATACCTAGTATCTCACTATGTGATTTTGAATATCTAGTACATCACTACATGATTTTGAATACCCATTACATAATTACGTGATTTCATTGTAGTATGTGAAACCCCCCTAAATGATTAGATAATTACGTAAAAATAATTGACTATGTATTATTACGTGACTACATGATTTTGAATACCCTTTTCGTGATTACATGATTTCTTTATAGTATTTTATGTGAAACCACATGTAGTGGTTACGTAATTACGTAAAAACAAAAACATGTAATACATAATATTTCAGGTCTAATCACGTATTAGAGATAAATTTTATACAAAACATTAGCCAAATTAACCTATAATAACTACATAATGTCGTATATTAGAGATTAGTCATGTAATAAAGCATAAATAATCAAGTTCTTATTATTTAAATGTGTGATCACGTAATAAGCATAATTGTATTAACATTAGTTCCATGGCGGCAATCTCGATGTGGTTGTAGTAGGTTAATGAAAGTTGAGCTTTGTGGTGGTTGTTTATTAATGTGTTTGATTGTTTTATTGTTTATTAAATTGCAAAAATAAAATAAAATGTAAAGTGACAAAAATACCAATGTTAACTGAGGTTTTTAATGGAGTTAGGGTGTTTGACGAAAATGGCAAAGATTTGGAAACCTCAGGGCCGTAGATGAGAAAAAAAATAACTTTCTGGACTAAAGTAGCATTTCTAATCAAACCACAAGGACTATAATGACAATTTATTCTAAAATCTATAGATATTTTTTCTGATTTTTACAGATCATGTAAATGTAATGGAACTTTTTATAGAATTTTTCTCTATTTTTTGGTAATTATTTGTAACTAAAGGATTTAATAAATTTGTTAAACAAATAAATTCTCTTATAAAACTTATTAGTTTAAATGTAAGTATGTGATAATCATTAAAACTGATTATAAAATTATCATATGAATTTAATTAATTTATATAATTTTTGCAACTACAAAATATTATAGCCAATTAAATTGGTATTTTTAAGAGTTAATCATGTTTAAGTATTCTAGAAATACAAATACTGATTTAGTTATTATTTTAAATAGATATTTCATAAAATCCAAGTCCCCAATAGATTAACCCAATTTCCTAGAATTGGTGTTTTATTTATCTTTGTGCTTAGAATATTTGTTATATATTTTAGGGCGATTGTTCATTTGAGAGTCCATATTCGAGCAGTACCGTTTTAGTGGATCAATTTTCACAAACAATGAGTAAATTTTATTTCCCCTTTTTACATAAACTTCTTAGGGTACATCATTGTGTCATAAAATTTCTTGATCATTTTAAACATTTGCCAAGTATGCAATATTAGTGTGTATTACAGTTATTATTTGATTGTTATTTTTTTGTTATTGTTTACTTGGTTGTTATGTTGATAATTGAATTCAAGCAAGCAGATTATTGTAGATTCATGGCTAACCTTTCCTTATGAATATGGGACGTAGGTATTGTCATCCCATTTAGTCACGCCCTTTTGAGGTGTGAGACACATTATATATATGAATACTAAGTTTCCATGAATAGTAGCTTTTCATAAAAATTTTAATTTAATTTTAATATAATTATATATTATAATTTATATTCATAGTTATTTCATAATTTTAATATAATTATATTATAATTTTATTATTATTCATATTCATAGTTATTTCATAAATAAATTTATTTAGTTAATTAATTCCTATAGTATATATGAAACATACATTTAACCTATTTAATTTATTTAATTAACCTATTTAATTTGGTTTTTCTTCTATCACTTGCATTCGTTGGCTTAATAAAAACTAAATATATAGTTGTGTTCGATTGTTTTTCTCGACGTTCCTGTATAAATTCACTGAAAATGGGTTATGTTCAAAATAGAGTCTTATATTGTATTGTAGGCTAGATCAAGTGTTGATGTCATTGCGGTATCATGTCGAATGAGACTGATGCCAACAGGATAACAACCGTACCAGTATCGATGTTATTGGATATACTTAAAGTATATACGATTTGAAACCATTTAGTTTATTTGATTTGACTTTTGATTTTTGTTTAATAACTCACATCCATTATCTTTTTTGTAAAATTGAATATCGACTGTGTTTAAAAAAAATTTCGCTGCTCCAGTAAAATCTTTGTTGAAAAAAGAGTTTATTTTTCAAAATAGTACCATGACAAATCAAGTTGATACCGAAATCGATACCAGTATAGTTATTATCGGAATCGTCACCGGTATTCATTTTCATGGTTCTCAACGTAAAACACAATTTTTGGACAAATCATAACTTTAAACTGAATGTCGGTACCATACCAATACGTAAAGAACCGAAATGATACCGACCAAATTCCCATGTGTAATGAACCAAACAGATCAAGATCGAATTTCCGCCGCATCGTGCGGGGCCATTCACCTAGTTACTCATTATATATGTTTCACATTAACTTGCATTTTTTTCTTGTTAAATTAAAATATAAATTTAATTTTACCTAACTTGGATTTACTTACTAGCTCATTGTAGTTGACCAAAAAGTTCTTTTACACGTGATACAAGTAGTAAGAACAAAAGACTGGATTGGATCAAGATCACATAGAAGTCTTTGCCTTAAAAATTAATAAAGACAATTCTTATGTTATTTTATTTGGATATTGTTTGTGTTTTGGATATTTGATCTTATAGGAAATGTGCGACATTTTAATTATGACATGTTTAATTATAGAACTTTAATAATGTCACAAGGTTTGGACAATTATCATGTCCCGATTACTAATCCGCTACGAGTCAGGGTGTGACATACTTTACCTGTATATAAATGTAATTCAAGCATATACTTGAGTCCTAATAAGCATCGGTCATAATTTAATATTGAATTATACTAAATTATAAGCATTTGAGAATGGCATTTTAAGATAGTCAATAGTTAAAACTTTCTTTCAATTTAATGCATAAGGTACAACCTTAAAATGATAGTAAATTAGTCTTCAAATATTAATTACACTTTAAGCTCTCGTCTTAGTTACACTTTACACTTCAGTTTTCTCGTCTTTATCCAAATTCTATTAAATTCATTAGTATTAATAGGGTATAATATAACAATTGTTTTTTTAAATTAAAACTAGATATATAAGTGATTAACAGTTTCTAGAGGTGGCCAATAACTGAACTGTTAACCGAAATCTAACTGAAAGCAGACGAACTTAACCGCATAAACAATCATTGAAAACCCAATTAACAAAAAATCATTTATCGGTTTTTTGTACCCTCGAAAACTGAGATCGTAACACCCCAATATTTGTGAATCGAATCCTAGCGTGACACGTGTCTAAAATCTCAACATATAATTCAGATATGAATATAATGATAAAAAAATATTAAAAATCATAAAAATGTTATAGAATGAAGTCGATGGGCTGAAAATGCCTAAAAAGGCATTAGTTTTTTTCAATGCTGAGAGGTCCCTAGCAGACTGTATAGGCTTAGCCCTTGCGGTTCGTAAGACACTTAAAAATATTTTGGGCGCCCAGTCCCCTTACGGGTCCTAAGGCATATCCCTTGCGGTCCGCAAAAGAGTACGCTGATAGCTAGAAAAGCCTTGCTACATTTTTGTGACACCTAGCCTTATTCTCACCATATTCAACCTTCATGTGCCACATATTAAGACACTAATCAATCATGTAAAGCCTCTAAGAACACCTGTCATGTTTTCCTTACACATGGATTAGTATAAATAGGCTAGAAAACCATTCTATTCTTCACACCTTTTCATTATTATTCTTAAACACTTATGGAGCTTCCTTCTGCTTATAACCTCATTTCTGAGTTCTAAGCTTCCCTAAAGTCTAGGTAAGCACTTCACTTAAGACAATTTCATTTATTAGTTAAAGTTCATCTGCAAGTTAAGCAGTTTGACTTCTGTTTTTTACTTTCGGTTTTGACCATTTTGATTGAGTCAAAAGTTAATTAAATCTTTCCACATGATCATTATAATGAAGGTATTAATCCCCTTCCATTATAGCCTCTAACCATTACGTTAAGTAGGTGAAATGACGAGTCAAACATTAATTAATTAAAAGTAAAAAACGTAATTTATGCATTTTACGATAGATGGACTTTTAATATTAAAACCATAAGTATTGGCACTATAACAATTTGTATAACATTATAAGACTTATTTTAACATGTCTAACTCGTCATATTCAGTTTAGCATTCAATTCCTAGTCGAAAGTCAAACAGTTCGGCGTTTGCTTTTACTTTAGATTCTGACTGGTTTGGTCGACCTTAAAACCCAATCGAACCTGACTACGTGATCATAATATCATAAGGAATAATCTCCTATGATTATACCTTTTGGTCATCATGTTTGGATGGGTAAATTGATGACTCAAATATATATATATATATAACTTAAAAAGGTCAAGAATGCCCTGTTGGCATAAAAAACAAATAAAATGGTTTTAAACCCATGTGATATGTATCCTGGCCTCAAGATCAGTTATATAACATCATACAATGTGTTTTGACTTATCAGACTCATCATAGACCCATTCGACCACCCAAACCCGCTTTTACGCACATGACTAGTTATACGAACATAATCTATACAAATTAGTCGTAATGGGTCAAATGATTTCAAAAACATTCCAAAACAGAATATCCAATGAGCTTTGCACTTGAATGGGTATAAGCCATATTCTATCTGGTCAACGCTTAATCCAGCGAAACCGAGCGAATTTCTAAAGTTAACGGGTTAATTCAAAAGACTTACCAATGACCCGTAAACATTCTAATGGATTATAATTATGTTCATTCCGGATTATAGAGCCCTCCAGGTAATCATGCCCATGATTAATAAACTTTGATTACGGCTTTGCTTTGAGAATCAAATACTCTGTTTTAAGACAGCTAGCAAAGGTAAATACTTTTACCCTATTTTGCTTTAAAAACTTGGGATATGGCATTAGCCACTTGGAGTGGGTATTCTATAAATGGGCAAATGCTTTCACAAATATAAAATTCCGGTTTAATCCGTATTTCTTGATTAGCATTAAACACTTGGGGATTAATGGTACCGTGTCTGGGCATTCCGTCTCATTAAATATAAATGGTCATATAAAATATGTGTGGGGTTGTAGTCATACACCCGAAAGACGTAATATTAAACATGGTGTGTACTTTGACCAAGTACCGGCATAGATTTCTGGTCTCTGAAACTTGTAAACTGGTGACAAGCATGTAAAACTGGTGGCAATAAATCTATCCCAAGAAATACTAAAATGATTGTCACACCATAATCGATAGCGGAATCATCGGGGCGGACGTAAATAGATTGCTCGAGACATCATAACACTATTATGATAATATTTAATTCAAAACCGATTTCATTTCATTGATAATAAAGGTCAAGTACAATACAAGGAAAAACAATACAACATTTCAAATTCAAAATGCAACAATGAAATCGAAAGTATAAGTACAACTTGAGACTAATTAAAATGGGTTTCTAGTTCGTCCTACTAGATTCCATGCTTCAACCGTGTCATCATATTCGAGCAACATATATTTTTTTGAACGGCAAATTTGGATCACTGACGGACCACCGGAGTATCATCGTGCCACCAGCGGCAGCACCCGATCTCCATCTCCACTAGGCAAATGCCTCACCAATTCATGAGGAAACCCAATAAATATGGGAAAACCCGCCTTGTGAGAATCGAACCCAGGACCTATTGGTCCCAAAGCTTTATCCCACCACCAAGATGCCACTAGGCTACAAAGCCATGGACTAATCGTTTACTGAGTATAATTAAAAGCCTACCATTCAACATGGCATAATCGTTTACTTAAACTATCATACAATACTAGCAATGCTACTAAAGTTTACCGCTAGCGTAATCTAATCATAGCAATAAAAAGATCATTTTGTTTACTTAACATGACTTCACGAATACGGGCGCTCTGTTACTCCTATAGCGCTATACATGTTAAGAGAGGCTTGTATGAAGTTAATGAGGTAGTATAAAGCATATGATTCTAGCAAGAATAAGTTACAAGTATTCGAATTAAGCATGTATGATTAAATGTTTGAATAGTTATCATATATAAAACATAGTGATTTTTGTGGGTTTAATAAGCATATTTGTTGCACCCCAAAAGTGTAAGAGGAAAAGGGGGAGTCGAGTATACTCACAGTTTTACAAAGCTTCCTTTAGTAATCTCGTGTAAACATGGAACACCGAGATTACCCTACATGGGGTAAACAAAGGTGTGTCAGTATTCGGATGTTATGAAGGATTCGGGATTTGGAATTTAAAGTACATAAACTATGTATACCAAAAGTAATCATCTAGTCTCAAAACACCCATTTTTGACACTATAAAAGCTGTATGGGTGGATGTGATTTCATGGGTGAAGTTACCCATTAGAATTGTAACGAGGTGTTCAAGACTTAGATAATATAACCTATTTTCATGACAAGTAACCATATCGATTATCATCAAGGGTTCGGTTAAGTATAGGTTTATATATATTACAAGGATATAGTATATAGTATGTCCAACATGTACATCATAGATTCCATAGAAGTCATGCATGGAGGTACGAGGATAACCATCCTTTAACCTCATTCGTAAGATTCACCAATACACAAATCATCATAAGGATGATTCGGATGGTCATGAATGAAAGGAAAAGTACAAATTCTTACTATACCAAGTAGCTAAATAAGCGTTAACCGGGTGAGCCATTCCCAGCATGGAAAGAGTTAACTAAGTGTAAGAGGCTAGACGGTTTAAGTTACTTTTAGGACTAGCAAACCACTTGGGATAGCAAGGAAAAACATCAAGTGAGGTGGTGGAATGAAGGTAGGATAGCCAAGGCTTCCAAGTATTCACATCTATACCAAAACACAAGTCTTGCCATAAACTTCAAGGCAAGCACGGATGATTTCATCACTTGTGGGTTGCATAAACCCTTGAAAAAATAGAAAGTTTAAAGTTGTTTGCGCTTCTTAATGTAATGCCTCGCTTTTCACAACTTTCCGATTGTGGAAAGATTGTATCGTAATTCTATTTTCGGAAACTCATTGCCTTGTAATCGTATCTCATTTCGAATCGTTGTAAATCCGAGACCTTAATTGTAATTGAGTTGATCATTTATATGAAATTCGCATCATTTATACACTGATTCGTACACACATTTTTACATGATTTATAGACACAAGTTTAACTCACAAACGATTATCGTATATTCATATTTCTTGAATGTTCCTTTCAAACAAAATACTTGGTTATTCAATTGCGAGATTGTAATTATTTGGCATTTCATTGTATAAATTTCGCTTGTTACCTATTTAGTTACTCAAAAATTTTAAGCCATACGTTACTTATATATAAAAATAAGACATAATAATCAATTAATATCAATTAAGTAAATATATATATATATATATGTTTGGTTGACTTGTTTCAAGTTAATCTCCCACCTAATTACCTTAAATGCTCCACCAACACTAACCTTAATCCCTCCCCTTTATAAACAACACTTCCCTCATCCTTTTTTCTGTTGGTGCACCTGGTGTTCGTCACTTGTCGAATATGCTAGATAGAGCGTGTGTTGAATATTGTATAGGTTAGAATCGAACACACGACCAAAATACGGAGTGTATAGTGTAAAAGGGAACAGTTCGCCCGAATTGACCTGTGGAGGTCAAGTTCAGCTCGAACTTGACATGTTGATGTCAAGTTCGGCCGAACTTGCATATGCAAGTTCGCCCGAACTCATCTTCACTCCAGCGAACTTGTCTCCCTATATATAGGTGTGTTGTTCATTTTATCAAAAAAGTTTTTGGCATCCCTACAGGGAGGTGCTGCCGGATTCTCTCCAGGAACTCCGGCAGCTGGACTTATAAAGATGTATACTCTTTCGGTATGAATGAAGACTTCCGCTGCATTCTGTTTCTACTCCTTTCTGTAATAACATTCTATCGAATCGGTTTACGTTTATCCACTAACTTCCCTCTAGAACCGCCTGATCTTGGACCTTCAATTGGTATCAGAGCTATAGGTTATCACCTACGCTCATGAATTTGGACATTTATGGCATTAGGAGGGGTTTTGGACGTAAATCATGAAATAATCCTACAATCCATGGACAAAATCCAAAATTGAACGGATAGGATTGTTAGAAAACCAATTTCGACCAGATCTATGGTGAAATTTATCTCAAAATTCGAAGAAATAAGGATTTTGGATGAAAATGTGAAAAATGGCTGATTTGGGAGACCAAGTTCGCCCGAACTTGACCTGTCGAGATCAAGTTCGCCCGAACTTAACATGGTTTTTTCAAGATTTTTATCAAGTTCGCCCGAACTTGACAAAGATTTCATGATTTTTCATCAAGTTCGCCCGAACTTGACTGATTTCATTGAAATTAAGCATAAGTTCTCCCGAACTTGTCTATTTCATGCAAGTTCGCTCGAACTTGGAAGTGGCCAACCAAGTTCGTCCGAACTTGTCTCAAACCGACTAAGTTCGACCGAAACTTGTCACATAGTGACCAAGTTCGCCCGAACTTGTCCAATGCCTAAAAAAATTGGTGATAGAAATTTTTTCGAAATTTTAACGTCCGATACTGACTGTTCGGGGACACCGTCAGAGGCCTTAGAGATAGGCTGAGATGATGAGGTTAGAGATGGTTGAAGATGAGAGGGTAATCATTGATTCCAAAGTAATTTGGTGATCATTAGGGTTGAAGACTACCGATGGGCCTTAAAGTAAATTCCGCATTTGTTAAATATTGAAAATTCCTATTTGAGGGGGAATTTTAGTGAAAATTTCAGTATGGTCAGAATTTGTCAAAAATGAGGGGGAATAAAAAATTTCAATATTTGAAGATTCTGGCATTTTTGAAATTCGTGATGAACAGTATTCGGGTGGTTTCCGACTACAGATTAACCTGGAAATACAGAGATTTGAGATTCATTTGTAAATTGATCAAGTTATGTCTAGTTTGAAAGCAGGTGGTTACATAACTGAGTCTTGGAGGAGTTGTTATATCAGATTCTGCGGTCATGGTTGTGGATTGACACCTGAGTCGCGCGTATGGTTTGGAAGCACACACGACTGCCTATCTTTAACTCTGCTTTGCACATGAATTATTGACTGGACTAACCGCCAGGAGATAAGGATGCTTTGTAGTTTCAGTTGCCCCGGGTTGTACGCGGTACCATGATTAAGGAAGATGATTTATGGGATCGGATCTTCCAGACAAAGAAGTGTACCAGTTGCTGACGAAAGAGATTATCCATTTGGGATTCTGTGATCACAGGAAATTCAGATTATTCAGATCATGATTTAGATTGATGCTTAAGGGTTAGAGTCCTGATCTTCGGTGAAGGAACAGTTAGCTGGATTAGCAGTTGTTAATACCAGTGAGGAACTGAGGACGTTCAAAAGGTTCGGTGATGATCTTAGGAATAATGACTAGCTCCGAAGATGGATGGTTTCAAAATTACCAATTAAATCTGATGATAACCTTTGGTGGCCATTATTTTTAGTCTTCAAGCATATGAATCATTCTTCTCTTTGGACTAACCGCCGTTGGATGATGATGTTTGGTGATTAAGTGGTGCTGGTCTACCGGAGATAGCTATATATCTGACATTGTGACTGAAGAAGAAGAACGTGATTTTGATCGCGGATGAATGTTTCTCAGAGTCGAAGTGTTACCAGATGATTTGGTTCGATGAAGATTTGCTGATTGAAAAAGATTACCGATTTGCTGATCTGGAGTGATTACGGAAATCAGGATTTCAGATTTTTGCGGGTAAACATTGATTTGAAGTTTACCAGTGTGGTAATTCGAAGTTTCTATCAATTTCTTGGTTGAAGTCGATCGAGAGAATACGAAATTGTGTTAAAATTAAAAGAAGTACTACTCTGTTTTGTCCGGTCAAGCAAATCAGAGGAGGTTGGAAACTGTGCAACAAATATCTAAATTGGAGATTTCAGGGGAATTAGATGTTGATAATGCAAACCCGGATCATCAATTAAGGGGGAATTTGTTGACGAGTTTCGACGACATCGGCAGATACCTTGATTGAAGTTGCAGAATATTCAAACACGGTTTAAGTTTGAAGACCAAGATTCGACAGTAACGAACAAGGGGAATCTGTTGGTGCACCTGGTGTTCGTCACTTGTCGAATAGGCTAGATAGAGCGTGTTGAATATGTATAGGTTAGAATCGAACACACGACCAAAATACGGAGTGTATAATGTAAAAGGTGACATGTGATGTCAAGTTCGCCGAACTTGCATATGAAAATTCGGACTCATCTTCACTCCAGCGAACTTGTCTCCCTATATATAGGTGTGTTGTTCATTTTATCAAAAAAGTTTTTGGCATCCCTACGGGGAGGTGCTGCCGAATTCTCTCCAGGAACTCCGGCAGCTAGACTTATAAAGATGTATACTCTTGCGGTATGAATGAAGACTTCCGCTGCATTCAGTTTCTACTCCTTTTGTAATAACATTCTACCGAATCGGTTTACGTTTATCCACTAACTTCCGTCTAGAACCCTGATCTCGGACCTTCATTTCCCATTTTGCAAGCCTCCAAACACTCTCAAAACACTCAAAAGTCTCTCTTAGTTCCAGAAACTCAGCAGAAAGTTCTGAGTTTTATTTGAGTTTCTAACCCACTTCCCCTACTATTTCTTTCTTGTTTACTCTTCTAAAACATTTGGATAACCTCTGGAAGGTTTTCACAAGTTTTCTTGGGCAAACTAAGTTGAAACCTCACCAAAATTGAGGCCCAAAGTGCAATAAATTTTCTGCTTATTTTTATTCTCTTGTATCTTCAACTTTTTCATGTTTTCTTAACTTCTTCTTCCTCTACAAGATTTGGATTGCCTCCAGGGATGCTACCATAGGTTTTCCATGGAAAACCAAAGTGGAACAATACATTTTTAGGGCCAAAATTTGTGTTTTGGAAGAAGAACTTGTAAACTTTTACTAAACTTACAAACTTGTGCTACTTGTACCTCTAGTCAAGTCCCTGGTTAGTGAGCTACCAAAGTTGTTTCATACAAATTTAGAGGTGTAAAATACATCTAAACTTTCTGTTTTGTTAGGGTTGTTAACCCACAAATGTTGAAACAATCCAATCTTGTTTATGACAAGATTTGTGCTTTGGTGTTAGTGTGATTACTTGGAAGCCTTGGCTATCCTACTCTCAATCAACTACCTCACTTGATGTTTTACAATTGCTATCCCAAGTAGTTTGCTAGCTTGAAAGTGACATAACCCCGTCAAGCCTCTGACACTTAGTTAACTCTTTCTATGTAACAACTCGAAAATTCGATTGTTATCTCTTCCTTTGTTCTATGTTTATCTATCCTTTTGTAATCCCAAGATTCGGTTAATAATAAAGTTTATGTTAATTACTTAAGGTGTTTTACATTATTATCGCAACTAATCGCTTATTAAATAGCATCGTAATCTCATCGCATTGCAAATCACAATTATTTATGTGGTTTTTATATCTATTTATTGTTATGTGTGTTTGTGGTTATGTTTACGCTCGCCATCGCATCGCTCTCGCACTCTTGAATCGCTAAATCGCACTATTGTATCATCTATAACGCTTAACACTTTAAATCTAACGCTTAATATAACTATCTAATGTGAACCGAATAACCAAACGAACCCTTAACGCGAAATCAGCAAACGGAACTTGGTCACCAGGCCAAGTCCGGCCGAACTTGGCTACCACAAGTTCGCCCGCACTTGCCTGGCAACCAGGAACCCCTTTGTTTTATCAAGTTCGCGTGAACTTGCATGAGTACTAAGTTCGGCCGAACTTGACTCATAATTCTTCCAAAAATCCATCAAGTTCGCGCGGTGTTTTCATGCAATTTCGGCCGAACTTGGTCTCACCAGCCTCACTTTTTGCCTTCGCCTATAAATACCAAGCTCATTTCTCTCATTTGAACTTGCTGTAAGTTCGCCCAGAGCTCTCTCAACCCGAAACCTTCGTGTTTTAAGTAAGAATCAACCCCATTTCACTGCAACAACGTTTATCAACGATCTATAAAGGTTTACAACGATTTTTGGCACAAGGCATAGCCTTCGTTTTCATCAAAACCCATTCTTTTACGAAAATCTTCATCTTTTTCTTCAAAACTTATGTTTTTAACTAGATCTACACAATACGAGTTCGTTTGGTGTTAGCAGAGGCTTCCAAAACACGAGATCTGCAAGATCTCGGCTTGTAAGTTCTAGATCTGAGAAAACCTTTGATAAATATCGATTTTGACACAAGATACGGACTTTTGATGATGTTTTTATTCATTTTCTGGTATGAAACGAAGCATCTATCATTCAAGATCCCAGATCTGGTAGCACAAGGACGTTTATGTTGGTTTACACAAGCCGGCTAATCCGAACGAACCCCGTGTTCGGCCCGGATTAGCCCACGCTTTTTTAAAATGGCTAAAATAGCTCTAAAAGACCTCTCGACCTAAGTTTGCTCAGTAGCACAGGGTTGGAGGGATGAACACTCGATTTTCCTCAGCAAACGACGCGAAAACGCAAGAATTTGGACTCGAAAACATCAAGTTCGCTCGAGAACACCAGCTTATCAGGTCAAGTTCGACCGAACTTGTACCCATTTGGTCAAGTTCGACCGAACTTGAGTGTTTCTTCACCAAGTTTCTTGCAAGTTCGCCTGAACTTGCCTGGTTTCTTAGGAAACCATAAAAGTTCGACCAACTTGCCAAATCAGTAAGGTTTTTCCTACAAGTTCGCCCGAACTTGACAAGTTTCTTAGGAAACTCATCAAGTTCGACCGAACTTGACTCTAAACCCACCAAATTCATACAAGTTCGCTCGAACTTGTGTGTTTACACACAAGTTCGCCCGAACTTGGCTACTGCCCAATCAAGACTTAACCGTTTCAGCTTTTTGGAGACTGGTGCACTTCCGTTCGCGTATGCAGGCTGATCCGGCGCTCTTCTCGACTCCCTTCAGAATCTCTAAGCTAACCAAAACGCACCCACAGTGAGTATACTTGACCCATTTTCGCTTTAAACGCACTTTTGGGTGTTACATACGTTCCTATATTAAAATCACATCACAACTCAAAACTGTATATCACACGCGAATAATCTGATTGTATATGCTCAATACGTGATACTAGAAACATGTGACTAGGACTTATATTCGTAAACTTGCCTCCTTAGCTAGTATGGTACTATAGTGTGGCTTACACCCGACGGGTCTAGTTAGGATGGACGCGCAAGCCTTCTCACGGTAGTTAGCATGAGAAATGAGCCTATGTTATGTTAAGTGTTTTGGTGTATCATGATATGTAATTAGATTGTTTCGCAAACGCTTTATCGACTATGCTAGTAGTATTCAAACCTGTATGCTCACCTTTACTTAATTGTATTGACTTGTATTTTAATGTATGTAACAGGTTGAGGATTTAGCTATGGATGCTTGGATGATTGCATGCTTAGCTTAATTTATTTTCTTTTGTTTTGTTCAGTTGGAATGTAATAAATCTAGGGGAAATCGAACCATTTTGTTTTTATGAGAAAACTTTGGATTTGTAATGATAAAATAGAATATTATGTTTAATAGTATGGGATGTTAAATGTTTAGTAATGTTGTGAATAATTGTTATGGAATTTCTCGTGGAACAATCTGGTCGCCTAGTGCCACTAACCCCGGTGATTCCGCCATCGGTCGGGGTGTGACATTCTATGTCGATGTCGGCTCACCCGAGTTAAACTTGTCTACTTGGTATGGTGATTAGTTGTACATTTCTTTTCATTCATGACCATCCGAATTGTCCGTGTACCAATTTGTGTATATATATATATAAGACTTATACATAACCGAACTCTTAATAGTAATTATATGGTTACTTGTCATGACATTAGGTTATATTATCTAAGACTTAACCTTCTCCTTAAGATTCTAAGGGGCATCATGACCCATGAACTCACAACCTCCCTTACGGGATTTATAGTGTAAAAAATGAGTGTTAACGTCTAGATAATTACTTTCGTGAATACATACTTTTTGCATACTTTAAATTCCTAATCCGAATCCTCCATTATCATTCCAAATACTCACACACCTACTTTTCTCGTGTTGGATAACTTGGTGTTCCACTCTCAACTTCTCACAGAATTATAAAGGAATCTTTGCAAAACCGTGAGTACACTCGAGTACCCTTTTTACGCTTTACAATTTTAGGTGCAATATGTTAACTTATCGAAACGCACAATCACACTTATACTTTAATGCAATCACACAAACAATCCATCATACATGCTATAGTTACATGATACATGATTCATATACTTGGAACATTCTTATGTTATACTAGTTGTCATTAACTTCGTACGAGCCTCCCTTAACATGTATAGCGCTATAGGAGTAACGCACCGCCCGTATTCTTGTGGTCCTGTTAATTTTATTCTATTTTTGCGGTGACACTTGAAGATTGACTTGTATATCACATGCCATGTTTACATTAATCTAGTATGTTAGCTTAATATGTGGATTCGTTTAAATTATTTCATACTTATGCTATATTAAACTTGTGTATTCGCCAATGTTTTTTGTGTTGAACTATACTTTTAACATGTTGCAGGTTGATGATGTTGATATGACGAAATCTAGTAGGGACGATCTAGAAACACATCTAAAAATGCTAGATTTTGTTAGATTAGTTGATGAATTATGTTGTACTTTGAATTTGAAATTGTTGTACTTAAATTTCTTGTATTGTATTTGACAATTTTTCTCAATGAAATGTTATCGGTTTTGAATTAAATATTGTCACAATTAGTGTTATGATGTCTCGAGCAATCTATTTTGTCTCACTCTGATGTTTCCATCATGGTTGGTGTGTGACACTTAAACTCATAAGAATCTATTCCTAACAAGTCTCATACCCTTAGAAAGGTTTAAGAACAAGTAAGAACAAGATTAAGTCAAGAAAAACATAGTTTGTAGAAGTTTAACTAAAGATCTTCCAAAATAGAAAGTTTGGACCTCCAAATGGTGGTGTTCCACCTTGTTTTACCATGGTAAACCTATGGAGTCACTCTTAGAGGTGTTTCAAGTTTTGTAGTGGAAGAAAAGATGAAGAAATGATGAAAAAGGTGAGTTTGAACCCACTTTAGAACTTGAATAAATCTGCCAAAACTCAGAATTCTTGGATATTTTGAAGTGTTTTGGGAGTGATTAAGAGTTTGGAAAGTGAAAAATGGAAGGATTGAGGCTCCTACTTATAAAGGAATGGATTAGGGTTAGAGTTAAATGAGTTAGGAGGTGATTGGTGGTGAAAAGGTGGAAAAAAGTGGTTAAAAAGCATTAAATCCCGTAGCTGTCAATAGACCTGCATGGTCATGCGGATCACAGCTTGCATGGTCATTCAATGTTAAGTGCATGGTCATGCGAATCTCAGCTTACATGGTCATGGAATGTCAAGTGTATGGTCATGCGAATCTCAGCTTACATGGTCATGCAATGTCAAGTGCAATCACAGCTTGCAAGGTCATGCAATGTCAAGTGCATGGTCATGCGAAAGTGTAAAATTCCAAGAAACTTTCCAAAATTTACAGTTTGACGCCCTAGAGTTTGATTATTCTGTCATTTTGTGCTAAAAACTCATTATTAAGCATGTTTTTGGGCATTTCAAGCGTATTAGGGTAGTGTATGAGTATAATGCGCACTTTGTGTATAAAAGATTAAATTGTAAGTATAACAAGGGTGTATAAAGTATAAATTTCATTACGATCAAAGTCTCCGATTACAAAGTTTGAAATCAAATACGAATGCGGTACGAATACAAGTTTCCGTAAATAGATATATTTTCTAAATAAGGAAAGTAAAGAAATGTGAAGCGTTACAATGATTACCTACGGGTTTTCATAATATATATCAAATGAGATTTCAAAAAGATTTCCAAAAAGAGTCTGTTTAGTTGTATTTACGAGACGATTGAAAACTAACGTATTTTCAAAAGATTGATCACATGTAAAGAACCTTGATCGTAGGCTGGATACGGTTTCGCCAAGGAAAGCTTTGGAATTTGAGACTCCATGGCTTAAGACCTATGATGTCCAAAGTCTATTTTATTTGATCCTACCTGGTGGGACTTTTGCACCGAACTCATTTTTACAAATTTATTTTAACTAGATGTAAGACCCGCCGCATTGCAGCTGGGCTTACAAATTCAGCCGGCATGGGTTAGTTAACAATTAAGAGGCTGTTTGTTTACCTCTTAACGAGGCTCTGAATGGTTCAGACCTCTTACTGGTTCAGCACTTAATGATTCAGATTGTTTTGCGAGTAAATGTCTGAATGGTTCAGACATTTGCATCTGAATGGTTAAGCATTATACTGAGTCTCAATGGTTAAAACCTCTAATCTGAATTGGTCAAACATTTGCCTCTGAACGGTTAAGCATAATACTGGCTCTTAATGGTTAAGACCTATTACTGGTTCAACACTTAATAGTTCAGACCTCTTACTGATTCAGCACTTAAATTCAGAGGTGGCCAAACAGCCCCTAAACATTACACATGAGCTCCATATTACGGCCGTTGTATTCGGTATCGGTACCCACTTTTCTCGTTTTTCAGTATCGGTACATTTTGAACCGGAATCGTGCTCATCCCTACCTAATAATGTTACCAATTAATAGTATATAAATTAATACTATAGTACATCATTTTATCATAAACCAATGTCCAACTTTATAAGCTAAAAATACAAGTTTTAATGCCTAACAATGTTACAAATTAATAGTTTATAATATAACACAAAATACAACATATATAAGCACAAAACTCTCTTTATGCACATGGTACAGCTACATGAAACCCATTTGTGTTTTAAATTAATAGTGTATAAATTATAATACCAAGCTTTTATAGTTAATAGTTTATCACGCTATCTTTCGCTGCCAGTTGTGATACTATTATCAATCGTCACGTATAAACCCACCGTATGGTCCCTCCGAAAATCGTGGTGTGACAGATTTTAACCGAACTGAGCCATTCTTATTTTCATATATTTCTAGTTTTCATGTTATAACTTTCATTTCGTGTATTTATACATCAGTTTCATTCATTTATGTCTCCATTTCATGTATTTTAAGGAAAATTTTTTAACCCAAGTTTGGTTTGGTTATTAACGGAAATAAACTTAACCGAATCGAAAACCAACACTCTAACCGAATAAACTAAAAACAATTAACCAAAAACGAATTAATTAAATAAATATATTAACCAACGACTTTAGTTTTGATTTCGATTGAGGCCAATAATCAAACCAAATTAAATCGTGCACACTATTGGCAATGTCTGTGTGATACGGTGTGGGCACCTTTCTAGTTGGCCATAATTAGCAAATCCACTTGATAACACTAAATTCACGGATTATCTTTGCGATGCAACTCTATAAGACTTTCATGCAACACTAAAATCACCGGTTATCTTTGATCCTACTTCAACCAATGTATCGTGATATCTGCATCAACCAAATGTGTTTGGGAATATTTTCAAAATAACACACAAAAAAAGAAAAGAAAAAACATTTGTTTTTGTGTGATTTTAAAATGGTTGAAAGTGTTAATTGATAAAATGACAACATCAACTAGAGAGGTACGAACGAACTCAAGGGACGGTCTGGTGAAGATCTAAAGTCGAAGGACTAAAAGAGTAAAATAATAATATTTATATAAATTATTATTTGAATTATCTTAGTATTAGATTTGATTAGTGTCCAATTGTTTAGAGATAAGTATTAGTAAGAATAGGAGTCCTAATAGAATTAGATTGTTTCTACTATTTATATTCCTAAGTCATGTAAGTTCAAAAAAAGTTCACAACAATTAATAGAAGAAATTTGTGAATCTTGTTCGTATTCATCTCTCTGATCCTGTACCCAGATTTAACAAGTGGTATCAGAGCAATGAATACGAACAAGATTCACAAATTTCTTCTATTAATTGTTGTGAACTTCTTTTGAACTTGCATGACTTAATGAAATAAATACTAGAAACAATCTAATTCTATTAGGACTCATATTCTTACTAATACTTATCTCTAAATAATTAGACACTAATTAAATCTAATATTAAGATAATTCAAATAATAATTATATACAAATAATTATTATTTTACTCTTTTGGTCCTTCTCCAGATCGTCTCTTGAATTCGTTCGTACCTCTCTAGTTGATGTTGTAATTTTGTCACTCCCTCTCAACATCAACTTCCATAAGTCTCCCTCTCAATCTTGACTCATTATGTCTCAATCTACAACACAATCTTCGGTAAATACATGACCTCCATTGACATCTTCAGTAGACACACTACCGTTATCGTCATTGGTTTCAACATCATTACCAGTGCTAACATCACACCTTCTGGTAGTCACAACGCCACTTCATCCTAAAGAGCTTGAGCTACACACGCTTCGCCTTAGGTGAAAAACGCCTCTTCATCTGGATTTGATTGGTACTCATCACAATTAGCTTGGTGAACTTGTCAAAACTAATTGTGCACTAATTTGCTCGATCGAGTTGAAATCTCAATTTCTTCGTTCTTTAGATGACTAATTTGTTTTTATATTAACCAATTTTGGCCTTACGTGATTTAATCTCTACTAAATGTAGTCATGTGTTACACATAAAATGTAGTGTGATAACATGCTAGATGTGGTGTTATTTATTTAATCCTATATCTAATACCTCTTTCGGTCTTCTGTTAAAATTATACCTTTTAGCAAGACACTTCTCTTCATATTGGAGATTTCTTTTTTATTATTTTTATTTTATTGGTGACTAGACCACATGATATTGACATATGATGTATGCTTTAAAATATATTATTACATCAATTACATATGTAAAACCGTCTTTACCTCTTTTCCACCGATTAAAATATATTATTACATCAAATTTTTTTTGACAACTAACTTTTTCTTATTTAAATCCAAAACTTGCCAAGTTACATCAAAACATAAGGTAGCCGGGCAACAAGCTGCGCCGCCAATACTTTCTGAATTGCAAACCCTAACCTTCCAAATACAAACCCTTGTGTAGACGACCCGTTGAACCCTCGTCAAGAAGGGGATAGCTTCTGGCGCTAGGGAGCCAAAAGTATCAAAGTCAAAAGAGACAAAGACATGCTGGTTCTTTGCGCAAGCTTTAGCGTGCTTATCCACTTTCTTTGATTCTGCCTCTTATCGCTTGTCCAGCTACAAACCTGTTTTCCCTTAAACCAACCAAAGGGGAAACCCCCGTGAGGTCGACACAAGCATGTTTCCCCCAGCCAGCCAAAAATGAGTAGATCCGCTGGTCGCAGAGTAGATCTCCCTTCCATAGGGTCCGTGAGGAAATTCATAGGGGCCTCTTTCTTAGCCAAAATCCCAGCTCTTCTCAAGATGTCCTATAAAGCATCATGCACCCAGTCGTGCCGATATTTGAACCCAGTGAGCTCTTTACAGTGAACTGCATGCTCCCGTATTTATCCATACAAGCTTTACGACATATCGGGCAAGTTTCATCTTCCGGGTACATAGGGATCATCAACCGGTATTTGAGAATGGCTCTATATTCTACTGCAGACATACATTGTCCCAACCACTCAATTGGCAGATCCGCTGGTCGAAGAGTAGATCTCCCTTCCATAGGGTCCGTGAGGAAATTCATAGGGGCCTCTTTCTTAGCCAAAATCCCAGCTCTTCTCAAGATGTCCCATAAAGCATCATGCACCCAGTCGTGCCGATATTTGAACCCAGGGAGCTCTTTACAGTGAACCGCATGCTCCCGTATTTATCCATACAAGCTTTACGACATATCGGGCAAGTTTCATCTTCCGGGTACATATGGATCATCAACCGGTATTTGAGAATGACTCTATATTCTACTGCAGACATACATTGTCCCAACCCCTCAATTGGTATAACGGTCAAAAATTCCTGAGCATGGGGACCTTTCAGGCACTCAAACACCGCCTTCTGGCGGGATGACAAATCAAAAGCTTCTCCCAGGCTTTGAGCGATTTTGCTAAACAGAGCATTCACCAAAGTTTTTTGTGCCTTCGAGAGGGCGGTGTCCTTATTAGAGAAACCGCCAATATCCAAGTCTGGGAGAGAGACATTTAAGCGTTCAAGCGCCTGCTGATAGTCCGGGTCAAGCTCAACGACCTCACAGTTTTGAAGGATATGATCCTGTAGTTCCCAAGACTGAGCTCTAGACGCCACAAAGGCATAAGCCCAACATCTCGAGCTGAGAAGAGGCCCAAACCACCTAGACGCATTGGCAAAGATGCCAGACGCCACTGGAGGTCACCAAAGAAGGGGCCGCCACCCACTACTATGTCTTCTATAGCCTCTCTAAGGCCATCATCGAACCGAGATACCGCATCCTCCATAAAATGCGGTTGACAAGTCCACAACCCAAAAAGTAACTTAGCGACCCCCATGCACGACCTTAGAAGAAGGAGTTCGCATTGGGGATCTCTCAGGCAGGGTAAGAGTTTCATGAGGTCAACCGCCCCCGAGGCTCGCCGCCCTGCCAACTACTCAATAAAGCTAGGATCCCGACTAACAGCTCCACCAAGGAGCTTAATCCCCTTCTCTGGTCTACCCATCCCTCTCGGGAAAAGCCCATCTTGAGCTTTCCGCCCGTCGCATGTCGGCCAAAAAACCTCTGTTTTCTTAATGTTGAGATGGAGCCCTAGAGATGGCCCCTACCCGTTTACAGCGGTCCTGAACCCGTAGAATAAGGGGATGTAAGGCAAGGGCGAAAAGAAGGGGCCCCAAGGGATCTCCATGTTGAACTCCGGTAGTAGCCCCAATACACTCGTTACCAACATACAACCTAGCAGGCTAGGCGTAAAGAAATTGGACCCACAAATAGATTGACGGGCAACGCTGATGAACCTCGTGCAGAAAAGTTGTGCGGTCGACCGTGTTGAAAGCATTGGAGAAATCCACAGTAAGCAAGGCTAAGGAACCATCTGCATAAAATGAGTTGAGAAACCTGTTTGCCCTGTGAAGCACCGCCTCTGCCCCATTTGGCACCCCCACCCCAAATTAATAGTCAGCCAAGTACTGGGTCATTTCTTTCCCGACCTTCTTCATCGCCACCTTTGAAACCAACCTTCGCCAAATCCCCCCACAGCAATAGGTCGAATTCCTTTATCGGGCTTCAATAAGGGGGTAAGGGAGGCCGAGGCAACAAAGTCAGCAAGCACCTTAGGGCAGGATCCCCAAGCCATAAGTTAACAACTTCAGTAATGCTCGTAAGCAAACCTGAGTAAGTCACCGAGCTCTCGCCACCAATAGCATCTAGCAGGTGTTGGGCCCGTATCCCGTCTCTGCCACATGACGTCCCTTTAGGAAAGGATCGAATACATTTGAGTACACACTCCCATCAACAACAAGAGTGGGTTGGGCCAAAGGGTTGGAAGGCAATGAGGGGGCGGCACCACTGGGTGTTTATCAATAAGAGCTTTCAATGTCGAATCACCTAGAGGGGCAACTCCACTAGAGCATAGGACCTTAACCACAGCTGTGAAATGTCCATCCCTGACTTTCCGAACAAGGTCCTATGTAAAACTTTTTCTTATTTAAATCCAAAAACTTGCCAAGTTACATCAAAACAGAAGGTAGCCGGGCAACAAGCTGCGCCGCCAATCATTTCTGAATTGCAAACCCTAACCTTCCAAATATAAACCCTTGCCCCCTTGGGGTTGAACAATTGTTGTAGACGCCCCGTTGAACCCTCGTCAAAAAGCGGATAGCTTCTGGCGCTAGGGAGCCAAAAGGGACAAAGACATGCTGGTTTCTTTGCGCAAGCTTTAGCGTGCTTATCCACTTTCTTTGATTCTGCCTTCTTGCCGCTTGTCCATCTACAAACCTGTTTTCCCTTAAACCAACCAAAGGGGAAACCCCCGTGAGGTCGACACAAGCATGTTTCCCCCCAGCCAGCCAAAGACGAGCAGATCCCTGGTCGCAGAGTAGATCTCCCTTCCATAGGGTCCGTGAGGAAATTCACTGGGGCCTCTTTCTTAGCCGAAATCCCAGCTCTTCTCAAGATGTCCCATAAAGCATCACGCACCCAATCGTGCCGATATTTGAACCCAGGGAACTCTTTACAGTGAACTGCATGCTCCCGTATTAATCCATACAAGCTTTACGACATATCAGGCAAGTTTCATCTTCCGGGTACATATGGATCATCAACCGGTATTTGAGAATGGCTCTATATTCTACTGCAGACATACATTGTCCCAACCCCTCAATTGGTATAACGGTCAAAAATTTCTGAGCATGGAGACCTTTCAGGCACTCAAACACCGCCTTCTGGCGGGATGACAAATCAAAAGCTTCTCCCAGGCTTTGAGCGATTTTGCTAAACAGAGCATTCACCAAAGTTTTTTTGTGCCTTCGAGGGGGGTGTCCTTATTAGAGAAACCGCCAATATCCAAGTCTGGGAGAGAGACATTTAAGCGTTCAAGCGCCTGCTGATAGTCCGGGTCAAGCTCGACGACCTCACAGTTTCGAAGGATATGATCCTGTAGTTCCCAAGACTGAGCTCTAGACGCCACAAAGGCATAAGTCCCAACATCTCAAGCTGAGAAGAGGCCCAAACTACCTATACGCATTGCAAAGATGCCAGACGCCACTGGAGGTTACCAAAGAAGGGGCCGCCACCCACTACTATGTCTTCTATAGCCTCTCTAAGGCCATCATCGAACCGAGATACCGCATCCTCCATAAAATGCGGTTGACAAGTTCGCAACCCAAAAAGTAACTTAGCGACCCCCATGCACGACCTTAGAGAAGGAGTTCGCATTGGGGATCTCTCAGGCAGGGTAAGAGTTTCATGAGGTCAACCGCCCCCGAGGCTCGGCGCCCTGCCAACTCCTCAATAAAGCTAGGATCCTGACTAACAGCTCCCCCAAAAGAGCTTAATCCCCTTTCTGGTCTACCGATCCCTCTCGGGAAAAGCCCACCTTGAGCTTTCCGCCCGTCGCATGTTGGCCAAAAAACCTCTGTTTTCTTAATGTTGAGATAGAGCCCTAGAGATGGCCCCTCCCGTTGATGATGTCTAAGGCCTTAGCAACCTCAGAGGCGTTGCCGATAATCGTCCCGTCATCCAAGTACCAAGCATGAAACGGGAGTTTACAGCGGTTCTGAACCCGGAGAATAAGGGGATGTAAGGCAAGGGCAAAGAGAAGGGGCCCAAGGATCTCCTTGTTGAACTCCGGTAGTAGCCCCAATACAATCGTTACCAACATACAACCTAGCAGGCTGGGCGTAAAGAAATTGGACCCACCGATAGATTGACGGGCAACGCTGATGAACCTCGTGCAGAAAAGTTGTGCGGTCGACCGTGTTGAAAGCATTAGAGAAATCCACAGTAAGCAAGGCTAAGGAACCATTAGCATGAAATGAGTTGAGAAACCTGTTTGCACTGTGAAGCACCGTCCTCTGCCCCATTTGCACCCCCACCCCAAATTGATAGTCACCCAAGTACTGGGTCATTTCTTTCCCGACCTTCTTTATCGCCAACTTTGAAACCAACCTTCGCCAAATACCCCCCACACAATAGGTCGAATTCCTTTATCGGGCTTCAATAAGGGGGTGAGGGAGGTCGAGGTAACAAACTCAGCAAGCACCTTAGGGCAGGATCCCCCAAGCCATAAGTTAACAACTTCAGTAATGCTCGTAAGCAAACCTGAGTAAGTCACCGAGCTCTCGCCACCAATAGCATCTAGCAGGTGTTGGGCCCGTATCCCGTCTCTGCCACATGACGTCCCTTTAGGAAAGGATCGAATACATTTGAGTACACACTCCCCATCAACAACAAGAGTGGGTTGGGCCAAGGGTTGGAAGGCAAGGACGGGGGCGGCACCACTGGGTGTTTATCAATAAGAGCTTTCAATGTCGAATCACCTAGAGGGGCAACTCCACTAGAGCATAGGACCTTAACCACAGCTGTGAAATGTCCATCTCTGACTTTCCGAAGAAGGTCCTACGTAAAACCGTTAAATCCGTTTCGGTTAAATTACGTAAACTAGTTCATAAGCTTACCGGCGCATATAAGGTCCTATGTAAACCGTGCGCATATAAGGTCCTAGTTACATCAAATTACATATGTAAAACCGTCTTTACCTCTTTCCCACCGATACAACTAATTCTACACCTAATCTAATTCTACGATATATTAACACACTGACTATAGGGAATATCCAATATGATCGACTTTTCAAAGGAATACATCAATGATTTATGTTCATTAACGGTCAAGAAAAAAAATGGTTGGTACGACTATAGGGTGTTATGAGTTATCACTTTCGAAGAGACTTTGACACAATTTCCCTTTTAGCAGCAAATTTGAATAACTGACTGATCACTAGAATATATCATATCACCTACAGAAACACTCAATCATATCCATCTCCACTATCATATAATGTATATACAACAATTCAGAAGAAAACTAAATAAATCTAGAAAACCCTCTTATAAGAAATCAAATTCATGACCTCATGGTCTAAGCCTTATCCCACCAACATGTCACTAGTTTATCATGCCATAGGTACTTTGACAACAAAAAAGAAAAAAGACAAATACAATTTAGAAAATAATATAAAACTCTAAAAAACTTTAATATTCATTCGTCACTCAAACTATTATAAAGTGTTTGTACCTCAGTTTAATATGAATTTTGATAATATAATGTTTGGTTGATCTTCTTATTTTGATAAATCTATTTAAGTTTACGCGAGTCAAAACTTAAAGAGATGTAATAGATTTTGGAAAAAGAACACGACAAAATCCTATGCCTCATTAGTCAATGGTCCATGACAATAGTCGAATGAAATGAATTTTCTAGCAAGGTATAATTGGTCTACTTTTTTATTTTCTTTTATTTAGTTATACTTTTAAACTCTATCATTATTTTTAGAAGTTGGATATATTGGTTCGCATGGTAAGGTATAACTGGTTCGTCTTTTTTTATTTTAGTTAATCTGTGGGGGTATGGGCAAGGGTTTGGACATGGGTTGGGAAAAACGTCCATGTGACCGCCCCGGGTGGGTTTGGGTTTGGACGTGACCCTTTGGGCGGGTGTTTCAGCTCGGGCGTTGGGCAGGCTACCCATCTGAGCTGGTGGATGGACATTGGGTGCACCCTACCCTATATTATCCATTAATTTAAAAAAAAGAAAAAAATAAAAGTAATTTGACTAAACCACGCCCCAAACCCAAAGCTCACCATACTCCGAATTTTTTGGATCTTATCAGTAAAATCTACCCAGCCCATATGTCAACCCATATCCAAACCCCCACCCCACATACCCCATAACGTTATATAATTTTAAACTACTATTTGTTTTAGAAGTTGGAAAAAAGAACACGACAAATCCTATGCCTCAGTGGTCAATGGTCCATGAAAATAGTCGAATGAAATGAATTTTCTAGCAAGGTATAATTGGTCTACTTTTTTATTTTCTTTTATTTAGTTATACTTTTTAACCTCTATCATTGTTTTTAGAAGTTGGATTATTGGTTCACATGGTAAGGTATAACTGGTTCGTCTTTTTTTATTTTTTATTTAGTTAATATGTGGGTATGGGGCAGGGGTTTGAGCGTGGATTGAGGGAAAAGCCCATGTAACCACCCGGGTGGGCTTGGGTTTAGGCGTGACACTTTGGGCGGGTGTTTCAGCCCAAGCGTTGGGCGGGGCTACCCATCTGAGCTTGCGGATGGACATTGGGTGCACCCTACCCTATATTATCCATTAATTTAAAAAAAAAGTAATTTGACTAAGCCACGCTCCAAACCCAAACACCACCATACCTCCAATTTTTTAGGTTTTGACAGTAAAGCCCACCTAACTCACGTGTCAACCTATGTCAAAACCCCCACCCACCATACCCCATCGCCTTATATTCACATGGCAAGGTATAATTAGTCCATTTTTTGAATTTAGTTATACTTTTTTAACCTACAATTGTTTTTAGAAGTTAGATCTATACTGGTTCACATGGCAATGTATAATTGGTCCATTTTTTTATTTAGTTTTATATTTTTAACCTCTACCATGTTTTTAAAAGTTGGTTTAATAGTATAAGGTGACTTTAAACGATTAGTACAATATGAGTAAATTCAGAAGTTTTGTAGATGACTTACAAGTTTGACTCTATATGGTTAAAGACCATGTGTAGTGGTAAAGGGTGAATAATGCCTCAACCATTTGGCGTTTTTGGCCATGTGGCTCTCGTTAAAATATCGGTGTCACCTTCTCCGCTCGACCAGTTATCACTCGTTCGTTGAAATACTTCTTGGAATTGATGACATTTTTTGTTTATATCGTTCCATTTGCTTGATATGGAATCCTTGTCCCGATATTCACATTTTCCCATCGTCTTAAAAAAAGTCTCACGAATTCTATTCTAAAAAGTTGGTGAATGTTGATAGTTGGCGTGGGGCGTTTGCATCATTTTTTTGTGTGTGACCTTCTACCGCGTTGAGATGCCTCAGTAACGGGCTCAGGTTGCATCTCCGGCACCATATCTACTTCCGGCTCGGGTTGTGAACCACTCGTTTGGGCAAAGCCGTGTGGGCGTTGAAAGAACAGCTGCGAACCGCCATAGCCTAAGATTTGTCCGTACGTAAAGATATTAAGGTCCATCACAAGAAAATTAAAGTTTGGTTACGGTTGGGTGGTGTTCGGGCGATATGTGTTTGGGTTACCTGGCCTAGACGGAACAACGAAAGGGGGTCGGAAGGGATACATGGTGTAATAATTTTTATAAAGTTTGAAAAGGTAGAAAGAAATGTATGAAGTTTATAAAGGGATATTGGATTTAAATAACCCCAACTTTCAACAATTGGCCGATAAACTCTCAACTTTCGATTTTTACACCGTACTCTCAACTTTCAACTTATGAGCCGATAACACTCCCTAACTAACTTAACCTAACCTAGTTAGTTTTTGTTGATGTGGCATCTGATGTGGCCCTTTTTGCTGACGTGGCATATGATGGGGCAGCAGACGTGGCATTTTTGATGACATTGTAGATGATGTGGCAGTTGACGTGACATTTTTAATGATGTGGCAGCTGACATGGCATTTTTGATGATGTGGCAGCTGACATCATCTAACTGGGTTAGGTTTAGTTAGTTAGTGAGTGTTATCGGTCAATAAGTTGAAAGTTGGGAGTGATGGTGTACAAATCGAAAGTTGAGAGTGTTATCGGCCAATTGGTAAAAGTTAGGTTATTTAAATCCAATATCCATTTTATGAAAAATGGGTGAAAAGTGGGGTGTTTTATAAGGTAAAAGTGAGATTTTTATTTAAAAAAATTAAGTTTTTATTGTTTTTGACGGTTTGGTAACGGTCAATTTTTAAAATTGGTACAAGTTCTTGCGTTACAATGCGGTTTCAAATTTTTGATCTAAAAACGCCCAAGGGGTAGTTGGGCGTTTTGGGGCGTGTTTTAAGGCAAACACGCCGGACATCGCCCCATTACGCATGGTCTAAGAGTAGAAACTTAAATAAAATCATTTATTTAAATGATTAGAAGATAATAAAGTATTTTAATATGAAATTTACTATATAACATTTAATATAGAGTAAATTGTTATTTTCGTCCCTAAGGTTTGGGCACATTTGTCATTTTCGTCAAAATGACACTTTGGTACCATTTTGCCCCTACGTTTGTAACGTTTTTTCCATTTTCGTCCAAATGTCTAACCTAGTTACTTTATAACGTTAGATGGGTTATTTTTGAAAGAGTAAATTGCCATTTTCGTCCCTGAGGTTTGGGCACATTTGTCATTTTCATCCAAAATGACACTTGTAACTCCGGCACCGTCTCCGGCACAACCTGCAACTCCGGCAACGTCTTCGGCACAACCTGCAACTCCGGCACCACCTACAACTCCGGCACAACCTGCATCTCCGGCACAAACCTGCAAGTCCACGGCACCGTCTCCGGCACAACTGCAACTCCGGCACAAACCTGCAAGTCCGGCATCGTCTCCAGCACAACCTGCGCAACACCGGCGCCACCTGCAACTCCGGCACAAACCTGCAACTGCCGGAGTTGTAGGTTGTGCCGGAGACGGTGCCGGACTTGCAGGTTTGTGCCGGAGTTGCAGGTGTGCGGAGTTGCAGGTTGTGCCTGAGACGGTGTCGGTAGTTGCAGGTTGGTGCCGGAGACGGTGCTGGAGTTACAAGTGTCATTTTGGATGAAAATGGCAAATGTGCCCAAACCTCAGGGACGAAAATGGCAATTTACACTTTCAAAAATAACCAGTCTAACGTTATAAAGTAACTATGTTAGGCATTTGGACGAAAATGGCAAAAAGTTACAAACGTGGGGAGCAAAATGTACCAAAGTGTCATTTTGGACGAAAATGGCAAATGTACCCAAATCTCAGGGATGAAAATGGCAATTTACTCTTTACTATATAAAAATTATCAAGTTTTGTTAACCGTAATTAGTTTTGATTGATGCATATGTTCAAAAGGTATACTCTTTTTTTTTTACTTTTTTAAATTTCAAATCTACCCCTTGCACTAAGGTTGATATATGTCTTTAAACCAATAGTTTTATTTTCTTTTATAACTTCCGTTCATTAGTTTGTTTTATAAAAACTAAATAGGCGATATAATTTTCTTTTTGAGAAAAGATAGAGCCGGTACCCATCGAAAAAATTAGTATCGGTATTGGTACTATTAGATGTATTATTGGTATTCGTTTACTATGGTTTTTTAATCGATATAAAAAACACATGTCGACATCATTTTGAACATATTACTCACTTTATTTTATAAGTTTTCTCTTTCGGTTGCTATATCCAGTGTCGGTAACATAAATTTTATTACCGCGTCTACGTTTTTGTTAAAATTTATTAAAAATCGTGTCGCCTCGCCGCGAAGCGCAAGTGTAACCCACTAATTATAAACATATTAGATACGGGCCTATCTTATTTAGCTGGGTGTGCATATTAGAATTCTGAGTCATAGTTTACTGGGTAGGGTTATTGTAAAAAGGGTGTGTTTTGTGATAAGTGTAAGAAGAAATCTACACCACTTGATCAATAATCTGATTGTTGAGATTATAATGGCAAAATTGTAAATAGTGTTTACAATTAAAATAATTAATTTTCTAGATTAAGGGTATAAAGGTAAATTTAACATTTTAAAATCTAGAAAACCACATGCAAGTTTCCCCCTTCTTTTTTAAACGTCAATAACTTTTTATACGTAACTATTTATTTAAAAAAAAAATACACCATAATAACGAGTGATTTTTTTATATTTAATATGAGTACCATATTGTTATACTTATATAGAGAAAAATATCATGTTTCGATCGGATGCTTTAGTCTATGGTGTTTTGTCTATGTTCATACAATGGTGTTTTAATTGTATTATGACTCAAGGCATTGTGTTTTACAATAAAACACCATGAACGTATACAAGACACCATAACATTGCAAATAATGAGTTATGATTTAAGTCATGGTGTTTTAACATCTAGAGTCTGTAACATTGTATTGTGATTAAAATCATAGTGTTTTAACATCTGGAATAACAATAGAATCATTCTAGATGTTAAAACACAATGACTGTATTATGATTCAATTCATGTGTTTTTTTGGAATTTTTATGGTGTTTTATGCCTGTAAAAATAACAAAAATCATTCAAGATGTTAGAACATTATGGCTGTATTACGATTCAAGTTGTGGTGTTTTCTGGAATTCGTATGATGTTTTATACGTACTAATGATAAAAAAAATAAGAACTGATGATTCAAAAAAATACGAACTGTAATTTCCTTATAAATTAGACGATAATGATTTATAAAATCTCTGAGTTGGTATATAAAACTGAATTCTTAAACGACATCATCTAGGTAGAAAAATAAAATAAAACAACATTAAATTAAACAAGATAACTTTTTTTCCATTTAAAAGAACCACCATAATTCTTATTAAAACTCATCTAATGTACAAAATCACACCATATAAAAAGCATCATAATTTGTAAGAGCAAAAAATCACCTTTAATATGAATCAGAACCATCCAATGTATGAAAAATAATAGGCGAACACAACAAATGATTAAAAAACACGTTTTCTTTTACGAACAACATAAACCTATACATATCCACCTATAAACAACAAGACACCATAATATGATTACCTGCGTCGTTTTCCTGGGTTCAAGTTCTTAATGAAACAAATAAACTAAATTCAAAAGCGTGAGTAGAAGATGATTTACAAGTATTGTTTATAAAACTTATTCATCTACAGATATGGATTGCAACTCTCTTACGTAAATCAGAAAAAATTGAATTCCTAAAATAACTGATCAAAACAGTTACACATGATTTTATCTTTAATTAGGATTATTTGTTAAATTACCATCTTAACCTTAAGATAATAAAATAAATAGGGACATGTGTCATCACCATAATCTTTCCTATCATTCTCACACGTTTAGTCTTTTTTAAAGGTTCCTAAACCATAGTTTACTTATCTTTATTTATATCTATAGTACATAATAAAAGAAACATACAAAGAGTACATGTTTTTTATTTGAGCTATCTATTTTTAAGTTTTCCGACCTTTTTTTAACGATGACTTTTTTGTGTTTTAGTCACCACACTCCGCGAATTGGAGAGCCACGTTGTCACACTCCGGCTGTTGTCTCAACCGGGCCCACGCTGGCTTTAGAGATTGGCTTGGGTCCGTTGGAAAACCATATCGGCGGCTGCCACTTGAAAATTATGTAACACCCAAAAAAAGGGTTTTGGTAATCCAACCACGTTAATACTAAATAACGGGTAAAGTACCGTTAGCGGTAAAAGTGGACCCGACCCGTAAAAAAAATAACTAGGAACAAATTAACTAGTTAGTAGCTTGTATATAGTTAATAAAACAATGGGTAATAGCCCTATATAATAAAAAATATATATGTAAACTTGGGGACCAAAGTTGTCAAAATGGAAACTAGTGATTTATAAACAAAAATTTAAACACAACACACAAAAAAAAATGTGTGTGTAGAACGATCATCAGGAGAAGAAAAGGGGAAAACCCTAGTTCAAGCTTAATCCACCAAATTGAAGATCAATTCGAGACCCAAATCAGTGCATGAACGCATTTTAATGATCAGCTAGACAAGGGGATCATAAGGTATGTCTTAAAACATAGATTGGTGAGGGTTTCAATTTGAGACAAGTAAATTACTTGCAATTAGAGTATTAGGTGATGATCTAAAGATGAAATTAAGTGTATGTGTATGCTTTATTTCGTTACACATAAAGAAACTATGCAAAAATTGATGTAAGATTACTTGTAAGTGATTAACAAGTAGATTATGAAGTGGGTTTTGATTATATGATAATGTTGCTAATAAACTTGAGATTAGAATCATCATACATGGTAGTAGTAAGAGGATACTTGGCTAAGTTGATGTTTGGTGGAATGAGTTTTAAGAATAATAATAAAATCCCCAAAGTCTAGTACGATTATTTGAGGGATTCGCTATGATGATTGAAAGCCTTGCTACTTGATGTTAATAATGTGTAAACTTGAAGATTTGAAAGAAAGAAGGTAAATTTGGTTAATGAAGTTAGCCAAATTGGTGGCTTAAAAATGATGCCCACCAAGTGTTAGATAAAATGCCTAATGAATTTTATTTAAACTTATTAGTGCAAATATATGTAAAACGGCAGTTTGACTTTTAAAAAGTCAAACCGGCCTATAACTTAATCAAATATGAAATATGGTAGAAAAGTACATAAGGGTGAGGGTCATGGTATTGATGACAATCTAACCATCTTATGGATATTGTATTATAGTTTGACTCTTGACGAGCTAGGTGGAAGCTTGGAGAAGAATGGGTCAAACGGGTTAAAGGCGCGAGAAAGTAATTCAGATGCAAAGTAAGTAAAGCTTACACTTTTCTATTAGATCACCTACTTCTTGTAGTTGTTATGATTATGATAAAACGGTAAATTAATTAAGGAGATCCGACGCGATACAAAATGGGTCGGAATAAGAAAAAAGGGTAAGCGGTAATTCGGACTTGTATAGATCGAATAAACTATGAGTTTTGAGAAAAGACATATTATGGGGTAACCATAAGGAGTAAAGAGGGGTAATATGGTAATTGGCTATGAACTAACGGACAAACAATTGTTCTTGAAAAGACGCTCTATGTCGTAAAACATGATGAGTCAAAAGAATTAATAAAGGATTTTAAAAAATATGATAATACGGTGTAAACCGGAACGAGTACACGGATGGGATGGTTAATAAATACCATCTCACGATGAATGAATGGTCGAATGAACTAAACGGGTCGAAAGGTGATGATATCACCATTTGACATTAGTGATTAATGTTGTTGTCGAGTTTTTATACTCCCAGGAACGAATAGTGCGTGAGTCGCCGTTGTTATTGATTAGCAATTTATATGACGAAGTATTAAAACCGGTCAACACTTTGACCCGATCCAGGTATGTTTAAATAAGATTTTAGCTAAATTGTGTGAATTTGCTCAAATAGGCTATTGAAAGTCCTTCGTTGAAATGGATTGACTAAAGTTTATCAAAACGCCCTTGATTGATAAACCGGGCAAACGACCCTTATGGGTCGTTTAGAAATAAGAGTTATGATCAAGTAAGTCTTAGATAAGTGTAAAAAGTAATAGGTATAAGCCATTTTGGGTCCAACGCCTCAAATTGGGTCTTTTCCGTAAAAAGGACAACCCGAAGGGTAGAATACAGACTAAATGTTTTATTGTATTTAAATCCACCACAAATATAGTCATGGTGGAAGATAAATAGATATTTCAATGTGGAAATAGGATGTGTGAAAAGAGAGAGTGAGATTTAAACTTAAATGTTTAAATCCTCAAAACGGGTCAAAACGAATTATGCGCATAGTTTGGGTATTATCCGCATAATTCATAAGCGTTATTGACCCGAGCTAAGATTTGAGTTAAACATCGGTATATGCTTATGATTATTTAGAAACAAGTTGTAGTTTAAACATGAACGGTCAAATATATTGAAATGAATATAAATGAGTGCTTAAAACTTAGAATTGGTAGTTCAAATGTTAATTTAACTACATATGATGGAGAATCGGAATTACGATCCGTTGAAAACGTCGTAAAACGGATAAATACGTCAAAAGTATGAAGTTTCGTACCAAAAACGGAGATCAGACAAATCTGCAGGCAGAACTTAACCTACGGTCAGGGACCGTAGGTTACGGTTCAGGCATTCTGGTAAAAAAATGAACCGTAAGCTACGGTCTGATGACCGTAGCCTACAACGGGTTTTCAAGCAAAATTTTTATTTTGTTTGTTTGATTGTTTTGAGCTTTCGAGTCCGTTTAGACGGGTTCTAAGGTCTCAATTACTAACGTTTGTGATAAATTTATGATGTAGGTTGCCTAGGAGTATCGGATGACGATCAAACTCAATGAAGAACCGAACACGATTAAAATTCAAGCTTCCACATTTCGATTGAAACGTTTACCAAATCGAATTATGTTAATATGTTAAAAGATTTTAAAATACTTGTAAAGTTCAAATTAACTTAGGATTTCGGATCATTATTTTATTTGCATTAACTTACTTTAATGCGAATTCTTTTATGAAAGTTACGTATAACTGGTAGGGTCTTACAAGTTGGTAATCAGAGTTTAGGTTAAAGACTAAAGTGTTCGGTTCGAGACTTGATCGCATAATACGGTAAGTTATTATAAATATTAACGGTCTAGCATGGTTAAAAGTGTTGTAAACAACACATAAGGATATCGTGTGAACGCACTTTACCCCAATAAATTGGTAAAAGACCGTTATGTTTAGCGAAATACTTGTGTTAACAAGTATTGTAGAAAGCCTTGTCTTATAGTACGATGCGCGCATTAATTTCAACGTTACTAATATTTTGCGGATGTTCTAAATGAAGGATGCTCGCATCTGACGATGGCGAGAGTATAATGATTTATTGTTATGATGATGGAACGGTCTGAAGTATGAAAAGTGGTGAATGCTCATCAAGGATCTAAACCAAATGAGAATACTGAATAAATGTCGAGCGACAAGGAAAGCTCATCAGAACTGAGCTCGCCAGGTGCACACTACATATTATTATATGAACAGTATTAGGCAACATTAAGATAATGAATTACAGTTGCATATGGGAATATAGAACTTGGAAACTTGGATAGAATACATATCCAGGATGATGTTTCCAAGAGAAATTGGGTGGGAAATGCGTGTTATTTACAAATCGTGAATAACAAAACAATAAAAGAGAACGGAATTTAGAAACTTGAATGGAATCGATCATAAAAGTAGACATGATCAATAAGATCCTATAGAGGAAAAGTGACGATCACGTTAACTAATGTGATTGCACAAAAGTTTTATAAAAAGGAAGGACATTCTATATGTTTTGAGATATATAAAGGGTAAAAAAATAAACCCAATAATTGTTAAATAACAATTAAACAAGTTTTACCAAATAAAATCAGAAGTTGTAAATGAACCGATGATTTACTTACATGGGAGTAGTGTGATAGTTATAATAAGGTCACACGTATCATGTGTTGATCGCTTACTCTGGCCAAGTAAGTAGTAACACATGATACCGTGAACTTCTTATAATGACCACATATACATCCGATGTGGTAAAGACAAGGCGAATGGGAAGAGTTAAAGATCCTTAGGTCAAGAAATCTTAAAGGCGTACTCGTATAAATGGTTTTCGAGGGAACCATAAAAACGATATATGACGCACATTGAAATAAATGACCCAAGGAAAATTCGTGGAATAAATCATTATGGACGAAAAAGTCATGGTTGATAAAAAGGGCACGTAAAACCAAAGTATAAATGACCCACGGGGTCATAGAAACGGAGGTATTGCCCACACGGAAAACGATCAAAGTCGTTGACTATGGGCGTAGAAAAGATTAAAAAAATGAAAATGATGATGATAATCATCATTCATGGTCTATAAGGCCATCAAGGATGGTCAAATAAAGAATAAGGTTTGACTGCTCATAGGTGATGGACTTCATGCGAACAAGTCAAACGGGTCAAATAGAGAATAAGGTTTGATTGTTCGTATGTGATAGATTTGACGCGAACAAGTCAAACGGGTTAAATATAGAGTAAGGTTCTATTGTTCATAAGTGATAGAGTTCACACGAACGAGTCAAAAGAAGTATAATGATTGAATGTAAAAGTAGACGCAAACCAGGTAACGGGACTTTAAAACAAAAGAATAATGAACCCGGTAATGGGACGTGATTCAATGTACATGTAGATGCAAACCGAATAACGGGAGCATTAAAATATTAAAATAGAGAACCCGGATAATGGGTCGTAAAGAAATATAGGCATAAACCAGATAACGGTAAATATGAGACAAATCGACGCATGAATGACGTATGAAGTCATAAAAGCGAAAGAGTTTTTCGAACTGAAATGACTAATAGATCTGGAAAAAAAGGTGATGGTTACTACTAAAGATGGTAGCGTGATCTGTGGTGACGAGTGGTCAATGTCATTGACCCTTACGCCAGTTTTAGGCGCAAGTGATTCAGCACAACTGGGATAAAATGGGTAATAGATCTGAAAAATGAATGTGACACATAAATACTGGCGGAGTCATAGAAACGCAAACATTGTCATTACGGATCAAACACGGTCTAAGGGTCATGACCGGCGAACAAATGAAAAGACAAAGAAAAAGATAGTTTAACTTCTTTTTACCATGAATGAGTCAGTTAACACCAAGTACAATTAAATAATGACACGGGTAGATGGATGATCTACGGGATCACCATACTTTTGGTTATAAATAGCGTAATGGTCTACGAAACCAAAACGACCTTCGAATCAAGAATCAAGAGGAATGGGCCTTAAAGGTCCCGCCTTAAAGAGAGTGAAAGCTATAATAAATAGCCTACAAGGCTAAGTAAAGGGGCTTATGGGTCACTTGGGCAAAACAAGGGAACCGCTTACGATTTCCCCGCGTAAAATAAAAACAATAAAAGAATAAATGCTACGTTGTCGATTTCTTAATGCGAGTAATCGACACAAGGAGAAAACGTTGAACTAAAAATCGGTTTAGTTGGAAACAACGTTAAAAAAAAGTACGAGATAGATTGGGAAATGATTAATATTAAAGAAAGCAAGTCTTGACACCAATAGGTGCAAAACAATAAATTCGAAAAGAAAATTTTTGAAAACGAAAGGTTGATATAAAACTTAAACATGACGTGATGCAAATCACGAACAAGAAAGTAACATGATACATGATTGCTTTGTAATACAAACTATAGGAATGGGGTTATGAATAATCGTAAAAGCCTTGCGGAGGCAATGTTGGCATCCCTGAGCGATGGGATCTAAATTAACAGGTGACTGATAAGTCTAACTGGTAAGACTGATCAAGGTCTAAATTAAATTGAAAACTTGTTTAATGCACTTATCATTATAAGATTAGCGCAAAATAAGCATATTGCCAGATTCATAGAATCGAGAGACCAAATGTACGACTCGATCAAGTAAACGATGAATATTAGGAATACAAGATGAAAGTAATGGCTCGTTAGGCCTTACACCTGAAAAGCGATGCACCTTGGATCCGAAAGATATGGATTGCAAATCTCTTACGTAAATAAAAAAATTTGAATTCCTAAAATAACTGATCAAAACAGTTACACATGATTTTATCTTTAATTAGGATTATTTGTTAAATTACCATCTTACCCTTGATAATAAAATAAATAGAGACATGTGTCATCACCAAAGTCTTTCCTATCCTTCTCACACGTTTAGTCTTTTTTAAAGGATCCTAAACCATAGTTTACTTATCTTTATTTATATCTATACTACATAATAAAAGAAACATACAAAGAGTATATGTTTTTTATTTGAGCTATCTATTTTTATGTTTTCCGACCTTTTTTTAACGATGACTTTTTTGTGTTTTAGTCACCGCACTCCGCCAATTGGAGAGCCACGTTGTCCCACTCCGGCTGTTGTCTCAACCGGGCCCACGCTGGCTTTAGAGATTGGCTTGGGTCCGTTGGAAAACCATACCGGCGGCTGCCACTTGAAAATTATGTAACACCAAAAAAATGGAGTTGGTAAACGAACCATGTTAATATTAAATAACAGGTAAAGTACCGTTAGCAGTAAAAGTGGACCCGACCCGTAAAAAAATAACTAGGAACAAATTAACCTAGTTAGTAACTTGTATATAGTTAATAAAACAATGGGTAATAGCCCTATCTAATAAAAAATATATATGTAAACTTGGCGGACCAATGTTGTCAAAATGGAAACTAGTGATTTATAAACAAAATTTTAAACACAACACACACAAAAAAAAGTGTGGGAAATCCTAGTTCAAGCTTAATCCACCAAATTGAAGATCAACTCGAAACCCAAATCAGTGCATGACGCATTTTAATGATCACCTAGACAAGGGGATCCTAAGGTATGTCTTAAAACCTAGATTGGTGAAAGTTTCAATTTGAGACAAGTAAATTACTTGCATTTAGAGTATTGGGGGATGGTCTAAAGATGAAATTAAGTGTATGTATATGATTGATTTCGTTAGACAAAAAGAAACTATGCAAAATTTGATGTAAGATTACTTGTAAGTGATTAACAAGTAGATTATGAAGTGGGTTTTGATTATATGATAATGTTGTTAATAAATTTGAGATTAGAATCATCATACATTGTAGTAGTAGGAGGATACTTGGCTAACTTTGATGTTTGGTGAAATGAATTTTATGAATAATAATAAAATCCCCAAAGTCTAGTATGATAATTTGAGGGATTAGCTATGATGATTGAAAGCCTTGCTACTGATGTTAATAATGTGTAAACTTGAATATTTGAAAGAAAGAGGTAAATTTGGTTAATAAAGTTAGCCAAATTGGTGGCTTCAAAAGGATGCCACCAAGTGTTAGATAAAATGCCTAATGAATTTTATTTAAACTTACTAGTACAAAGTCAAACCAGCCTATAACTTAATCAAATATGAAATATGGTAGAAAAGTACATAAGGGTGATGGTCATGGTATTGATGACTAATCTAACTATCTTATGGATATTGTATTATAGTTTGACTCTTGACGAACTAGGTGGAAGCTTAGAGAAGAATGGGTCAAACGGGTCAAAGGCGCGAGAAAGTAATTCGGATGCAAAGTAAGTAAAGCTTACACTTTTCTATTAGATCACCTACTTCTTGTAGTTGTTATGATTATGATAAAACGGTAAATTAATTAAGGAGATCCGACACGATACAAAATGGGTCGGAATAAGAAAAAGGGGTAAGCGGTAATTCGGACTTGTATAGACCGAATAAACTATGAGTTTTGAGAAAAGACATATTATAAGGTAACCATAAGGAGTAGAAAGGGGTAATATGGTAATTGGCTATGAGCTAACGGACAAACAATTGTTCTTGAAAAGACGCTCTGTGTCGTAAAACATGATGAGTCAAAAGAATTAAGAAAAGATTTTAAACAATATGATAATACGTTGTAAACCGGAACGAGTACACGGATGGGATGGTTAACAAATACCATCTCACGATGAATGAATGGTCGAATGAACTAAACGGGTGAAAAGGTGATGATATCACCATTTGACATTAGTAATTAATGTTGTCGAGTTTTTATGCTCACAAGAACGAATAGCACGTGAGACGCCGTTGTTATTGATTAGCAATTTATATGACGAAGTATTAAAACGGGTCAACAGTTTGACCCCATCCAGGTATGTTTAAATTATATTTTAGCTAAATTGTGTGATTTTGGTCAAATAGGCTATTGAAAGTTGTTCGTTGAAAATGGATGGACTAAAGTTTATCAAAACACCCTTGATTGATAAACCCGGCAAACGGCCCTTATGGGTCATTTAGAAATAAGACCTTTGATCAAGTAAATTATAGATAAGTGTAGAAAGAAATAGGTATAAACCATTTTGGGTCAAACGCCTCAATTTGGGTCTTTTCAGTAAAAAGGACAATCCGAAGGGTAGAATTCAGACTAAATGTTTTATTGTATTAAATCCACCACAAATATAGTCTTGGTGGAAGATAGATAGATATCTCAATGTGGAAATAGCTTGTGTGAATAGTGAGAGTGAGATTTAAATTTAAATGTTTAAATCCTCAAAACGGGTCAAAACAAATTATGAGCATAGTTTGGGTAGTAGCCGTGTAATTCATAAGAGTTATTGACCCGAGCTAAAGATTTTGAGTTAAATACGTTGGTATATGCTTTATGATTATTTAGAAACAAGTTTGCAGTTTAAAACATGAACGGGTCAAATATATTGAAATTGAATATAAAGCCGAGTGCTTAAAAACTTAGAATTTTGGTAGTTCGGATGCCGAATTTTAACTACATATGATGGAGAATCGAATTACGATCACGTAGGAAGAAACGGGTCGTAAAACAGATAAGTACGTCAAAAGTTATGAAGGTTTTCGTACCTAAAACGGAGATCAGACAAATCTGCAGGGGCAGAACTTAACCTACCGTCAGGGACCGTAGGTTACGGTTTAGGCATTCTGGTAAAAAAAATGAACCGTAAGCTACGGTCTGATGACCGTAGCCTACGACGGGTTTTCAAGAAAAAATTTTATTTTGTTTGTTTGAGTGTTTTGAGCTTTCGAGTTCGTTTAGAAGGGTTCTATGGTCTCAATTACTAACGTTTGTGATAAATTTATGATGTAGGTTGCCTAGGAGTATCGGATGACGATCAAGCTCAAGAAGAACCGAACACGATTAAAATTCAAGCTTCCGCATTTCGATTGAAACGTGTACCAAATCGAATTATGTTAACATGTTCAAAGATTTTAAAATACTTGTAAAGTTAAAATTAACTTAGGATTTCGGATCATTAGTTTATTTGCATTAAACTTACTTTAATGTGAATTCTTTTATGAAAGTTACGTTATAACTGGTAGGGTCTTACAAGTTGGTAATCAGAGCTTAAGGTTAAAGACTAAAGTGTTCGGTTCGAGACTTGATCGCATAATCCGGTAAGTTATTATAAATATTAACGGTCTAGCATGGTTAAAAGTGTTGTAAACAACACATAAGGATATCGTGTGAACGCACTTTACCCCAAATAAATTGGTAAAAGACCGTTATGTTTAGCGAAATACTTGTGTTAACAAGTATTGTAGAAAGCCTTATATTATAGTACGAGCGCGCAGTAATTTCAACGTTACTAATATTTTGCGGATGTTCTAAATGAAGGATGCTCGCATCTGACGATGGCGAGAGTATAATGATTTATTGTTAATATGATGGAACGGTCTGAAGTATGAAAAGTGGTGAATGCTCATCAAAGATCTAAACCAAATGAGAATACTGAATAAATGTCGAACGACAAGGAAAGCTCATCAGGACGAGCATCGCCCAGGTGCACACTACATATTATTATATGAACGGTATTAGGCAACATTAAAATAATGAATGACAGTTGCATATGAGAATTTAGAACTTGGAAAACTTGGATAGAATACATATCAAGGATGATGTTTTCAAGAGAAATTGGGTGGGAAATACGTGTTATTCACAAATCGTGAATAACAAAAAAATAAAAGAGTACGGATTTAGAAACTTGAATGGAATCGATCATACAAGTAGACATGATCAATAAGATCCTATAGAGGAAAAGTGATGATCACGTTAACTAATGTGATTTCACAAAAGTTTTATAAAAAGGAAGGACATTCTATATGTTTTGAGATATATAAAGGGTAAAAAAACCAATAATTGTTAAATAACAACTAAACAAGGTTTTACCAAATAAAATTAGAAATTGGACATGAACCGAGGATTTACTTAAATGGGGAGTAGTGTGATAGTTATAATAAGGTCACGCGTATCATGTGTTGATCGCTTACTCTGGCCAAGTAAGTAGTAACACATGATACCATGAACTTCTTATAATGACCACATATACATCTGATGTGGCAAAGACAAGGCGAATGGGAAGAGTTAAAGATCCTTGAAGTCAAGATATCTTAAAGGCGTACTCGTATAAATGGTTTTTGAGGGAACCATAAAAACGATATCTGACGCACATTGAAATAAATGGCCCAAGGACAATTCGTGGATTAAGTCATTATGGACGAAAAAGACATGGTTGATAAAAAGGGTACGTAAAACTAAAGTATAAATGACCCATGGGGTCATAGAAACGGAGGTATTGCCCACATGAAAAACGATCAAAGTCGTTGACTATGGTCGTAGAAAAGATTAAAAAATGAAAGTGATGATGATAATCATCATTCATGGTCTATAAGGCCATCAAGGATGGTAAAATAAAGAATAAGGTTTGACTGCTCATAGGTGATGGACTTCACGTGAACAAGTCAAACATGTCAAATAGAGAATAAGGTTTGATTGTTCGTAGGTGATAGATTTCACGCGAATAAGTCAAACGGGTTAAATATAGAGTAAGGTTCTATTGTTCATAAGTGATGGAGTTCACACGAACGAGTCGAATGAGTCAAAAGAAGTATAATGATTGAATGTAAAAGTAAACGCAAACCAGGTAACGGGACGTTAAAACAAAATAATAATGAGCCCGGTAATGGGACGTGATTAAATGTACATGTAGATGCAAACCGAATAACGGGAGCATTAAAATATTAAAAGAGAGAACCCGGATAATGGGTCGCAAAGAATAGAGGCGTAAACCGGATAACGGTAAATATGAGATAAATTGACGCATGAATGACATATGAAGTCATAAAAGCGAAAGAGTTTTTCCGAACGGAAATGACTAATAGATCTGGAAAAAAAGGTGATGGTTACTACTAAAGATGGTAGTTGTGATTCTGTGGGTGACGAGTGGTCAATGGACCCTTACGCCAGTTTTAGGCGCAAGTGATTAACACAACTGGGATAAAACGGGTAATAGATCTGACAAATGAATGTGACATATAAATGACTGGAGGTGTCATAGAAACGCAAACATTGTCAATACGGATCAAACACGGTCTAAGGGTCACGACCGGTAAATAAAAGAAAAGACAAAGAAAAAGATAGTTTAACTTCTTTTTACCATAAATGAGTGTGTTAACACCAAGTACAATTAAATAATGACACGGGTAGATGGATGATCTACGGGATCACCACGACTTTTGGTTATAAATAGCGTAAAGGTCTACGGAACCAAAATGACCTTCGAGCAAGAATCAAGAGGAATGAGCCTTAAGGTCCTGCCTTAAAGAGAGTGAAAGCTATAATAAATAGCCTACAAGGCTAAGTGAAAGGGGCTTATGGGTCACTTGGGCAAAACAAGGGAACCGCTTACGATTTCCCCGTGTAAAATAAAAACAATAAAAGAATAAATACTAGGTTGTCGATTTCTTAATGCGAGTAATCGACACAAGTAAAGGAGAAAATGTTGAACTAAAAATCGGTTTTAGTTGGAAACAACGTTAAAAAAAATAAAAGTACGAGATAGATTGGGAAATGGTTAATATTAAAAACAATAAATTCGAAAAAGAAAATTTTAGAAAACGAAAGATTGATATAAAACTTAAACATGACGTGATACAAATCACTAACAAGAAAGTAACATGATACATGATTGCTTTGTAATACAAACTATAGGAATGGGGTTATGAATAATCGTAAAAGCCTTGTGGAGGCAATGTTGGCATCCATAAGCGATGGGATTTAAATTAACAGGTGACTGATAAGTCTAACTGGTAAGACCGATCAAGGTCTAAATTAAATTGAAAACTTGTTTAATGCGCTTATCATTATAGGATTAGCGCGAAATAAGCATATTGACAGATTTATAGGATCGAGAGACCAAATGACGACTCGATCAAGTAAATGATGAATATTAGGAATACAAGATGAAAGTAATGGCTCGTTAGGCCTTACACCTAAAAAACGCATGCACCTTGGAGCCGAAAGACACTACTATGCTTTCCTAGTATGTTATTGAATTATTAGAAACTGAGTAATGCTTAGTGATTACCAAAACTAAGTTCATTAGGTCTAATCTAGTGAACTACGTAAGAAAGGTTTCGAGGATGAAACCACTTTAAGGGGGGCAGACTTGTAACACAAAAAAACGGGTTTGGTAATCGAACCACGTTAATATTAAATAACGTGTAAAGTACCGTTAGCGGTAAAAGTGGACCCGTAAACAAAATAACTAGGAACAAATTAACCTAGTTAGTAACTTGTATATAGTTAATAAAACAATGGGTAATAGCCCTTTCTAATAAAAAAATATATATGTAAACTTGGCGAACCAAAGTTGTCAAAATGGAAACTAGTGATTTATAAACAAAAATTTAAACACAACACACACAAAAAAAAGTGTATGTAGAACGATCATCAGGAGAAGAAAAGGGGGAAACTGTCACACCCCGACCCGCAGCGGAAAAGGTGATCGAGGCATGATTGGGTTATTATCAAAGCTCATGACATTTATTATAACGTTTCATATTAATTAATACATTTTAATGGGAAAAATACAATCATAATTACATCATGTCCTAAACATCAATCTAGGCCTCATTGTTTTCTTCTAAGGCATTTCCTATGTTTTCCTTGCTTCATCATGTTCACCTGTATCATGTGTAAAAAGGGTTTTTGGATCAACAAAAAGTTGGCGAATGAATCCTATGAAAAACATTTGAACAAGTTTATTTAATTGATTATAAAATAAAGTGCACAACCACACATGAGTAAAAATAGATGTAAACTTATTCACCAATCAATTAATATTAAATAATGCACACATGAACAATAATGGATCGTTTTGAGGCACGCGTTGCTCAACTCGTCTCTCACGAGGAACTGATGGGCCTAATGAATGATTTGCATATACTTGACAATATGAAATATATAACTACAAACAACATAAACTAAATAATACACACACGAACAATAATGGATTTGTTTTGAGGCACGCGTTGCTCAACTCGTCTCCCACGAGGAACTGATGGGCCTCATGAATGAATTGCATATAAATTGACAATATGAAATACATAACTACAACCAATGTATACAATCTAAGTTTAGATCACAATATGGTATGGCACAAGTTTAAATAAACGAGTTAATTTTTGGTGACACATGACACACCCCAAAACGTGTAATTAAAAAGGGGAGTTGTAAGATTCACTCACATTGGGTGCGTTCGGTTGATGATGTTGAATACGCACGAAGTTGGATTTAACCACGAGTGAAACTAACCTAGATAATGGCATAATGGTTCGGTAAGTAAGCAGATTTTATTAATCAATTTTAGTAGGATTGTTGGGTGTATTTTTGTGAGTTTAAGGCTATTTTCTAACCTTAATAATGTTATTTTTAAGTATTTTTAAATAAAATAAATAAATAAAAATAATAAAAAAATGTTGACTTTTTGACCGTTGACCGTTGACTTGTTGACCTGTTGACCGGTTAGACTGTAATAAGTGTGCGTCGGGTGAAGCTCGAACCCGAGACCTCCCGTACGCGTGCACGCAGCTCTACCAACTGAGCTACGTGTCTAACCCGAAATATTTCTGTTTTTAATTATATTTATATACTAATTGAATTAAACAGAAAATCATTTATTTTAAAAACGATTTTAATGCATCGAACCGGTGTTCTCCACAGGTCTCGAACCCGGGACCTGTGGTTTGGGTTAACACACAGTCCACCGCTGGACTGTGTGTCTAACTTGTTAAATAATCTGATTTTTATTATACTTATATACAAACTAAATAATTTCCTTTCTGTCTTATATAAAAAGTTTGATAATTGTCCGGACCGGTGCGGTAGTCTGGACTCGAACTCGTGACGTGCGATTAAAAGTTCACACAGTCTACCACTGGACTGTGTGTCTATCTTGGTTATTATTCCGGTTTTTATTAAACTTAACATCTATGTGAAATGAATCCGGTTCAGTAAAAAAAGGACATTTAAGGCAAGCATGCGTGGGATAAGTATCGAACTCGGGACGTAAGCGTGTTTTATGTGCACACAGTCCACCGCTGGACTGTGTGTCTAACCCGAGTTATATCTTGATTTTAATTATACATATAGATAACTAAAACTTCGTCTTCTTCGTTGGACTTAACCAGAACTAAAGTCCGACTGGTTCGTCGATTAAATCATGTTCTTTTAGTGTGTTGCGGTTAATTACAGGTGAGATAAATAAAAAGAATGAAAGATTAAGCGTAAGGTATACCGAACAGTGGCTCCTCTGTTTCGCCGGCGAAACTCCGGTGACAGCAGATTATTCCGGCGACGTGTGTCTTGCGGCAGAGAGTCTTCAACGAGCTTGAGATGAATGTGGGTGGCTTCGGTATGAGCTTTGGGGTTCAGTAAGGCACATAGGTGAAAGGTTCGGTTTTCCGGTGAGTTGCAGAAATTTTCCGGCGAGTGGAATTACGTCGGGAAAAGGTGTGATTGTGAGCGAAAAAGCTAACAAAGGTTAGATGGGGTATTTATAGGGCAGGACATCGATGTATTTAGTCCGTTCTCCGTCTTGATTCGTCGGTCATTACGTTTTCCGGCGGTTATGAATTGCGTCGCGGGTTCAGGCGTCGGTTATAACCGATGTAGTAGTTAATGTTTACGTTACAACTGAAGAATCCGTCCAATCTTGGCGAGATAGTCGGAATTTCCGACGACTGCAATTGGGCGCGTCGGTATTTGAATTCGAGATTTATTTTATGTATTAATTGTCTCTAATAATAAACAAGAAACACAAGTGGCGCAGTGGTTGAATGGTTGGAAGTTAAGTCTTTGCTTGAATTCTGGCTGACCCGGGTTCGAAACCCGACAGCAACCTTTTATTTTTAAACCACAATTTCTAACAGTTTTTCAAAAACAAATTATATATTACAATATACTTATTAATTATGTATCGTTTAAAATTAATTTGGGCATTAAATATGCAACGAAATTTTTAACTGATTGTTCGGTTAATAAACGGAGCGGGTTTGGTAAATCCGTTTTTTTACGGATGTTACAGAAACCATAGTTCAAGCTTAGTCCACCAAATTGAAGATCAATTCGAACCCAAATCAGTGCATGAACGCATTTTAATAATCACCTAGACAAGGGGATCATAAGGTATGTCTTAAAACCTCGATTGGTGAAAGTTTCAATTTGAGACAAGTAAATTACTAGCAATTAGAGTATTGGGTGATGATCTAAAGATTAAATTAAGTGTATGTATATGCTTGATTTCGTTAGACATAAAGAAACTATGTAAAAATTGATGTAAGATTACTTGTAAGTTATTAACAAATAGATTATGAAGTGGGCTTTAATTATATGATATGTTGTTAATAAACTTGAGATTAGAATCATCATACATGGTAGTAGTAGGAGGATACTTGGCTAAATTGATGTTTGGTGAAATGAGTTTTAAGAATAATAATAAAATCCCCAAAGTCTAGTATGATAATTTGAGGGATTAGCTATGATGATTGAAAGCCTTGCTACTTGATGTTAATAATTGTGTAAACTTGAAGAATTGAAAGAAAGAAGGTAAATTTGGTTAATCAAGTTAGCCAAATTGGTGGCCTAAAATTGATGTCCACTAAGTGTTAAATAAAATGCCTAATGAATTTTATTTAAACTTATTACTGCAAATATATGTAAAATGGCAGTTTGATTTTTAAAAAGTCAAACCGGCCTATAACTGAATCAAATATGAAATATGGTAGAAAAGTCCATAAGGGTGATGGTCATGGTATTGATGACAAATCTAACTATCTTGTGGATATTGTATTATTGTTTGACTCTTGACGAGCTAGGTGGAAGCTTGGAGAAGAATGGGTCAAACGGGTTAAAGGCGCGAGAAAGTAATTCGGATGCAAAGTAAGTAAAACTTACACTTTTCTATTAGATCACCTACTTCTTGTAGTTGTTATATTATGATAAAACGGTAAATTAATTAAGGAGATCCGACGCGATAAAAAATGAGTCGGAATAAGAAAAATGGGTAAGCGGTAATTTGGACTTGTATAGACCGAATTAACTATGAGTTTTGAGAAAAGGCATATTATGGGGTAACCATAAGGAGTAAAAAGGGGTAATATAGTAATTAGCTATGAGCTAACGGACAAATAATTGTTCTTGAAAAGACGCTCTATGTCGTAAAACATGGTGAGTCAAAAGAATTAAGAAAGGATTTTAAACAATATGATAATACGGTGTAACCGGAACGAGTACACGGATGGGATGGTTAATATATATCATCTCATGATGAATGAATGGTCGAATGAACTAAACGGGTGAAAAGGTGATGATATCAACATTTGACATTAGTGATTAATGTTGTTGTCGAGTTTTTATGCTCACAGGAACGAATAGCGCGTGAGACGCTGTTGTTATTGATTAGAAATTTATATGACGAAGTATTAAAACGGGTCAACACTTTGACCCGAACCAGGTATGTGTAAATAAGATTTTAGCTAAACTGTGTGATTTTTGTCAAATAGGCTATTGAAAGTCCTTCGTTGAAAAAGGATGGACTAAAGTTGATCGAAACACCCTTGATTGATAAACCGGGCAATCGATTCGTTTAGAAATAAGAGTTATGATCAAGTAAGTATTAGATAAGTGTAAAAAGTACTAGGTATAAGCCATTTTGGGTCAAACGCCTCAAATTGAGTCTTCTCCGTAAAAAGGACAATCCGAAGGATAGAATTCAGACTAAATGTTTTATTGTATTAAATCCACCACAAATATAGTCGTGGTGGAAGATAAATCGATATTTCAATGTGGAAATAAGATGTGTGAAAAGAGAGAGTGAGATTTAAACTTAAATGTTTAAATCCTCAAAACGGGTCAAAACGAATTATGCGCATAGTTTGGGTATTAGCCGCGTAAGTCATAAGAGTTATTGACCCGAGCTAAAGATTTTGAGTTAAATTGGTATATGCTTTATGATTATTTAGAAACAAGTTTGTAGTTTAAAACATGAACGGGTCAAATATATTGAAATTGAATATAATGCCGAGTGCCTAAAAGCTTAGAATTTTGGTAGTTCGGATGTTAAATTTTAACTACATATGATGGAGAATCGAATTACGATCACGTAGGAAGAAACGGGTCGTAAAACGGATAAGGACGTCAAAAGTTATGAAGGTTTTCTTACCACAAACGGAGATCAGACAAATCTGCAGGGGCAGACCTTAACCTACGGTCAGGGACCGTAGGTTACGGTTCAGGCATTCTAGTAAAAGAAATGAACCGTAAGCTACGGTCGGATGACCGTAGCCTACGGGGGTTTTCAAGCAAAATTTTTATTTTGTTTGTTTGATTGTTTTGAGCTTTCGAGTCCGTTTAGAAGGGTTCTAGGTCTCAATTACTAACGTGTGTGATAAATTTATGATGTAGGTTGCCTAGGAGTATTGGATGACGATCAAGCTCAATGAAGAACCAAACACGGTTAAAATTCAAGCTTCCGGCATTTCGATTGAAACGTTTACCAAATTGAATTATGTTAATATGTTAAAAGATTTTAAAATACTTGTAAAGTTCAAATTAACTTAGGATTTCAGATCATTATTTTATTTGCATTAAACTTACTTTAATGCGAATTCTTTTATGAAAGTTACGTTATAACTGGTAGGGTCTTACAAATTATTGTACCACCACAATAGCAGAACTCTCTTGCGTAACACACAGTAAAACGAAAACCCATGTGGGCTCAGGATACGAATTGACAACCACGCAAAAGGCATAGCTCAAATCCTTCATTGCCTTAATCCATCAAAAGTGACATAATTAGGGTTGAACTTGAGACTCTAATGGAGAACTCTAGACTCCTACCATTAGGCCACAAGTGGTGGATTCTACCGTCTCTTTCTCCTACTTAATTATAAATACTTATTTTTATATTTAAAAAATTCATTATATACATATATGGATTAATTAATTATAAGAATAGAACAAACAACAAATACTATTTTATTCGTATAAATATTTAAAGATATATAAAGATAATCTATTAAATTTAAATAAATTCACTATATTATAGATATTATTATTCCTGCTTATTTTTGTATGTTCTTTTAGGTAAGAAACAACTTAATGATCATGTATCTATTTATTTATATGTATTAAATCAGATTAGATTATACATGATAAATGATTATATAGTTGTTATCTCAAATACAATATATATATATATATATATATATATATATATTAGTTGGTATATAATATATTCTTATAATAAATACAGGGGAAGGATCCACTAAAAAGTGGGTTTTGCCTAAGTGGCCTAAGAAGGATTGTGATAATGACATGTGACACCCCTTATAACTAGAAAAAAAGTGGTATTTTGGTATTAAAACATTTTGGTCCCTATAAATAAGAGTTTGAAGATTACATGTGGAACCCCTTTTGTTTCTAAAAAATACAACAAAAAAATCTAGTAAAAAAAACTAGTACAAAAAAATATATATCACAAAAAATATAACACCAAAAATATAGTAAAAAAATAGCACAAAAAAATCTTGTAAAAAAATCCAGCACAAAAAATTTCAACACAAAAAAATTTAGTACAAAAATCTAGCACAAAAATGTAGTACAAAAATCCAGCAAAAAATGTTATACAACATAGAAATACAACACATTTTTTGGGTTTTTTTAGTCGTCATATTTTATAAAACAATATGGTACTCAAATTAAAGATAAAAAGACGCTCGATTTTATGGTGAAATTTTTATGAAAAATAATGTCGTATAAAAAAGTTATGAATGTTTAAAAAATGGGGATGCAATATGCATGTGCTTTGCATGTGAAGAGAGAAAGTCAATAAATATTTTTTTTCCTAATATACCTTACATTTCTCTTTTTTCCTACATTTTCATCTTAACCATTGATTTGAAAAATGAATGCTTAAGATTTTTTCTCATCCTACTTAGGCAAATCAACCTTTTTATTTGATCTTACCCCAATAAATACAAATGGATCGTTTTGTCATATAGTATAATTATAGGATTAGATCAAATAAAAAGTTTATTTTGCCTAAGTAGGATGAGAAGGAATCTTAACCATTCATTTTTTAAATCAATGGTTGAGATTAAAATGTAGGAGAAAAGAATATTGTAAGGATATCTTGGTAAAAACCTATTTATTGACTTTTTCTCTCCACATGCAAGACACATACATGTTTCACCCTATTTTTTAAACATTCATAACTTTTTATACGACATTATTTTTTCATAAAAATTTCACCATAAAATCAAGCGTCTTTTTATCTTTAATTTAAATACCATATTGCTATATAAAATATGAAGACTAAAAAACCTCACAAAAATGTGTCGTATTTCTATGTTGTATAACATTTTTGTGCTGGATTTTTGTATTACATTTTTGTGCTATATTTTTTGTGTTAAAATTTTTTGTCTTAATTTTTTTTCCTGAATTTTTTGTGCTAAATTTTTTGTACTAGATTTTTTTGCTGATTTTTTTGTGCTATATTTTTTTACGAGATTTTTTTGTGCTATATTTTTTTGTACTTGATTTTTTGTGTTATATTTTTTTGTACTATATTTTTTGTGATAATTTTTTGTACTAGATTTCTTTTTTGTATTGTTTAGAAAATAAAAGGGGTGCCACATGTTATTTTCACATTCTTACTTATAAGGACCAAAATGTTTTGGTACCAAAATATCCTTCTTTGCTACTTATAAGGAGTGTCACATGTCACCATCACAATTCTTTCTAGACTACTTAGGCAAAATCCACTTTTTAGTAGATTTTTTCCCGTAAAATTATTATATACTGTTTAGTATAAGTGTTATTTGTTAATATTAATTCCAATGATTATTGATATATGTTTATTTTATTTTATTTTTTGCTTATCTTTTATTTAGTATTTGTTTTCTTAACTATTTATTTTGTTTTTTCTACTTATTAATAACTGTTTAATATTTGATTAATACAATTTCATATAACACTAACTTTATGTAATACAGAAGTTTCTAACTTAATAATAAAAAGACAAAGTAAAATGTTATAAAAAGTATATAACACATCAAGTTTATTTTTTCAAAAACATATATTGACTACTGTGTGTGTAACCAATTACATTATATGTATTCAAGCCGTGTAATACACGTGTTTATTAAATCCGTGTACGGGTTTTTTAAGATGTAACTTTTTATTATTTAGTATATATAATTATATTTATTCAACCCATGTAATAAAAGGGGTTTTAACCTAGTTCTCAATGTATACAAAAACAATAGACGATTTAAACCGAATTGGTCTTTTCTGCTAAAAATGTATACATATAAAGCAAGCTGACATATACGTTAAGTCTATTTTGATGTATAGAGCAAGTTATGTTTTCACTACCGAGTGAATTCATAATAAGACTGTGTGTGACATACAGAGCAAGTTAAATATTGAGAACAGAGTGAATTTATAGTAAAAGACTATTTGTATTGGTTTAATTATATAATAATTAAGAGCATTAATATCCTTTCCCTTAAATTACGTGAGGGAAGTTTTTATTTTATAAAGAGTGATTGCAGAGAGAAATTTTCCCATTCATCTGTAAATTTAAGGGGACACTCTTGACCTTTTATAATTTTTAATATATTTTGAAAGTATTTATGAGTAGAATAAAGAGAAAATATAGTGATAAATATATTAAAAATATTATTTAATTAACAAGAAATGAAAAAATATAGTAATTTTTAGTATAACATAGGGTAAAATATAAAGGATTAAATGTGAATTATCTGAAGTGGTTATCACATTACTCACGTAGGCTAAGGCAATCTGACTCACTTTTCTTTCAAATATTTGTAACAAAATAAAAGAAAATTAATCAAACAACAACAATTGTACCAGTAAATCCCCTAGATAGCAGAGCTAGTGGAAGGGTCTGGGGAAGGTGGGATGTAGGCAAGCCTTACCTCTATCCTTGAGGATAAAGAGGCTCCTTCCGAAGAGACCCTCGGCTCTGAAACCCACAACAGCACAATCAAAAGGATATGAAGCATATACGTATGAAGCATATACAAGGAGACAATCACATGAAAACTGTCCACCGAACATGAACGCACAAAAATAATAATAATAATAATAACAATTTTTGGAAAATAAGTTAAAAAATAGAAAATAAATAAAAAATAAATAAAAAATCCTATGACCTACCTAAAACCCCTCTGTATCATCCCTTAGAAGTCCTTAACCCTAATCCTACGTCTCCACGAACTCCTATTATAGATTATGTCTTCAGAGAGGTGCAACTCTAGTAAATCCTTTCTAATCTGTTCATCCCATGTTAATTTGGGCCTACCACCCTTCCTCCCCTCTAGGGTGAGAGTTTCTACTGCCCTAATTGGCTCCATCAGTTTCTCCTCTTCACATGCCCAAACCATCTTAATCTCCCCTCTTTTATCTTTCCTGATATACTAGTCACTCCTAATCTTTCCCTAAAAACCTCATTTTTTATCCGGTCTAATCGCATGTGCCCACACATCCATCTTAGCATCCTTATTTCCGCTACGTCCATCTTGTGTGCTTGTGCTTTCTTGATAGCCCAACAATCTGTCCCATATAGCATAGCAGGTCTAATTGCAACTCTATAAAATTTCCCTTTTAATTTAGTTGGGAACCTCTTGTCACACAAAACCCCAGTGGCCGCTCTCCACCTACACCATCCAACCTGTATACGGTGAGCTACATCACTATCTATATCGCCATCCCCTTGTACGAACGATCCTAAATACTAGAACTTAGTCACCTGCGGAACCACTTGACCCCCAATGGTGATTTGGGTGTCTTCGACGTTCCCTACCCCACTAAAGTCACAGTACAAATACTTAGTCTTAGATAGGCTAATCCTTAAACCTTTTCCCTCTAAAGCTGCTCGCCATTCCTCTAACCTCACATTAAGGCTTTGCTTAGTTTCCGCAACTAACACAATATCATCTGCAAAAAAGCAAGCACCATGGAACCGTCCCCTGAATCCTCTTTGATAACTCATCTAGGACCACTGCAAACAGGAATGGGCTCAAGGCAGACCCTTGGTGGAGTCCTACCTCCACAGGGAAAGAAGCAGTATCCCCAACAGGCGCCGAACTGTAGTTTCAGTCCTAACATACATATCCCTAATAATGTCTATTTACTTCCCAGACACCCCTCTACTTTTCAAACTATCCCAAATCAATCTACGTGGAACACAATCGTATGCCTTTAACACCATATGTAGATCCCGCTTCTTCTCCTTATATTTCTCCATTAATCTCCTTAGAATATGTATTGCTTCTGCAGTTGACCGCCCTGGCATGAATCCAAATTGGTTTACCGTAACCTGGGTTTCTCTTCTAAGTCTAGTCTCAATTACCCTCTCTCATAATTTCATAGTATGACCTAGTAACTTAATCCCTCTACAGTTTCCACAACATTGGGCATCCCCTTTGTTCTTATATATCGGTACTACCACACTATTCCTCCATTTATTCGGCATTCTTCCAGATTTGAAAATAAGGTTGAATAAACTAGTTAGCCATTGGATTCCTTCTTCTCCCAAACACTTCCACACTTCAATTGGTATGTTGTCTGGTCCAACTGCCTTAGCCCTTCCCATCTTTCTTAGTGCTGCCCCCACCTCTCCCTGTGTTATGCGTCGGCAATAGCAGTTATTCCGTTGTTGCCTTTGTGTAGTGAGGTTTTCATTTCCTTGTTGGTACTCCTCCGGTCATTGAAAAGATTGTGGAAGTATGTTTGCCATCTCATTTTAATGTCATGTTCCTTGACTAAAAGACGTCCATTTTCTCCCTTTATATCCTAAGTCCTGCCTCCTATGCTCCCTAGCTTTTGCCAGCTTGAACATATGATGCTCCCGCTCCTTTGTGTCCAGGCGTTCATACCTCTGCTTGTACGCCGCGTTTTTCGCCTCTGTCACTGTCTTCTTTGCCTCCCTCCTAGCCTTTTTGTATCTCTCCCTCAAAGTCACTCGATCCTCCTCGTTTGTGCACCGCATAAGATCCCTAAAACACCCTTGTTTATCCCTTATTTTAGAATGCACATCCTCACTCCACCACCAAGACTGCTTATGCACGCCTCCCTTTCCTGTTGTGACTCCAAGAGTCTCTTTCGCCACAGTCATAATGGTGATCGCCATATCCTCCCATAGTTGGTTTGTGTCCCCTTCCACTCGAGTTGATGTCATCGGGATGACCTTATCTCTAAACACTTTAATCTTGTCGCTCTTCAAATTTTCCCATCTAATCCTAGGTCGCATTACCCTCTCTCCCTTGGTCAGCTTTTCTTTCAAGACTACATCTGCCACCAATAAACAATGTTGGGCCACTACTGTCTCCCTGGTATAACCTTGCAGTCCTTCCACCATCTTCTGTCACTTAGCCTCATCAATACATAGTCGATTTGTGTGTTGTGCCCACCACTACTAAAAGTAATCAACTGTGATTCCCTCTTCTTAAAGAAAGAGTTAATGATACCTAGGTTGTGGGCCACCGCAAACTCTAGAAGATCCCTACCAGGTCATTTCTATCGCCAAACCAAAACCCCCATGTACTGAGTGAAAGCCATTGCTATCCTTACCAATGTGGCCATTAAAATCACCTCCTATGAAAACTCTTTCCTTCCTAGGTATGGCCCTCACAACTACGTCTAAGCAGTCCCAAAAAAGTCTCTTTTCCTGATCCCCTAATCCCATATGTGGTGCATAGGCGCAAATCATTACCACTACTTCCCTTCCTATTACTAACTTCAACACCATAATCCTATCATTGTGCCGAATCACTTCTACCACATTTTTATACAATTTTATATCCACTAGAAATCCTACCCCATTTTTTTTCCATCGAACCCTGAATACAACAGCTTATACCCATTGCACTCTTCCCCCTTTTGTCCCTTCCACCTAGTCTCCTGAAGGCACGCTATCTCTACCCTGCGTTTTTTAAGCGTATCTATCACCTCAAATAATTTACCACTTAGGGTTCCTATATTCCAGGAGGCTACACGCAAACTATAACCCCTATCCTTTCCCTTGTTAGCACCCCTCGTCCTCAGACATAACCTCAAGGCAACATCATGATCCCTATTGTCTATACTTGCCACAAATCACTCGATACGTCAAAGCGACCACACAAGCAACAAATAAGTAGATATCACCCAAACACTATGTAACAGGTAGGGCAGGCAACATAAACGCACGATGAGCAACACATACAATGAGAACAAGCACTCACGAAGCATACACTAATCAACAAGAAGGATTCAAATGCAACATATATTAGGTAATAAAGAGCACCCAAAACACACTTGTAGGCCAAAGAATACACACAATCACACAACAATGACGCACCAGCACACGCGAGTGTATTTAACCGAAAACACACACACCCGATAAGTAAGCTAGTCTACAACCCTAAATAGTATATGAAAAAGTTTTTTTTTCTTTTTTAACTAAAAGTATAAAAGTCTTCAGAAAGACTACCATATAATGTTGTTGTTACTCAAATAAAAACACTAGTAGCCTAAAAATAAGTGGTGTGATAAGAAAGAAAATGGTGAAATAAAGTGAAGTGCAGTGTCGCGAATTGATTTGTGAGGAAGAATGAGAAGTATGGGAAATTAAGAGATTTGAAACGTTTTTATAATTTTTAAACAGCAACTTGTTGTTGACTTTATTATAATTAACAAACTGGAAAAATATAGGCCTACTGAAAAAATGAGTGGTGTTATTATTATTAGTTATCAGTACGTTAAAGAACAAGTGCACCTGGGACCGGAACGGTGATGGGTTTCTGCAAGTCTCTGGATCCGTCGTCAAACTGTTGGGTTTGTTAGGTTTTGACACCTCCACTTCACTGATTCCGTACACCTGCAACAAAAAGAACAAGAAAAGCTACCCCAAAAACGGTGATGTTCGGAGGTGGTCGGAGGTTCTGGCCGGCGTGTAGGGGTTTATGCGTGTTTGGGAGTATGGGTTTATGTTACCGGAGCTAGGTTTAGGTGGTTCCGGCCGGCCGGCCAGTAATGGTGGGGAGGTGGCGGTGATTTTGAATAGTAGATGGGGAAGACGACGTGAGAGAGAGAAATAGAGAGGAGGAGACACTTTCAGCCTTACCCTATGCGGTGAGTGGTGGTGGTGGTGGGGCGGCCGGCCGGAGATTGGAGGCGTAGGTCCTGTACGGCCGGCGACTGTAAAGATGTTACCGTTTCTGTTCTCTGGAATATGGAAAGTTGGCAGAGAAAAAGTAAAAAAAATAAAAGAAAATTAATCAAACTAGTAAAAATTAACATCGGAAGGTCTAACTGAGTAAACCGTATTTTGGGTCTTCAAGGTAAGTGGGCGGAGTATACTTAACATTATTTAAAAGCGCTACAATTAGAGTTCTTGTCACTAACTTGGTTTGTTTTTAAAGTTAAAAGATAACAAACAAGGGACTAAACGACAATTTTATGATTCTATATGTGGAAAAATAGTGTTTTTACCATTTCTTAGAAAGTTTAAGAACCTTACCCCCTTAAATAAATTTTCTATTTTGAGCTTGGGTCTCCGCATTTTCCTCTTCTCCTTCCCTCTCCCCTTCTGGCCATGACCAAGACCAGTGGGTCTTCTTCTTTTCTCTTTCCCGGCTTCTAGCGACCACCAAACCTTCTTCTCCTCTTCCGATTTTCGGTGACCACAAAACCAAAACCTAAGACCCACCGTCGAAACCCACCACGAGCCATCCTCACCACCACTTTGAACCATCATAAGTCAACTTCCACTTCAAACCATTGTGAAACCAGTGAGTCAACCACCACCATGAAACAACCACTTTGAACCACCATTGTACAACTCTACCTCAAGCTTAAAACCAAACCCAAACCTAACCGACCAGACCCTACCCAATCCTATAACCAACCCAACCCAGCCTCATGCCCAACCCGATCTAGCCTTACCCTACTCGATCCAACCCATACTCAACCCGCTCCAACCTATACCCAAACTGTAACACATCGTAAATTCGTGTCCAGTAATATACTGACACGTGTCCAATTAATTCTCAGTTATGCCATGTTGTTTGGCGAGAGGGACCAATTATGTCAACATGCCAAGTTTCGCCTCTAAGTGACCCTTACGGACCGTAAAGCTTAATAGCTTACGGACTGTAAGATTAATAAAATCTTGTAGTTGGGAGTCGGTTACAGACAGTAGGGTTAATACCTTACGGATCGTAAGAAGTTTAAACCAGGGGGCCTAAAGGAGGTTTTACGTACTGTAAGCATTTTGCCATACGGTCCGTAAGGGACTACCAGTGGTAGTATTGTTTGGAGGCCAAGGCATTTTTCCCTTGTGTCACCTATCTCGCGAATCTGAGCCTTCTTACAGCTCTTGACACCTTAGTACCCACTTGGAAACATCCCATAACAACCCCTAGAACCTGTGATGATCTTGTAACACCTTCATTAGTATAAATAGGCTTGTTTTCATAAACACTTGCTCATTTCCATTTTTTCTCCTCTACTCTTTATTGGGAAGTTCCTGATCATAAGGGAGCACCCCTCTGAGTTCCAAACATTCTAAGGATCACTTGTAAGTGTTCCTTTCCAGCTCTTTTCATTTTATAGGCTTTTATTAATCGAAAGTCAAGCAAATTGACTTTTGCTTTGACTTTCGGTTAGACCATTATGGTCCAGCCATTGTTTGAATCGAACATGGCTACATGATCGTAATAAGGTAGGTGTCAATCCCTTAAAAGGGCACCTCCTATAAATCATGTTAAGTTAGTCAAATGACGGGTTGTTCATTAAAAAGTCAAAAAGCCTATTTTTCGTAAATGTTATAAACTGATCATATGTATGTTATAAATTATGTTTTGACACTTAAATAAGTTAGTAAATAATATTAGAACATGTATGAACATGTTAAGCCCGTCATTTCCGGTTTTAGTGTCGGTTCGCAACCGAAAGTCAAATAGTTTGACTTCTGCTTTAACTTTCGATTCTGATCCGATTTAGCATAGTTATGATGTGGGCTAAAATACATTCCCATGTAAATTGTGTAAATGTTGTTTAGTTTTTATTTATTCTTTTTAGTTTTTAGTCTTGTTTTATATAATTTTGTGTTTTGCCAGGTGCTGGTGCAAATGGAGCGAAAACGAGTAACAAGAAAATAACCAGCCAGGTGGGCAGAGTAGGATGCTAGTGACCGAATTAAAATTGCCACTATTTTCCTTGAATGGACCGAGGCACTATCTCCAGTTTATAAGCTCGAGGGACCAAAATGTAATAAGGTGAAAGGTCGTTTAAAAATAGTTGTTAAAAGATGGAGGGTTAAACTTGTAGTACTTTCAAAGTTGAATTAAATGCAAAAGGAATCCAAGGAAACAAAAGACACGTACAGATGTTGACCAAAGAATTCCCCATTGACCGAATTTGTAGAGTTTGACCGCCATCTGTTTTGTTTCTTGGAATTGGGTTCCGTGATAACATTAGAGATGGGCATAATCAGGTATTTTAAATACCCTGAACCGGTTCCTACTAGTACCCGGTTCCTGTCTTTGATGAATGGAACCGGGTCCTGTGTGGAACCGGTTCCAGTTTGTACCCGGGTATTTGTCGCTAAAACTAGAACCGCCTGGACCGGTTTCAGGTACTGTGGAACCGGGTTCGGGTACTGCGGTTTCGCCTGGAACCGATTTTGAATATTAAAATCGGTATTTTTTTGTATAAATACCCCATATTATTCATTATCTTTCATTCATCCACTTTCATATTCTCCTAACACATTTCAATCCATATTTTCAAAGATCAAATGGCTAGTAACGATGAAGTTGTGATGGTGTTAGAAACAAAAAGAAACCCTTCAATTTGGAGGCATTTTGATCTTTGTTTGATGTCCGATAGCCACGAGATGGCTAGGTGCAAAGCATGTGGGAAGTTTATGAAGGCGACGGCTAACTCCACTCTAAAGAAACACAACGAACGCCATTGTTTGGTGACAAAGGCTAAGAAAAATGAAACGGGTGAAGCTTCCGGCACCGGGTCTTCGAATGTTTAGCTTGGTTTATGTAACCGGTTTAGTTATCTTTAGCTTGTTTTAAGTTTTTAAGTTTCGTTTAATAATGTAACCGGTTATAAGCAGTAATGAATCGATTCCAACGGTAACATATACGCGGGTATTGATTAGAATCGGGTATGGGTAGGAACCGGGTATGGGTAGGAACCGGGTACGGGTAAGGAACCGGGTACGACCCAATTAAAATCCTAAAATGTGGAACCGGGTAGGAAGTGTTGGGTATTTTGAACCGGGAACCGGTTCCTTTAAACACCGGGTTGGAACTGGAACCGGTTCCGGGTAGGTTCTACAGGGTCGGGTTTGGAACCGGTTATTATGCCCATCTCTAGATAACATGATGCCTGGCCCACATCACTTTTATGACCCGCAAAAGAGGCCCAACACCGTGAAGATGGTCTTTGAACCCAACTACAATACCGTAATGAGGATATATGTAATTATGTATTTTAACATATCATGTGATCTGATTAGAACTTGGAGGAGGCATATCAGACGGCTGAGGGGAGCAAAGGACGCATTTTTAGGAGAAGCTTATTGGTTCGATATTCAAGACTGTGGTTTACATTTGATTCCGGGTTTACAAATAATTATATTATTAGTTTGATATACTTTGTGTTTATTGAACTCAAGACGATGATGTGTTATTTGTTTAAGACTTGTTTCTTGTTCTTGAATATGGTTCTTGGCTAGACTTCTTTTAACTGTCTAGATCGGATGAATGATTTGCTAAAGTTTCAGTTTTTATAATGGATAGTTAATATTTATGGATTGTTTATGCATTGTAGGCGACTTGTTTATTGATTAGATGTGTTTGCATGCTTAATATTGTTTGAAAACTTTCTATTGCTTCGCACAATTCTTGGTGATGGTCTTTATCACATAATAGAGTCGTGCTAGATTTTAGATTTGGTGAGTGTCTGTATCACATAATAAATCTCTAATCTTTATGGTTGAATTTGCTAATAGACCTTAGAAGTAATATTTGGTAATCAAATAAGTTAAGTGTATTCTCAATAGCTGAGAGGTGCGAGATTATTGTTAGGTCTAAGTCGTTAAACCGTAAGGTAAGAGCTTCGTTAGGAGTAAACCTTTTGGCTATTGTCTAACAAGTCTAATCGAGAACTCAAGTTTACCTTAGGTTTAGGTCCTGAGAAGGAGTGAACCTGTTAAGGTACTTTCATAAACCCGTTAAATGTCTTGAGAGGGACTTTAACCAACCGGTGTGCATAACAGCCTCTAGGGTGCCCTAATGTGCTCTTGAGAAGGGTTAGGAGTCTTAGTAAATCGAAAGGTTTAGAATTCTAAGATCCCGGTTCCATAATAATTAATATTCTAATAAAATCCATTACTAAAAGCAAACCAGGATTCCAGTCTAGGTAGTGTCTTCACCATTTGAGTAAAAGTCCAAAGTAATTCGTATTAGTTAATTTAGTTAGTTAATTAATTTAATTGCATTCGTAGGATATTAGAAACCCCCCCAATCAAATAAACAATTAGTTATATCAATGTCAGTTTAGGTTTTAGTAGAGTCGTTAACGTAATTAGAGAGTCTTGTGGGTTTGATACTCGGACTTACTTTAGCTATACTGCATTGATTGGTACACTCGGCGGTTGTGTGGTCTAGGTTTTAGAGAGTCTTAGTTTATAAATTTAAAATTTAGCGTGTCTAGTTCAGGTGAAAATTAGTTAGTTTTTATAGACCGTTTTTAGCACATCAACTTAGCTACTGAATTTAGGTTGTATTATGATCATATTATTATGTAGGATAACCCTATAAGGTTATACTATATGATCATAATCAGATTCTGAGTTTATATGCAAGTTTCTATGTTATGCCCAACTTTGACCAAAAAGCATTTTTTGCATAAAACTTGGTTTTTAATCAACAATGAACTTGCAAATGATTTACCTACTGATATGTTAATATAATTAACATATTTGAAAGTTATGAATCTGTTCATAACTTGAGTTGTGATTAAAGTTCGTAAATTATGCTATAATATGACTAAAACGCCCTTTTGGCGCATAGTATGGTTTTTAACCATAACTATCAATCAAAACTTATTACTATTGATGCATTTTGTGTTCGTCACTTGTCGAATATGCTAGATTGAGTGTGTGTTGAATATTGTATAGGTTAGAATTGAACACACGACCCAAATACGGAGTGAATAGTGAAATTGGGAACAAGTTCGCCCGAACTTGACCTGTGAAGGTCAAGTTCGCCCGAACTTGACATGTGATGGTCAAATTCGCCCGAACTTGTCTTGTGAAGACAAGTTCACCCGAACTTGTCTTGTGAAGACAAGTTCGCCCGAACTTGTCCATGCACACTCCGGGCGAACTTGTTACACTATATATAGGTGTGTTGTTCGTTTGTCATTTAAGTTTTTGCAATCTCTACGGGGAGGTGCTGCCGGATTCTCTCTAGGAACTCCGGCAGCTGGACTTAAAGATGTATACTCTTTCGGTATGAATGAAGACTTCCGCTGCATTCTGTTTCTACTCCATTCTGTAATAACATTCTACCGAATTGGTTATGTTTACGCACTAACTTCCGTCTAGAACCGCCTGATCACGAACCTTCAATTGGTATCAGAGCTACGGTTATCACCTACGCTAATGAATTTGGACTTTTATGGACATTAGGAGGGGTTTTAGACATAAATCATCATATAAACATACAATCCACGGACAAAAAGTAAAATTGAACGGATAAGATTGTTAGAAAAACATTTTCGACTAGATCTATAGTGGAATCATCTCGAAATTCGAAGAAATAAGGATTCTGGATAGAAAAATGTAAAAAAAGGGCTGGTTCAAGTTTGCCCGAACTTGGTGTTGGCCAACCAAGTTCGCCCGAACTTGTATCTTGGAGATCAAGTTCGCCCGAACTTGTATCATAGTGGACAAGTTCGCCCGAACTTGTCCAGGGAGCTTAAAAAAAGGCATGGAAAAATTTTGTTGATCGTATTGATGGGATGAGTGTCCCGAAAAAATTTGGCGATAGAAAATTTCGAGTTTTCGATGACCAAACCGGGATGTTCGGGGACACCGTCTAGAGCTTCAGAGTACAGATTTGGTGATACGGTCACAAAATTTTGAAGATAACGGGAGAGTCATTGATACCGGTGCAGAATGTTCATCATTTGGGTGTCGTGACTAGTAATGGGCCTAAGCGTTAAATCCGCATTTGATGAATACTGAAAATTCCAGATTTGAGGTGGAATTTCAGTGAAAATTTCGGTATGGTCAGAATTTGCAAAAATGAGGGGGAATAAAAATTTTACAATATATGAAGATTCTGGCATTTTTGAAATTCATGACTACTGCAACAGTATCCGGGTGGTTACCGATTGCAGATTATCGGGAAATGTAGAGGATCGAGATTCATTGGGATTGTGATCACAGGAAGTTCAGATTATTCAGATCATGATTCAGATTGATGCTTAAGGGTTAGAGTCCTAATCTCCTGTGAAGGAATAGTTAGCTGGATTAGCAGTCATCAGTACCAGTGAGGAACTGAGGACGTTCAAAACGTTCAGTGATGATCTTAGGAATTAACGACTAGCTCCGAAGACGGATAGCTTCAAAAACTACCGAGGAAATCTGAAGTTATCCAAGATATAACTGATGATAGCCTTTGGTGGCCTTTATTTTTAGTCTTCAAGCAGATGAATCATTATTCTCTTTGGACTAACCGCCGTTGGATGATGATGTTTGTTGATTAAGTGGCGCTGGTCTACCGGAGATAGCTATATATCTGGCATTGTGACTGAAGAGGAAGAATGTGATTTTGGTCACGGACGTGTGTTTCTCAGATTCGATGCTTTACCAGATTATTTGTTTTCGATGAAGATTTGTTGATTAAGCAAATTACGGATTTGCTGATCAAATCTTTCTGAAGGGTGCTTAACTGCGATTACGGAAATCGGGATTTCAGATTTTCGAGGGTATTCGTTGATTTGAAGTTTTCCGGTGCGGTGATTCGAAATTTCTATCAATTGCCGGTTGAGTTTTTGATATTTTAGGAGTGTGCGGAATAAACTCTCGATGCTCAACGCTTATTCAAAAACTGAACTCGGATGTGGTTATCGTCAGAAAGGAGAAGAAGTTGCATTGATTAGCTTCGAGTTGATGATTATTCAAGAAAATTTGATTGATCAAGCAAATAAGAGGAGTCGGAAACCATGCAACCAAAGATCTGAACTGGAGTTTTCAGCGGTTTTTAAAGTTGATAATGCAAACCCGGATCATCAATTAAGGGGGAATCTATTGACGCGTCTCGACGACATCGGCAGAGACCTTGATTGAAGTTGTAGAATATTCAAACACGGCTCAGAGATTTGAAGATCAAGATCAAGCTTCGACAGTAACGAACAAGGGGAATCTGTTGATGCATTTTGTGTTCGTCACTTGTCGAATATGCTAGATTGAGCGTGTGTTGAATATTGTATAGGCTAGAATTGAACACACGACCAAAATACGGAGCAAATAGTGAAATTGGGAACAAGTTCGCCTGAACTTGACCTGTGAAGGTCAAGTTCGCCCGAACTTGTCAATGCACACTCCGGGCGAACTTGTTACCCTATATATAGGTGTGTTGTTCATTTGTCATTTAAGTTTTTGCAATCCATACGGGGAGGTGTTGCCGCATTCTCTCCAGGAACTCCGGCAGCTGGACTTAAAGATGTATACTCTTTCGGTATGAATGAAGACTTCCGCTGCATTCTGTTTCTACTCCATTCTGTAATAACATTCTACCGAATTGGTTACATTTATGCACTAACTTCCCTCTAGAACCGCCTGATCACGGACCTTCAATTACCTACTGATATAATAACATAATTAAAGTATTTTTATAGTAGGTAATTGATCATAACTCAGATTTTTATGCAAGTTCTTTAATTATGTCACATAATAACTAAAATGCCCTTATGGTGCATATTTTGATTTTAAAACCTTAATGGGTCATATAAGTTGATAACCTACTGATGTTACAACTTATTTAAAGTATAATGGCATATAGAACTTGAGTATAACGAATTAGGTTACCCGATATCGCTTACATGCATATGGTTAAGCTTATGTAGCTAATTTACGTAAGTTTACCGAAACGGGTCAAATCCTTTCATTTATACTTCAAAATTCAGAATGTATATAAGTTTACCCATATTATACAAGTCTTAGTACTTGTTGGGTTTAAACTACATTCTATTCTGGCCATCGCTTAATCTAGCGTACCGTACCGTTATCATTAATTTAAGTTAACCTGTTCAAGTCTATGACTTGAATGGGACCTGTTGACATTCTAATTGGTTATTATCCCATTCATTCCAAACTAGGGCCTTCCGGTAAATTGCAACCAACCTTAGTTAATTGATTACGGCTGTGCTATTTATAATTCTTGCATATTAAGACGAGTTTTAGCCAGGTAAATACTCTTAACCTATTTTCCCTATACGGGCTTGGGATACGGTAAATTATTACCGCTTGGTCAGGGGTATGGGATCATATGTCGGATTGTGACTAGAAAATCTGCATAACCCGTTTTTAATCTATTTTGTCTAATAACTTAAACATTGGGGTTAACTAGACCGTGTCCTGGATATCCATAGCTTATTTAAGTTGTTAATGGCCACGACTTAAGCACGGGGTGTAGGCATACACCTGACAGATGCTAATTCTAAAATGTTTTTCATACCCATATTGGGGATACCCCTTTGTGGGTTAAAGTGGTGTGTCTGTAACAACCCGATCTTTCAGATTGTTATCCAAATCCCGTTATTTCTGTTTGTTTTTGTTTCGAACCCGTTTGTACTATGAGATTTAATGTAATGGTTAAACTATTTCGAAACGCATTTTATATCGCTTATTTATCACATTTAAATCGCTTAATTCTCACAACTCTCAACGCAAACTCAAATCGCAATTAATTATGCTACTTTATGTTACTTATGTGTTATGTGTGCTTTATGTTTTATGGTTGTACTCGCTATCGCAACGCTCTCGCTCACACAAATCGCTCAATCGCATTATTTTATTTACGCAACGCTTAACACCTCGCTAGAACGCTTAAACACGTTAAAATAACGAAAACGAATGAAAATACCGAGCCGAAACTGACCAGTTCGTACGAACTGAGGCCTCCTCCTCCCCTCTCCTATAAATACACAGCACCTCCACACACACTCCTCTTGCTGCCACTTTGCACTAAACCTCTCCTACCCGCATTTCTCTGATTTTTGAGTAAGAAACAACTTGTTTTATGCAAACCACATCGTTTTCCACTACAATTTTGCATAAGGCTACCTTCGATTTCATCTAAAACTTCTTCTTTTATGAAAATCTTCATCTTTTTCATAAAAACTTCTACTTTTACTTTGGTTTCACAGTTAAATGAGTGTTTTGGGCTTAGCGTGTGCTTCCCAAGATGGAAATCTCATGATTTCAACTTACAAGGTGTGTAAATCCCAAGGAAAACTATTTAAACTCGATTTTTACACAAAAACGGATAAGAACCGACCTAAGTGTCGTTCACTAAAGCAGTGAAACGAAATGGAGTCAAAAACAGCTTGAAATGGATTCGAATCACATCCGTTCCAAGCGAAAACCCTGTCTGTAACGCACAAGACGCAAGACAGCCAGTTCGTATGAACTGGGCTACTTCGTGCGAACTGCCAGTTCGCACTAACTGGCCCAAGTTCCTATGAACTGACTAAACTCGCTCAAAAGACCTCTCCGGCGCTAGGTTGGATCAGTAACTTGAGGCTGGAGGGATGACCACTCGATTTCTCGAAGATACGACGCGAAAACACTCGATTTCTGACACCAAAATAGCTTAAATTCACATCAGAAGGGCTACTTCGCACGAACTAGACACCTAGTTCGCACGAAGTACCCACCTAGTAAAAATTTGGTGCCACTTCGCACAAAGTACTCACCTGATAAGGGTCTGGTGCTACTTCGCACGAAGTGACCACTTGATAAGGGAATGGAGCTACTTCGCACGAACTAGCACAAGTTCGCACGAACTAGGTTGTTACATCACCACACTTCGCTTCAACCGTTTCAGCACTTCGGAAGACTGATGCACTTCTGTACTCGCTTACAGGCTGTCTCGACGCTCGTTTCAATCCATAGCAGATTGTGTTTACTTGCTAAGCACGAACTGTGAGTATACTCGAACCCCTTTTTCGCTTAAAACGCACCTTTTGGTGTTACATACGTTTTCTTTATCGAGACACGCTACACACAACGCTAAACTCTTTTAACGTAACCGCTCTCGCATGCTATACGTGAATCGCTGAATGTTTGTTTGCTATGTGTAAATAATGAGGACTTGCAGACCAGCCTTAGCAACGGTAGTACTATAGTTTGGACTCAGCACCCGATTGGTTCGGGGGTTTTTTAGGCTCGCATATTAACTTTACGTGCGTGTTCGCTGTTGTGAACACGTATCGCGCATACTCCACCTCGCAGTCGTGTTGGTTAGTCTGTATCATTGTTGTTAGCATACTTAGATTCGCCTCTCTACGTGTCACGTGCTGGTTATGCGTAAACACCTTATCGCTAATATTATGCTATTAAACTTGTGTACTCACCTTTACTTATTGTATTGACTTGTATTTTAACGTATGTAACAGGTTGATGGATTACGCTGCAATTGGAGTTAGGATTATCTTTAGAAACTTGTAATAAAAAACTTAGTTGTCGAATTGTATTGTTTGAGAATGATGTAATCCGTATGACTTTTGATATGAGTGTTTAGTTCGATTGTATGGGAAATTGGATGTGATTAAATATTGTCATACTAATAGTCGTTGTGGAAATTCTTGAGCAATCTGTTCGCTTAGTGTCGCGCCCCATATTCCGCCATCGGTTGGGGTGTGACAGATTGGTATCAAAGCCATAACTATAGGGAATTAGGTAGAATTTCCATGTTCGACCTAGTTTATAGTCTAAGTACCAAATTAGACCGCTCTTCGACTTAAATGTTTAAACTACTTGCCTTAAATGCTTACATGCCTTTCCTAAGGCTAACATAATGTACACGCTTGAAAACGCACGTATAACACAAACGAGTGATTGTGTCGGGATTAGGTGTGAAAAACCAAGAACTCTCGATAAGATTACTCACTCCCCGTACCATTTACTGCACGAGATGCTTTCGTTAAGTGGAGTGATATCTATATCTTGACGAAAATCTCCACCTCTATTTCTGTGGAACTCCCACTTGTTCGGTGAAAACCACAAACATGGAACGAAGTTGTTAAGTTAGGGGTGAAACCCGCATCTTAATAACTAATTCCACTCCTCGATTTTTAATCTCACCAAAGTCTCGACTATTTCATGACTCGGGATACGTAGTAACCGGAAGGGTAATGCCGTTAGCCGCGTGGCGGTGAGAGCATTCACCTATTAGGCCAAAGCGTGTGCCGAACTCAAAGGGGATGGTCGAATTACTTTGGGTAGTCGTTTCCCAAAACCCAGGACGCTCCATTTGTTTTAAGCCTGCAATCGCAATTTTACGCATCATCGAGTTTTATTATTAATTTTGTGTTCAAATTTGTGAATTTTACGTTTCATCGATTTCTCGTTTTATCGCTTTCGCTTTCGAAATTACGCAAACTCGCACAGCTCTCGTGATAAAAACGCTAACTAATCGCAAACCAAAACTAAAACGCTCATCTCTCTTACGCGAATGTCCTCATACGCGGAATTACTCGCTTATTACGCTTATCTCATACGCGCTACACATGACTTGATTGAAGATAAATACGTGCAAAATATGTGCTTATGTGCTTATGTTGATGTTGTGATTACGTGATTTTGTGCCTTATGTGAATAATAATAATAAGTATATGGTGTAAAACGCAAACTTGTAAACTGAGGGAAGGGCAAAGAAGTTGTATCGATGGTAAATTGGGTTATACCGCTTTAAACCAGTATACCGGTACTGGGCCAAATATTAAAATTTGGACTTTTAATAATTTACGCGTCCAACAAGGTGACGATTTACCTTCTTAGTTATACCTAGCACCCAATAAGGTACCGATAGTGAATTTTTAGATTATTTTTTGATTGTGGATTAACTTTTGTAATATTTTTATTATGAAATGATATAGTCTTGGATAATTTTTGAGTTGAAATTATAATGGAATTTATAGGGTTAATTAGTCAACACAGTTGAACCACCTGGTACAAGCCAGGTCAACCGGTTAAACCATTTCTATGCTAACCCGGTACGATTTAAAAACCGTTTTTAAAACATAATGAATGTTTATTATAATCATCACTAGAAAAGATTCAAATGATAATCAAAAGTTTAATTGAGAAACTACGGTTTTGTGAGAAAGAAATAGTGATTTTCAAAGGATAAATTATATTTGGATAAATGATTTTAAACATAAAAAATTTGAAGTTTTTTTTACAATATTATTTTATATAATGAAACCAAAAATTTAAATAGTAATAACCTAATTCAAGAAATAAAAAAAATCCATTTTGATTTAGAAAGATTTAAAAAAAATAGATAAACCCGTGTAATACACAGGGTTTTTAAAGATATAACTTTTTTTTATTATTTGCTATATAAAATTAGATTTAATTCAACCCATATAATACACACAGTTTTTTTTAAATATAACTTATTTATTATCAAACCAAAAATTTAAATAGTAATAACCTAATTTAAAAAAAATCCATTTTGATTTAGAAAGATTATTTTAAACAACAGATAAACCCATGTAATACACAGGGTTATTAAAGATATAATTTTTTTATTATTTGCTATATAAAATATTCAACACGTATAATACACAAAGTTTTTTTAAAATATAACTTTATATTATTTAGTATATAAAATTACATTTTTTCCACCGTGAATACACAAGATTTTTTTAAAATATAACTTTTTTTATTGTTTGGTATATAAAATTACATTTATTCAACGACACAATATCAGAGTTCTTAAAGATGTAGCTTTTTATTATTTAATATATAAAATTATATTTATTCAAACGTGTAATAAATGAGGTTTTTTAAAAATATATTGTTTTTTCATTTATATTGATTTATTAAATAATATATAAAATGACATTTATTCATCTCATGTAATAAATAAGGTTTTTAAAGATATATTATTTTATTATTTAGTATATCAAATTACATTTATTCAACCCGTGTAATACATGGGGTTATAACTAGTTTTACTATATATTAAATACCCTAGGGACCCCGAATGAACATATATTATTTGTATATTGGTGGTAAAAGAAAACTAAAAAACTGAAACGTTGAGGTGAGATAATAATATGTTAGAAACGTGAGGGAGGGACGCTGGTTGATATAGCACACATGATAAAATGGTCATTTCATTAGAAAAAAAAACAAACCAAGTTAGTGGCAAAGACTCTAATTGTAGCGTTTTTAAACAATGGGGACTCTGACACTAAAGTTCTCATTGTGGGGACTTAAGTGTACGCCGCCCAATTACCTCAGGCACACAAATTACAGTTTATTCTTTTTATATTTTTAAACATGTTTTTACATGTGAATACCACTAGAGATTTTAATTTAAATTATTTTTTTATTTAATACAACTTTAGCACGTTAAGTTTTTTTGATAATATGATCTTGTTTCTTCTAATACATGACACGTTCATTTTATCTACCATTCAACGTTGAAATGCTTAGTTCATTGGTTGAACTTGTTTCTTGTGAGCTTGTAAACGGAGTATCTTGCTTAGTTTTTCCAACATAAAATCCTGGCTCTTTGGGTGAAGGCAATGGACCCTCACTCTCCAGCATTCGGATAACAGAAGTCGTAGTTGGCCTATCTTCTGGGTGACATTGAACACACAACAAAGCAACATGGATCGATCGTTGAACTTGAGACACATTGATCGATTCACCTAGGCATTTAGCAACTAATTGCAAAGACTGGTCTTCGTTATGGAGTCTCCAGGCCTGTCAAGAACGAAGAACACTAGTATTACCTTGTTTCAAAGGGGCAAATCCTTTTAAAACAATAAACAACTTTGTTCTTGTTCATTGTTTAGGCAACTAACGTTATTTTGGTAATCTTGGAAGCTAACCTCCAATTTAAAGAAAGGTCAACATGCCACTAACTGCCCTTTGAAACGTTATATTACCTTTTCATTTAAAGATTTTTGTCGTGTGATATAGGTACCCCTGCACCTCAGCACAATAAAAAGTAAAAGCGTTCCCCTCCACCTTAACACTAGAAAAAGTAACAGAGCCCCCTCCCTCATTGCCACGACGCAATTGATCTTCTCATGAGTATAATAACGAGGAAAAACAGATTATTTGTGGGGCCCACTTCACTTTAAACCAAAAGAAAAATAAGGGGCGCATTGTGGGGCTTTAACCCATTTTTGATTGTTAAATGGGGGCACCATTGCTTACGTGTCACTAATGTGGCTTACGTGTCGTTGGTGTGGCGGAAAGGTGCCACTAGGCTCCATTCTATTCCACCCAGCCTTAGTTGGCTCGCTTTTTATTCGTAAAAATATCTATATACTTCAATAATAGGAAAACCAAAACTTTTTAACCTTTTCTACAATTTGTACTTTCAAAATTAACAGGCCTAAACTTACATGTCCAACAAGGTTGTTGCAATTATCTTTGTGGATGAATCCTCTGTTTTTCTCCCCACACATAATTTCCAACAATACTACACCGAAGCTATATATGTCTGATTTTATAGAAAAGATACCATCTCCTGCATACTCTGGCGCCATATATCCACTGTAAGGAATCAAAGTAAATGTAAGCTATTCACTAAATAGATTAGAATCAGCTTAGAGTAGATAAATCTCATTATCTTACTATGTTCCAACCACTTTGTTTGTGTTTGCCTCTATCTGATTTCCTTCAAAAATCCTAGCCATGCCAAAATCTGATATCTTCGGGTTCATATCTACGTCAAGCAAAATATTGCTAACTTTGAGATCTCTGTGTATGATTCTTAGCCGAGAATCCTGGTGAAGATAAAGAAGTCCACGAGCAATGCCAATGATGATGTGATAACGTGTAGGCCAATCGAGGAGTTCGCTTTGAGTTTTATCTGTGAATAATTTGAAGTTAGTTTACCATTGTTTATTAGATACTTTTCTATGTCTTTACTTATTGTTCATTTACCAAATATAAAGGAATCAAGGCCTTTATTTGGCATGTATTCATAAATCAACATCCGCTCGGTTCCTTCTATGCAGCAACCCAAGAGCTTGACAAGATTGCGATGTTGTAATTTAGATTCAAGATGACTTCATTCTTGAACTCGTGAAGTCCTTGAGTAGATGTTTTTGCCAACCGCTTCACTGCTATTTCTTGTTCGTCTTCAAGTAAACCCTGAAACATAACGTTTAAGACAAGTTAGGCACAAAAAAGCCTTATGCTCTTGGGACGGGCTTTATTTGTTTGTTTATTTATTTATATTTTGTTGTCTTGTTATCCCGTTTCACCATTTTTATTGTCATTGCCCACTTTTGATCATGTATTACACAAGATACACAAGAACTAGGTCATGGAATATAAATGGAACAAGAAACAATAAAGAATTGAAGACAAGTATTTATGTGTTTTAATTAATAAATGTAATCTATCCAGTCTGCCGCCGCAATCTAGCGCTATTCTTGGGTCATCCTACATTCTTAAAACTTATTTGCTTTAACTTTTTTTAAATGTATTAAAGAATCATCACATATTAACACATGAACAACATAGAAGGTCATGGAGTGATATAATACCTTGTAAACGGGCCCAAAACCGCCCTCTCCAAGTTTGTTGTTGATTGAAAAGTTGTTTGTAGCTGTAAATAGCGTAGACAAGCAAAATAGTGGTAGCTCTAGATCTTCATCGCCACTTCTATTTTCAGGTTCATGTCGAGGCTCGTTTTTGGGTGTCACTGTGAAGGGGATAACGACAACTTCTTTTTAAAGGAACTAGTAACACTGGCACATATAATTGGCTAGTGGGTTGGTTAATTTGAAACACTCTTTTACAAACAACAAACTCTTTGTATGATATTTTACGGAAATGATTTTATGAAATTAAAATACATTTTGGGCTACGTAGAGAACTAGTATGACCAAAGCTATAATGGAAATGATTTTATACCTTGTTGCTGTTGCTTCTTCCTCTTGCAACGATAAAATAAGCATATCGAAACTAGTATGACCAAAGCTACAAATGCTATGGGGACTATAACTCGTACTCTTCTCCCTGCACCTGAGCTTTACTGTTATCTGTTAAGTCTGTGTCGAAACATGATGTTAGTTTAATATTTAGATCTATAATGGAAATAAAACTATTGTATAGATTTACCTAGCTGAGAAGATGGCATTCTTATATAAATAGTGTCCCCAGTATTTTCAGCAAACGTTCTGATGTCAATTAGGCCACCGAACCAAGCAAGCAACCACTCCCAGAGCCTGAGACGTTCGTATTTGTGTAAGCAGTACATGAACAATTGCTTTTACACATCTTCTCACACTCTACAAGGGTCATCGTCAGGTTATACCATGATCTCTGAGTGTCAGGTAACTTCAGATTTGAGTATTTATTGAACCCCTCCCCAGGTTCACAATCCAAAGCGATTGTATGTCGACACCCTTGTGACCAATCTGCAACCCTCCACTGATCCGGAGATGTGGGTTCAAACCCCTTCAAACATTCACAAACCGGGGACTTACCAATGTTGCAGCTCGAATATGGCCCACACATTGCATATCGATCACAATGATCGATTTCTGGGGTCAGATAAAGGTTCCACTCCTGTTTGCTATCAATCCATAACAGGCGCTCTATATTACCATTTGGTTGTAACACCATCCTGGTAAAAACTGAAGTATTTATAAGATTATATTGGTAATAAATTTCTCTTTCGTTAATAACAAACGTGAAGCTGTAAATCGGGTTCGGCCTCAAATGAGGAGCTCCGCTAAACCTGAGCCCGTTCCATGGACCAACCCGATACGTTATTTTCCGGCCTTGAGTTCGTATTGGCTGAGGGTACCCTCTCGTATCAATCGATGTAGAAAACTCACCGAAGCAGGATCTTCTTTTGATCTCCAAGACGTGTAGTATCTTTCAACCCCGGTAACAAAATCCCTGCCCTGCTTCATTCCAGGAAGTAAAGTGTCTGTCATAAAGTCGAAACCTTGCCATATGGGATCTTCGTGATTGCTTTTATCACCTTCATTGTAAATTACAAAGTTGCCCGTATCTAGAAGTTGACCAATCGGATTAGTCACTGACTTCGTTGATGAGATCGCTGACGACCATACAACATTACCCGTGGTGGCTTCCCGGATAAGTAAAATTCCCTGGAGGTTGAGAGTTAGCTCGACCGAGGTATGTGTGAGTGGTGTGTTGCGGTTGGCTACCCACACAACGGTTCCGGTCGATATTTTTTTTATACCAAATTCCAACATAATGGTTTTTGGAGTTAGGGGGGCTAAAGAAACCAAGTTCGAAGGTTTCTTGTGGCGAAGTGATGGTTTCGTTATATCTAAGGATCTGGTTTGCAGATATGGTGTCTGCAGCATGTGTAAGATGTATTGATGCATATAGTACAACAAGGAAATCAAAGATCAACATGGTGTTGATCATTCTTCTTTCCTCCATTAACGTATCAGTGAGGCAGACTTTCACAATGTTAAATAAGTAATATCTGATTCCTAGATGTGGTCCTGGAGAGCAGCAGTTGCTATGTATTTTCTTTCCTTTGAAAATTGATGAGAATATTAATTGTTTTTGTTTCTCATTCAACAGTCAACACTTACGTGGTTGAAAAGAAAAGTATGTTTTCTAGGATAGTATTTGTTTAAAAAAGATATAATATTGAAAAAAAATGCTAGTGGTAGCGACTAGTGACTATGTCATCAACCACGCCACAAAACGGAACTTCATAGTTTCTTTATTACATAAAATTGAAGATCAAGTCTGGAGTTTGGATTGTACGAGTCGGACAAGGGTAGATGATTCATTAAGTAGATTATGAACACAATCCTCAGGGAAGGACTATAACACATAGTAAATAGTCTTAAAGAAATACAATTTGCAATTGATATTAAGTGTAAAATTGCTAAAAGAAAAAAATGAGGACGGTTTTTTCGCTGCTAATTAAAGGCTAAATTTTGTTTTCAAAGTAGGGCGTTACAAGTTGGTATCAGAGCCTAGGTTTGAGGGATTCAAGTATCAGTAGAGTTGTGCTTTGACTCAAACCTATTGGCTCTTGAGATTAGTGACTCATACAATCCAAGACTCGATCAAAGACCCGAATATAGAATTTATTAGAAGTTCACATCATGTAATTGAACTAATTGTGATGTTTATGTTAAAGGGAGCTTAAGTGGATGATGAGGAGGTCTCCAGGATGCGGACCAAGATAGATCTCAGAAGATGTGGAGATGGATTGATCACATTTACGGGATATTAATATATGGTGGGAGAAATTCATGATAGGAGGGTAAAGTTAGTCAAACTTTCCCCTGAACGTCAAAGAAAATTTTTAGTGGCTTTAAAGTATTTTTTTTTCTATTCTTGTATAGGTGGTGTAATAACAAAAGGTGCTAGATATGGGGTGTTCTCTTTGTATCAAAGAGATCCAAGGTTTTAGTGTGTATGCATGCAAATTCATTGAAATACAATAAGGGAATTATATCTACATCTTTTTGTTTTTGTAATTTCATCATCAACAAATTGAGAGATCATGCCTCTCAATTCGTATTCGAACAGATCTGGTTCAAGATCGATAGTGGTAAAATCAATATAATTATGATTATTTTAGGTTGAAGGCAATAAGAAAAGGAGCAACCTTACCCACAATAGGTTTACTTTAATATGCAAAATTATCAAAAGAACTAAGCGGAGTATATAATAGGAGAGTCACTTAATACATAGGAGACTCGTGGGCAAAGAAAATATTCTAGATACAATGGCGAGTCACTAGGGAACCACATTAACAAATCCGAAACAAATATATTATATAAAAGACTATAATATCCCCAGCTAATTAATATTATCTTTGAACTACTATTAAATTAAAATTTCAAAAGAACCTGAAAGAGAGTATATAATAGGAGTCAATACATAGGAGATGCATGGACAAAGAAAATGTCTACATAAAATGGTAAATCACTAAGGAAACACATTAACAAATCTGAAACAAATAGATAATATAAAAGACAATAATATCTCTAGCTAATTAATATTATCATTTAACTACTATTATTATATTAAATTTTTCCCTTTAAGCTAAACATCCGTGACCAGATAAGCTTGCAACAAACATGATATATTAACCTCCATCTGGGCTTCTATGTTAATATAATAGACAAAGAAGGTCTATTCCAAATGGCCCACAAATAGATCCAGATTGACCATTAGTTAGCCCACAGGCTGATTCAAATGGTGTTACCTTATTCAAAAAGAGGTCCATTATAAAACTCCCGTAGGCCAAATCCATTAACACATCAGTTAAATAAATTTGCCCAAGTCCAGAATAAGGCTCAAATCCATGGTCATGAAGCAAATCTTGACAAATCAAAAAAAAAAAAAAAAAACTACTGGAAGTTACCGCGTGTTGCGGTGTTGCAGTATTGAATATCGAAGAGCAGATAAAAAGCGCGTGACCGATGATATATTTGTAAATCACTAAAACGTTTAAAAACTACATCGTTGTAAAAATATACCTTAAGGAATACGGAAGAGAGCTTTAAGAAAACGTATAATAATAATAAAATAAAACGTGCAAAGCCTTAAAATAGAAAATCAAAAGAGGAAAAGGAAAAATACCTATAAAAGTTTTGATAACCAATTCAAATAAAATTACATCGGGACGAATATAAAAATAAGCACATTGGAACAACACATTCGGAATTATAAAGAAACTGTAAGTTAAGTTATAAGAGGAAAAACAAAATTTGCTCAAAAATTATTATAATAATAACGAATTCCGCAGGTTCTAGAATCGATGTTGTTCAGGCAGTATGTTTTGTTCGTCACGTTAAAACAATCAAACATATTTAACCCATTCGATTTTATACAAACCTTTTTTCTAAACGTATATGAAAACAAACCGTCATAACGGTATATTCGGAATTTTACATGTTACGTTATATCATTAGAATGAAGGAATACGTAAACGACGTCACTTTATATAAAAAAACTAAACCGCCAATCAACTTTGATGACATGCACTTTATGCTTCAAAAACTTGTATATTACTATCTGCAATACGGTTTTAAAAAAATTATATCATGATGTAGACAAAACTTAGCACGTTGTGTCGTTACAATAGAAACTTTATAAGATATCATATCTTAGAAGTTATAAAAGAAAAACAAGATATGTCCAAAAATAATTATAGAAATAAATAATTATTATTAATTTAAAGTTTCAAATTGTATATAACTAGGATTGTAGCCCGCGGTTCATGGCGGGGTCGTAGGGGTGCTCGTGAGGATGTATTTGTTACATGATATAATGATATATTATTAACCATGCAAACTTTAATCTACACGACGGTAAAACTAAGCTATCAACACGGTAAAGTAAACATATCTAAAACTAAAAGATATAGTTTTAACTATAATAAGGTAAATAAGTTACCTGATATATTGAAGGATAAGCATATGCCATGTAGGCTTTAATTTAAATGACGATAAAAATAAACAAGTAACGCAATTAAGTAAACATGTCTAAAGTTAAATGTTAACTTTAATTATAATAAGTTAAATAAATAATAATCAATATATAAGGGAATTAAAATTATAAAAAAGATAAAAGAACAAATATTTATAAAAAATAAGAAAATTTAAATTTATTCAACTTTAAGGGTCGTATAATAACTCTATTAAAGTTTAGGGGGTGAAACGTAAGTCGCTTATTAAGAAAAATTATTATTAAACTTTTGTATACAAATATATTAAAGTTCAGGGATATAAACGTAAATATTTATAAAAAAATAGTTATTAGTGTTTAAGGGTTTTATGATAGCTATATTAAAGTTAATATTGTGTGAATATAGAAAAAAATAACTAAATCAATCCAGGACCTGCGCGTTGCGACGAACTTATCAAACAGAAAAAAATATAAGTGTCGCGAGGGGCCATTCAAATGGGAAATATATACGAAAAAATGTTGAACCCCACACGCACGTTGCGGTGCATTAACTCACAAAATTTAGAATGAAATGAAAAACTTAGGAAAGATGAAAAGTATAGTGGACCAGAATTTAAAATAAAAAAGAGTTGGGGTTAAATTCGAAAAGATAAAAAATTTTGGTTTAAAAGTAAAACAACAAAGGGTCTAAATTGCAAAAGAAGAAAACTTTTGGGTTAGAAATGAAAATTATATATTAATCTTAGATAAAGATAAAGATCAAAATAAGTTATATCTATATATTAGTTATTAATATTAAATCGAGCCGGAGGTCTCACTGGAAGCAGCCTCTCTATTCCTACGTGGTAGAGGTAAGGTTGTCTACATCTTACCCTCATCAACCCTATCTTAGCTTTGCTATTGGTGAGATTTACTGAGTATGATGATGATGATGATGATAATGAGTTATTATTATTAAAATAAATATATTAAATAAATATAAATAAATTTTGTAAGGTTGAATGAGAGAATGCCATGTGACATTATTTGAAGTCTTATATTATAAATTAGATTAGATTAGACTGTAATCTATAAGGTAAAGTAAAATTGAAAAGTAAATAAATAAATAAATAAATACCAATGTTTAACAAGATTATTCACAATTGGTTTTATTACTATATACAATGTAACAAAATATGTCTTAAATAATTATAGAAATAAAATTATTATACTATTCATTTAAAGTTTTTATTAACCTACAAACATATATATTAACCTACATATACATTATTAACTACATATACATTAACCATGGGAGGCAATAGTGGTGCCGTCTCATGGTCAGAAAAGGCGGCTGTCCAATCATTCTTTTTTTCTTTTTTAATTTGTCAATATACATATACATTAACCATGGGAGGCAATAGTGGTGCCGTCTCATTGGTCAGAAAAGGCGGCTGTCCAATAATTCTTTTTTCCTTTTTTAATTGTCAATAGTAGTGTCGTCCAATTGGTCAAAACCAGGCAGCTGTACTGGCACTCTTCCATTGGACCAACCGTTTAGTACTTTTTTTTACACTTTAAAATTACGGTTTTGCCCCCCAGTTTAAAATTACGTTTTTGTCCCCAACCCAAAATCACGATTTTGCGCTCGACTCAAAATTACGATTTGGCTCTCAGCTCAAAATTACGTTTTCGCCCCAGTTCAAAAGAAAAAAATAGTTTTTTGCCCCCACCTTAAAATTACGATTTTCCCCTCTCTTTAAAAATAGATTTTTCCCCGTTTAAAAAAATTATGATTTCACTCTCAGTTAGAATTTACGTTTTTACCCCTGTTCAAAATAAAATTACGCTTTTGATTCCAACTCAAAATTATTATGCACTCGGTTCAAAATAAAAATATGGTTTTGCCTCCGACCTAAAATTACGATTGTGCCTTTAGTTAAAATTTATATTACTGTGTTGCCCTAAGTTCAAAATTATGAATTTGCCTTTGCGCAAATTTACAATTTTGCCCCTGGTTTCAATTTACAGTACTGCCATCATTTTAGCTTTTGGCAAATTACGATTTTACCCCAGTCAAAAAATATAACTTTCCCTTAGTTAAAAATAACAGTTTTGCCATTGTTTTAGTTTTTTAGCAAAACTATAAAAGTGTTTTGTTTTAATAGATTGACTCGTTTTAATTGTTTTCCGTGTAAAGGAGCTGCCTAACACTCGCTCATTACTCGGCCATTGCCCCGCAACGCAGGCGGGGCATCAACTAGTTATATATATAGTATAATGTAATGTAACAGTGTGCCAATTTAAATGGTTTACTATAACCATATAAATAAAAAATTATTATATTATTCATTTAACGTTTCAAATTGTATATGATGTAGTCTAATATAATAGTGTACCGAGTATGATTATCCACCTTTTTATTTGAGGTGTAAATGTAATCTATAATATCTATAAATTATAACAACTCAAAATCATCTTAGGCCACATGTCAATCACTTAAGCTATTAATTGTTACGTGGCATTGTTATAATTATAATTATTTTGTTTTAGGATGGAAAACACAAGGCTTTTTTTTACTTATTTTTGTCACAAATTTTAAAGAAATCAGACTTTCTTTTTTGTCCAAACTATTTCCTTTTAAAGAAATTACTTGCAGAAAATATTATGGATTTGTCATCTTTTAAAGTATATATCAACTTCCCTTTGTTATCTTTTATAATAGTATTTTCTTTATCAAAAATCATTTGCAGAAGCCTGCATATGATTAGTTATTTTACACCGATTTCTAACTAGGTATTTGTTGATTCGTTAATTTTTCAATATTTAATTACTTTAACATTTCCAATGAAAACTTCGATGCTATTTTAAATGTTCAGTTGTATTTGATCTGTTGACATTATAATAATATTTTTTCCATTCAATATATCCGTCAATAGTTTATTCAAGATTATATAAATTTATTTTTTATCAAACTTTCTACAATAAATCTTAATCAATTAACTATTGCATACTTATTTTTTATATTAAATAATTAAAAATATTTTGATTATTTTGATATTCATTGAAATTTTAGTTACGTTCCTTTTTAAGATTAATCAAATCATTTTTTATGTTTATGAGATTTTTTATTTTAATTTCAATATTGTGTTCTCCTTTATATAAAGTTTTTTTCTATAACTAAATTGTAAATGCAATTTCGATAAAACTGACATATTTTTTTTTTCCTTTTTAAAGTAGTCATTCTTAAAACACTCAATAAAATACAATGACCTTTTAAAATATAATTTATAATTATAACTGAAACTATAACTGACTTTTAAATATTATAATATATATATTTAACGCATTCAAGTTATAAAATAATTAAAGTTTTTAATTATGTTCAAGAATGATAATAGTTTAAATTGCCTTTTTTTATGAAATAAATTAATATAATAATAATTACTTTTTGTGTATTGTTATTATTATTTTTTAGTGAAATCTTGATTGATAACTGCAAATCATTTCTACTTAAAATGTTTGCATAAATAAACAACAACTTGATGTTTAGTCAATGATTATTAATAAAAGTCAAACATAAGCACTATTAAAGGTTGGTTTGTACTTAAAAGAATCAAATTTTTTCTCATGAGCAGTGACACTATAAAGAATAAAAAGAAGATACAAAGTTAAGTTACTAATATTATACAAAGATACAAAATCTTACAAATAAGCCGACAAATGTGGGGTACAAAGAAATATGTAGAGATTTATAGATTTCTTATATGTTTATTACTTATATATTGTAATTACCAATGAAGTTTGTGATCAATGGGCAGAGGTAAAAGCATTTTGGTACATGACGTTGGTGATCAATGGGCAGAGGTAAAAGCATTTAAGTACACTTAGATTTGAAGGCTTTAGGTTCAAGACTTCAAATCTCATATACAACAGAAATAAAGAACAAAAAAACTTATATATTGTAATATAACCTTTTCCATATTTAATGCATCATTTCGTATTATTATAAAATGAATTATACTATAAATTAAATAAAGTAAAATACATTACATAAAATGACCTGTGATTTTTTTTATTTATTTGTTAATGAAAAGTCACTTCGTGTTATAGGTTGGGGGTATTAATGTATGTTAATAATCTTAATACGGGAACCAATTGTGAGTATAGTAGAATCTACATCTATGTGTAATTTATTAAATTAATAAAAAAATAATTTTTTTACCGTCCATATCACACACGGGATCTTAAACTAGTTAGTTAATCAATAATGATGATGAATTGATGGCTAAAACTCAAAACAACGTTGGTTTGCTTTGGAAAGCCTTGACGTCACAAGAATTTAAATGTCCTAAATTTAAGGGGAGGCCCAAAAATGATATTCCAGCCCACCAGAATCTGAAGGTTTATCACGTACTCAAGTAGGCTATAAAAAGGGTTTTTTTTAAATATTTTTTTATGTTTTTTTTGAAACGTCAAGAATTAAAGCCGAGCATTTTTGGATACCCACTGGATCAAACAGAGTACTCTGAAAGTAATCCGAGTCCACTACCAATTTCAGGAAAACCTGATAAACCATCCGTCCGTAGGCACGCTGGTGAAATTATCCGGTAAAACCCGTTTGGCTCAAAGATCGAACCTAAGTTTCCCAAGGTCTCCTATCATTGCTCACCAGGGCCTCACTCTGCAGCGAGTGGGAGTTGAACATGCATCTCCCAAGAGAAATGCAAGTATTCCACTTGATCTAGAGATCGGCAAGAAAAAGGGTTAAATGAAAATTTTTGATGAGAGATTCGACATCTTGGACAGCAACAAAGACGAGAAGTAAGAAGCAATCAGATTTTTCTCATACTTTGTCGATTTCAAGATAACTGTGGGTTCTGGTATGTTCTATTTTAATGGTTTGTTTCTTCAACGGATCATTTAGCCGTCATGTCTAGCTAAATCAATTTAATTATGACCCTATTGTTTTATTATCTTTGGTTTGACTCGGTTCAGTTCGGTTTAGTTCGGACACTTATATGAAACTTTTATGAGATCCGATTATTGAATTGTTTGTTTATGTGTTTCTTGATCTTAAATCCGAATCTTTTTGCGAATATATTTAATTATTAATAAAACTGGGTACTTTATTAATTTTTCTAATAGTTCTTCAAGTTTTAAAACCCTAATCAGTTTTTAATCTTTGATAAAAGGTACAAATAATGGTTCAAGTTTGTCTATGAACTTGAATTCATTATAGAATTACATATTCAAGTTATATATTCAAAACAACGTAAGTGTTTAACTGTAACCAAAACTTCTGTCATGCAACCCACACACTAAGATCGGAACGACGAGAGCTTAGAGAAGTGAGTTGGCTCTAATCAATGAACTGCGCTTGGTTAGGCAGTAGATGGAGCGGACGTCCGAACGGTGTAACGTCTAGTATTGATACAAACTATTTAATTAATGATCATTGCACCATAATTGTTAATTGATTGTAATGCAAATCAAATCATGAAATTGCCTTACTCTGTGTTCCTGAGTTTGATAACGAAAGAAAAGAAGAGAAAAGGAATTAAGAAGAGAAAACAAGGAAATATTTAATTTAACTATTATGTTCCCGAGTTCGAAGGAAATGAAAAGAAAAATAAGGATTTTATTTATTAAAAATCGTTTCCTTCCAAATCTCTCTAATTTGCAAGGATTTAAAATAAAGGAAATAAAGATCAATTTTCCTTTTATTTCCTTCCTTAAAATTACTCTTGAACACGACTTTTTTACGTCCTTTTAAATCATTTCTTTTCATTCGTTAAATGAAACTCGGGAACAAAGCTTAGTCTTGGAATTTGTTTTTAATATCTGAATTTCCTAACAATTTAATCGTCTTACTTGTAATTATTTTTTCGTCCTTTTTTAGTGTAAAACAATCATATTGCGCGCTTCAAAACTCTTTCTGCATAATTGGTTAATATGTATCCCTGATGACATGAACCCTACTTTCACTTATACTTGTAGGTCTTGATTATTTATTTGTTGGATTCAACACCCAACAATGTTTCGGGTATAACCATGGTGCTCAATTTTTTCCCCATCCCTAATCTCAGTGTACGTATGGTGATTTTAGGTGTATAGTAGATGTAGAGTAGATAGATTGTATGTTTACAAATAAAAAAAAATTAAAGTTATTACTTATAACCAACTAGAATTATGCCCACGTGCGTTGCGCTGCAGACACAATAAATGCAAAGCATTTATAACATAAACGTATCATTAAAGGTTGTTACATATTGTTAGTTTCAGGTACGTAAGACTTTGATAAAAAAATTCAACGTAAAAGAAAAATCTATTACAACTATAAGGAAAATACTTCTAAAAATAAATAACCACCCTCACCGACTGAATACCTTGCAATAGACAACCACCCAACAACAAATCTCAAAAGCATAACAACATATACCCATACGCAAAAGTAAAATAGTCTCGGAAAACTAAATAGTCAATCTCACAAACTGAATACATATTAACACAAAAAATCATAACAATCACCGTCTGAACAAAGCATCATAGACCCAACCAAACAGTATAAAGAATCTCTGAAAACTAAAAAGTAATCATCATCGACAAAGCGACATAGAACACACAAAATCTAACAACTTTTGAACGCATGCAACTATGTGACCGCACGCTAAAACACAAACATCAAAGCCAACATTGGATACGAAACATCAAAAGCAATCAATAAACCCAAAACCTTTGCCGCCTCGCAAAAACCTTAAAATAAGTCTTGCTTACAGACGAAGTTAACACTAAGCAGAACGTCAGTTCAACGTTTCGAAAACATCAGTAACAACAAACCCACCGAAGAAGTTACAAAAATAGAAACCCAAAATCGAAGACGATCAAACAACATATGACAAGACATGAACGATATACTTAAGGATATTAGTTGGAAAATGGACATAAATATGACAAATAGCCAGAGAAAGAAATCATTCAAATAGTAATACCCAAAACGTAAGACGATCCAACAACATACGTAAACAAACAAAGAAAATACTTACCTAAAGTAGTTGGAAAGGCGCCGAAGAATGTCAAGTAAAGCAACCCGCGCGTGTGTTTGTGTGTGTGTGTGTGTATATATATAAAGAGAGAGAGAAAGCGGTGAGGGGTCAACCTTTTTAAAGCCTCACTGACCCAAAATGTACAAAACTGAAAAGCCTTATAAACAAACAACCTAAAGCAAATAAAAATAATAAAGCACAAAGTACAAGTAACAATGCACATAAATCTTGTAAATTAACATCATATAAATATCTGGTACCAGACGTATTTTAAATTGAAAAAAATACAAAAACTAAAGTTACATTCCTTCTTCCACCTTTACATCTTATTTTATCTCTACTACAATAAATTTCACTTTATATATGTATCTTATAACCCCTCGATTGATGTCATAAGTCGTGCGTTGAAGGGTTGACATTTTAGTTGTTTATAGCTAGCGGTACGTTATATGATGCATTAATTATAAGAAAATGTGTGTTTTGACGTATCCGATTCTAAAGCATTACGATTACAAAAGAAAACGAAATCGCTACATCACCCTTACCTCTGCATCAAAACCTAGCGACATCAAAACATACAATAACTCGAATTTGTACTGAAACTTATTATATATGACCCAACTCGTTTCTAAACACAATTTAGGTCAAACGTAGATCAACTGAAAATGTACGCAGAAAATAAGCCTGAAAACATAATGTCACACCCCGACCCGCAGCGGAAAAGGTGATCGGGGCATAATTGGGTTATCATCAAAGCTCATGACATTTATTATAACGTTTCATATTTATTATTACAATTTAAAGGGAAACATACAATCTTAATTACATCATGTCCTAAACATCATTCTAGACTTCATTGTTTTCTTCTAAGGCATTTCCTAATTTTCCTTGCTTCATCCTGTTCACCTGTATCATGTGTAAAAATGGTTTTTGGATCAACAAAAAGTTGGCGAGTGAATCCTATGAAAAACATTTGAACAAGTTTATTGAAATGATTATAAAATAAAGTGCACAACCACACATGAGTAAAAATAGATGTAAACTTATTCACCAATCATTTAATATTAAATAATGCACACACATACAATAATGGATTTGTTTTGAGGCACGCGTTGCTCAACTCGTCTCCCGCGAGGAACTGATGGGCCTAATGAATGATTTGCATACAACTTGACATTATGAAATACATAACTATAAACAATATATACATTCTAAGTTTAGATCACAATATGGTATGACACAAGTTTAAATAAACGAGTTAATTTTTGTGACACATGACACACCCCAAAACGTGTATTTAAAAAGGGGAGTTGTAAGATTCACTCACATTGGGTGCGTTCGGTTGATGATGTTGAATGCGCACGAAGTTGGTTTTAACCACGAGTGAAACTAACCTAGATAATGGCATAATGGTTCGGTAAGTAAGCGGATTTTATTAATCAATTTTAGTAGGATTGTTGGATGTATTTTTTGTGAGTTTAAGGCTATTTTCTAACCTTAAAAATGTTATTTTTAAGTATTTTTAATGTAAATAAATAAATAAAAGTAATAAAAAAATATTGATTTTGACTGTTGACCTGTTGACCGTTGACTTGTTGACCGATTTTATTGTATAATTGTGTGCGCCGGGTGAGGCTCGAACCCGAGACCTCCCGTTCGCGTGCACGCAGCTCTACCAACTGAGCTACGTGTCTAACCCGAAATATTTCTGTTTTTAATTATATTTATATACTAATTGAATTAATCCGAAAATCATTTATTTCAAAAACGATTTTAATGACTCGCTCGGTGCTCTCCACAGGTCTCGAACCCGGGACCTGTGGTTTAGGTTAACACACAGTCCACCGCTGGACTGTGTGTCTAACTTGGTAAATAAACTGATTTTTATTATACTTATATACAAACTAGATCATTTCATTTCTGCTTTATATAAAAAAGTTTGATAATTGCCCGAACCGGTGCGGTAGTCCGGACTCGAACTCGTGACGTGTGATTTAAACGTTCACACAGTCCACCACCGGACTGTGTGTCTATCTTGGTTATTATTCCGGTTTTTATTAAACTTAACATCTATTTGTAGTGAATCCGGTTTGGTTACAAAAAGGAACATTTTTATTAAGGCGAGTGTGCGTGGGACAAGAATCGAACTCGGGACGTATGCGTGTTTATGTGCACACAGTCCACCGCTGGACTGTGTGTCTAACCCGAGATATATCTTGATTTAAATTAAACATATAGACAACTGAAAACTTCATCTTCTTCGTTGGACTTAACCAGAATCGGTGTCCGGCTGGTTCGACAATTTAATCAAGTTTCTTTAGGGTGTTGTGATTAATTACATGTAAGATTAATAAAAAGAATGAGAGATTAAGTGTATGGTATACCGAACAGGGCTCATCTGTTTCGCCGGCGAAACTCCGATGACAGCAGATTATTCCGGCGATGTGTGTCCTGCGGCAGAGGGTCTTCAGGGAGCTTGAGATGAGTGTGGGTGGCTTTGGTATGAGCTCTGGGTGTTCAGTTGTTAGAGTAGTGCACAGAGGTGAAAGGCTTGGTTTTCCGGCGAGTTGCAGAAGTTCTCCGGCGAGTGAAATTACGTCGGGAAAGAGTGTGATTGTGAGCGAAAAAGCTAACAGAGGTAGAGGGGGTATTTATAGGGCAGAACATCGATGAATTTGGTCCGTTTTCCGTCTTGATTCGTCGGTTAATGATTTTCCGGCGGTTATAACTTGTGTCGCGGACTGGACATCAGTTATAACCGATGTTGAGGTTAATGTTTATGTTAAGTCATAGATAACCGACGACGTTTGACGAAATCGTCGGATTTTCCGGCGTCAACGGATTTGGGCGCGTCAGTTGACTGGGTTTGATTTCTGTTTCATTATTTGAATTAATTGTCTGGATATATTACTAAAGAATACAAGTGGCGGAGTGGTTTGATGGATGAGTGTTAAGTCATTGTTTGACCAGTTTGACCCGGCTGACCCGGGTTCGAAACCCGGCAGCCTTGTTTGATTTTTAAACCACTATTTTTAATGCTTTTTCAAATATAAATTATATATTCCAATATATTTATTAATTATGTATCGTTCAAAAATAATTTGGGCATTAAATACGCAACGAAATTTTTAACTGATTGTTCGGTTAATAAACGGAGCGGGTTTGGTAAATCCGGTTTTTTTTTGACGGATGTTACACATAATTTATTTGACTATAATCGTTTCCAAAAACTATCTACGTCGAAACGTGAATTTATATTATTTACGTTGAAACGTGAATTTATACCAATATGTACATTAAAATGTCAAAATATAAACCAACAAAAACGCACATAAAAATAAGCATAAAAACTCATTATGTTTGACCTGACTCATATCGAAATAAATTTCGTTGAACGATGAATTTATACCAATACGTACGTAAAAATAACCACGTGAGAAAATAGTTTTTTTTTTCTTTTAAGCTAAAGAATTAATATACGGGGGTAGATTTGAAAAGTTAGAACTCAATGGGATAAAAATGACACTTTATAAAGTTTTTAGAAAGTGTAACTACTCTAAATGTAATGCGCCGGTTAAAAAAACCACATGTTTCACTAGTCTTTAAGGGACATTGTTTGACGGTAAGTTGTTTTTCTTCTATTCTAATAACAGATGGTTTAAATTCTGTAAGATAGTATATGATGGAGTATTTACAAATAGCTTAGTTTGCCAATAAAATCCGATCCAATGTTAGATTTTGAAGTAGATTAGTTTGCCATTTAGAAGAAAAAACAGTTGTTCCACCTTAATATGTTGATTATAATCTCTTAAATTGTTTATTGTATCTTTTTTGGGTACAGAGTTAATTATTGTAAACTCTTCTCTCATGGGCGTGTTTTTTTTTACTTTTACTTGTTTTCAAACGCCCTAAATGATAAGGTTCGTCAATATGAACACGCGTACGTACGGCAATTTAAGAAGGTGAGGCTTGTATTATCAACGTCTGAATGGAGAATGATTCAAATCAATTAAAAAGAAGAGTTTACACCATTATTCAAATCCTTTGACTTCCTGTATTCCATGTTTAATTTTTATATTATTTCTTTATCAAACGGACTAAGTTTATATAATAGTCATTAAGAGGAACACCGGGTAGTTTGATGAGTAGTTACAGTTTTAATATTTTTTAACGTTACGCATAATCTTACACCATAATTGAGTATAAACCATCATCATTTGGTGTTGGTTGGGGGGTTATTCATCAATGCTATTTTTTATAAGATCACATCTCCTACCTAATAAATAAAAATAAATGGTCATGTGGCTAGTGTTCAACCATCTCCTATTCAGGGGTGTTTACGAGAACCAAACTAACATTTGCTCGTACTCGGATCATTTACAATCCAAACTGAGCCAAAGTCGAACGAGCGCGTTTTGATCCAAGCATTTTGTTAGCGAACGTCGAGCGAGTATGGAGTGTCATATAACAAATAGGAAAGTGACGATGGGGGTGTTAGTTTTTAGAGTAAAATGTTGTTTTCACCCTAAGGTTTTGGCCAATTAGAAGACAAGTATCAATTTAACAAATAACAAGGAAAGAAAAAACGCTCAACTAATTCTACCGAGATCATTTGAGCGAAAAGATAAATCATCAATCAATTGAAGCAGACCCTTATTCTATTAGAACTTCATAAACGAATGAACCTGAAGCAAAACCCTGGGGAGTTGACGTCTTGGCAATGGAAAATTTGAATAATGTTGGTCAATGCGAGGTTTTAATTAGGATTATATATTTCTGAACTGAATAACGGGTTGACATTTGAGTATCAATAGATGCTTAACATTTCAATATTTTGTCATTTTGACTCAATTACTCAAATGATATTAAAATATTAAACAATGGACTATTGGTATCAGCCTTAATTCTATATCTAAATAGGCTTTATTTGAATCTTGGACTAAATATTATTATTGGCGTAAGTTGGATTTCTTCTGCACCAAGTTCATATTCTTTCTCACCTACTTCCTCTTTTCAGTGCGAGTCCCAGTTTGTTACTGCATTTATTTTTTGTTCTTTCTTCATATTTAAACTACACCATAAATATGAAGTAGTAAAGTAGATCGTTTATTACGGTTACATAGTTATATTTTCCCCTTGACTCATTCCTTTTGGTTAGTATAATTTATATACATTGCCAAGTAAATAATTTATAACCATTAACTTTATAACTAAAAAGGCTTTATGTTACGACTTTATTTGCCTAACCATGTTAACATCAAAATTACTTTTAAGATTTTACATGGTTGTCTAAGTTACTTTTACGACTTTACCCTGCTATGACTGAGACATACTTTTTTTAGATATGTCTAATGACGTTAAGGTCACAAACGTAACGTGTGTAACAAAGTAAAAAATGTGTAATGTCACGTACGGGCACTACACGTTAATGTCATCATCGTATATTGTAACTGTAATACTTATGTAGTTGTAACACACGTTTTCATATGGTTAATGTATTACATAAAGTGTTGTCAGCCATAAACAACTAAGTCGTCGCCATGGCTGCAACACCTGGCCTATTAGAGTATCAAGGCCGTCTTTGAGGGGTGTGGATGTGGGCGACGACACAGAGCCCAAATGTTTTTAATTTCGTATAGAATTTATGTTGTATAAGGTAGAATATATATATATATATATATATAGGATTAGGTTCATGAGTGAACAACATCCTTGTTTGTGAACAAAGTAAATTAATCATGACCATTGATTTTGTAGATCTATAATTTGGCTTTAATGGCAAGATTGTAATTATTTTTGTAATTTCCATGTATTTAATTGTATTTTTTCTCTTCATTTAATTAATTGATTTTTTCTCTCTCTCTTGATTTCTCTTTCTAATTAAAAAAATATTTAATTTATATTCTCTATATTTTTTTCACTAATTACCTAACTTGATATTTGATAATTAAAAAAATACAAACATTATCAAATATTGTTTCATCTTATGTTTTTTTTAATATATTAAACCTAATTAAATTATGTTTTTTAGCATATGTGTATACAGGTCGATATATACAAGACTAATACACCTGTGTATTATTACATCTTCCACAGGTTGGTATAAACCTGACTTATACACCTGTGTATTAATCAAGTATATATGTGTATACAAGACTTATACACATGTGTAATATTACAACTTGTTTCAACAGGTCGGTATAAATCTGTCTTATACACCTGTGTATAATTCAAGTACATATGTGTATATCAGACATATACACCTGTGTATTAGTATATAGAGAATGTAATTAAATATTTTTAATTATGTTTTATATGAAATAATATTTGATAATGTTTGTATTTTAAAAAAAATTATTCAGATATTAAGTTAGGTAATGGTGAAAGAAAAAATATAGAGAATAAAATTAAATATTCTTTTAATTGAAAAGAAAAATTAAGAGAGAGAAAAAAAGTAATTAGCTAAATGGAAGTTAAAAAAGATAATTACAATCTTGCAAAATCTAGATTTACAAAATCAATAGTTAGGATTAGTTCATTTTGTTCACTAATACAAATTTGTTCACTCATGAACCCTACCCTTTATATATATATATATACTGAATCGAAAGATGACACAAACAAGCTCTTGTCACGGTGGTTATTGACTTGCTTAAACAACAAGGAGACCCGGGTTCTAATCTTGACGTCTTCAAATTCTCTATTTTAGTTGCATATGACATTTAATGCCTAATTTTGCCAGCTACATCTTTCCTTTTAATTAATAAATTATTAACTAAACTTAGCTAAACATAACTATTTAAATTACTTTCACATAAATTTAGTGATTAAATTATTGATGAGTTTATAACATATGGAAAATTTGCGAATAGACCCAAAAAATTTATCTCGCACAGGGCCAATTTTTTTTCGTAATTTCGAAGACGACCCTGTAGAGTATATACATTTGTAGTATGTATCTATAGCTGTATAGCTGGATAGTTGTTATGTTAGTTGAGAGGTAGCTGAGTTTGTTGAGGTAGGTTATAAATAGAAGATGTATATTCCAGAATAGGTTAATATAAATAGTTTCTTACATCACAAACTTCTGATCTCACACATGGTATCAGAGCATGTGCTCTTGATGACCTAGTTTCGGCAAGTTGTTAGATCTTGGGTGAACTTTCGGCTATCCTCCATTCTTTCCTATAAGTTTTTCTCTGCCTTTCTTCCATTCTTCTTCAATCTTTCTCTGATCTCGTCCTGTTTCATTCCATTTTCTTCAATTTCTGATCTCTGATTTCAATTTTCAATTCTTGTTTCATCAACAAATTCATCAATTCAATCAACAGAGACAAATTCATCATCCTCTTCAAGCACATGCGAAAACTTTGTCAATTTTCAAGTAACAACATCCAAATATCACCAACCTTATGCCCATCAAACTCCAAAATACAAATTATCTGAACTGGCAACATCTGATTTTGACCATTCTGAAAACACTCGGACTACTTCATTTTTCTGAATTGAGAAATTGTGCGTCCATATGATATTGAAGCTAGAATTGCTTGGACCAAGTTAAATGCATACGTATCTGCTTTTATTACTGCGAATTTGACTCCATCACTAATTCACATAGCTAGAGGCACTGTATGTTCATCAGATCTATGGTAGAAAACTGAGGAATTATTTCATCAGCGGGTATTTGCCGGTCAAAATCTATACAGAACCCAGTTTCACTAGTTAAAACATGGATAAAAAATTGTTGCAAAAAATTTGTTTGATTCTTTACAAGCTATTGGAGATCCGATAATGGAGGAAAGTTTGGTTTTACAAATTTTGAATGCATTACATCCAGATTATAGAATTTTTGTAACAAATGGTCAAAACGCATACTCAAACCTTCATTTTGTCAATTGAGAGAAAAATTGTTAACTCATGAACCAAGATTAAAAAAAATGAAACATTTACAAAAAACCTGGTCATAGAGCGTCATTCTGTTACCATCGATTCTCTGGTTATAGTCGATTTGATAGTAGTAGGGGTCGCTCCGGCGGGGACAATGGACAAGCGGCGGAAGAGGTCGCAGTGGTCGATTTAATGGTGGTTCAGGTCGGCTGGATAATTATGGTGGTACTCGTTATGGTGGATATCACGACGGTCAACGGAATCATATGGCTAATCTTGCCAACTTTGGTGGTGGTCAGCAACAAGATTTTAAGGTTTCATATTTAGGGGAAATGACTGGGTACAATATTGCGTACAATGTATATGATACAAGGGTTATTGGTAATGAATTTGGAGCAGGTTTTGTTAACCCAAGTCTACATGGAGCGCAATCAAATAATAAACCATTCAGGCTTATTGGGTTCTAGCCCAACATCATCTCATCAATTTTCTAGGCCAAATTCATCATTCTCAAACACCCAACCAATTATTCCTCATTTTAGTTATGGACCTGCTGACATTACTGGATATGGGCTGACCATTTTGCGAACTAGGCTAGAATTGCTCAATCATCACATGTTGGGCCACATTTTGGGCTTATGGAAGATTTGTCTACTATTGGTGTAAAGTGAATTTGTGGATACCCGATTTAGGAGCGACTGCCCACATGACGGCTGATTCTTCTCTTGTTTTTGGAGTCTTCCCTACACTGATGTGTTGTTGTTGGCAACGATACGTCACTAGCTATTACTCATGTTGGTTGTGCCTCATTACATTTGTCTAGTTGTACTATTTTTCTCAAAACGTTCTAGTAGTTCCTTGTATTGCCAAGAACTTACTACTATTACACTTCTTGTTATTGATCATCCTATTGCCGTTATTTTCTCACATTTTGGGTTTTCTAATCAGACGCTCGATCTACTGCTGCTCCACCACACTCGTGGTATCCCACATCAGCTATACTCTTTGACTTAGATGCTTTAGTTCCTGGAGAGATGTGGCACTCTCGATTTGGACATCCATCTGATGTTATTTTAGCTAGATTCCCGTTTTTAAATTTCGCGAATAAATCCATGTTTTCACATTGTACTGCTTGTAGTATCTCCAAATCAAAACGTTTACCGTTTGAGACTATTGTTACACATTCTGTTGTACCTTTACATATGGTTCATTGTGATATTTGGGGTCCATCTCCTGTTATGTCTGGTGATGGTTTAGATACTTTATTATGTTTATCGATGATTTTAGTAGATTTACATCGATTTATCCGTTGACACATCGTTCACAGGCGGTTGACTATTTCATCATTTTAAACCACTTGTTGAGAATCTCTTCTAATGTACCATTAAACACCTTCAGTGTGATGGTGCTCTGAGCTTATCATGGACACATGGCCCGATATCTTTCTGAATTGGGAATCGCTTAACGTATTTCACGTCCACACACACCCCAGCAAAACGGGGTTGCTGAGCGGAAACACCGCCACTTTCTGAGATGCTCGTGCACTTTTGTTTGATGCACGTTTACCAAAAAAATTTGGTATGATGCTTATGCTACTGAAGCATTTCTTATTAACCGGTTACCTACACCGGTTTTCATTACTCCTCTCCTTTTGAGACATTGTTTGGTTCTTGACCGGACTATTCTATTCTTCGTACTTTTGAGTGTTTGTGCTATCCGTTTCTTGCTGACACACGGGCAAATAAACTTTCACCCAAGCCTACTCCGTGCGTTTTTGTTGGCTATGCACCCTCTCATCTTGGATATCTTTGTTATGATCTTCTTACGACTCGTATTGTATACATCTCGATGTACGATTTCATTAGACAATTTTTTATATTCCAGACAGTTTGCCTACTTCCACATCTTCCTTGTTTCTATTCCTTTTGATATTCCTCCTCCTTCGTTTCTGTCTTCTATTTCTTCATTATCTCCTCCTCGTATTTCTTCACCTATTGCTTTTTCTCGTTCTTCTCCTCCTCATCCTCCACTTGTTCCGATTCATCCGATATGACAAAAATCTAAGAACTTACCATAATTAATTAATTTCTATATTTTAATCTTTATTTATGTTGTCATTTCTTCTATGATATCAAATCATTCCATAAACCCATGTTTTTCAAATCAATGTTATGAATACCAATGCTATTCATTTTGGATTCACAACACACGGTTCTTAACAATTCTTCTTTTTTCTTTATCAAGGTATGTAACAAGCGTTTACAGAAATATTTAAAGATTTTTCAAATTTATTTTACATTTTTAGATTTATAAAATTTAATTTATGTTACTATTGTAACATTTTTATGTAATGTTGTATGTATTTTCATTTAAAATTATATTAACAATATAATATATATATATATATATAATATATATATATTATATATTATATATATATTGTGTGTGTGGTGTGTTGTATGTGTGTTTAAGCGGTGTAATATAGAGGTAGGTAACTTATTACCAACAATTTTTCCATGTGTATAATCACAAGATCTGAAAACCAATGAATATTTCCATTATTTGTGATTGCCTTTTAGCACAATGATTAATTACTTTGCCCCATGGGCAACTACGTGTTTGACTCAAAAAGTTTAAAGTAAGTTGTTGACAGTGGTTCGTTTAGTCTGAATTGTTGAATTAACATCAAATTTGCTTATTATTGCTATTTCTTTTAACAACAAAAGGGGCTTGGGCATAGATTTTTTTGGTAATTATTTGACAACATGTCATGACTTTTGGCCAGCTGACTTAAAACCCCAATTATTTTATTTTATTTATTTTTTGGACATAAAACCCCGATAATTTATAAAATATTTAAAATAGAAACATTTTTCCATCATGAATTTGTGTGGTATTGTGAACAAGGTTCCGTCTAAACGACCAATTCAAAGTACATCAGTCAAAACTTTAGATATTAACAACCATGGTTAATGGAAGCACACTAGAGTCTTGAAATGACATCCATATGGTCATGACTCGCCAAAGAAAATGACTCGCTATCTGGAATCTAAAAGTTTACGGCTCACTCTTAAAGGTTCGTTCGGTTTGGCTCAGCTCGTGAACAATTCTACCAACGATGGCACACATGCATGGGAGATAAAAAGACTATCTAAATGACCGAAAAGTTCAAACTTTAAGTCTACAGTTGAACAACACTAGACAAATTAGATTTCGTATTTTAGTTGCGAAATTCTCCTCTAATCAAGAGTTACTATACAGACGTGTCACTTATACAATTTTCAAATCCCAAACCAAATCCAACAAAATGCTTACAAAGCTACATAACTTGGCACTTATTATAAATTCAAATCAATTAATTTTGTTATATGAAACATCATTTTAACTATTGATCACTCTTTATGTCCCTTGAGAGATAAGCCTAATAAGTTGGCGTACAAGAAGCAACAACAAAAAGGTATGCCTAAGCTAAATTGTAAGCTAGCATGTTTTATCTTAACAAACAGCCTTTAATTTTCTAAATCCTTTTGAGTAAAATTTAACAAATATAAGTAAAATGTTTTCATATTCCAAAGTCAGATATATCATATCTCAAAATCATATCAAAAAATTGAAAACTCTCAAACAAGTTTCACATTGATGTACCCAAACCTGTTAACTACAGATAGATGCAAGGTAGCTAATGAGAAAAGTCCAAACATAACACGCGCGTGACAATCACACATACTTATTCGCAAACGAATCTACTTTTTTCCTAAGATCGATCCATACTCCTCCATTGTACATAAAGTACCAAATTACTATTTGAGTGCCAAATTGTGAATAAAGCAACAAACTGTATATAAAGTACCAAGCTATGCATGAAGTACCAAACTACTCAATGAGCTAACAAACTAAGGTGCCGTGATCTTCATGTACCGTCAAGGTTGGTACAACATCATTCTGTTCCACAATAATGTACTGCAAACTTAATTAGGTACCGGATGTCATGTATGAACGTTACATATTTCATACTTGAAAAACATTCTAACATGACGAGGTAATCCATGAACGTGTGACCTCCTAGAAATCTTCACTTGAGCAATTGAAAAAAAATTCATGAGCTCCAAGTTGGCAATAATGTGAATTTTGTTGAATAAAGAAAAAGACATGTTACATGTAATTTGTATTGATGATATATATGAAAGAAAATTATACCTTTAAATATCAATGCATCCGACCACCTTCTAGAAAATAGGAATCGAACCCACAGAATAGTATATTAAACTTCTGGTCCATATACTGGAGTTTTGTTTTCAACTTTCAGGACTAAACCATATTTTATTTATATTTTGTTGCTGATACGTTTGTGGAGGAAAAAGATTGACAAAGACCATGTTGATTTTTGCCTTCCTTGTTGGTCTTTATGCATCAATAACTTGTTCCTAAGCTGCAGACACCATATCTGCTAATGAAATCGTTAGATATAATCAAACTATCGTTTCACCACAAGAAACCTTCGAACTTGGTTTCTTTAGTCCCCCTAACTCCATGAACCATTATGTCGGAATTTGGTACAAAAAAATATTTAAACGAACCTATGTATGGGTAGCCAACCGGAATACACCACTCACCAATACCTCAGGCGAGCTCACTCTCACCCTTCAGGGAGTTTTAATTCTCCGGGAGGCCACCAAGGGCAATGTAATATGGTCATCAGCGAACTCATCAATGTTCAGTGAAAAATCCGATTGCTCAGCTTCTAGACACAGGTAACTTTATAATTCACAGGGAAGGTGAGGGAACCAATCAAGAAGATCCCATATGGCAAAGTTTCGACTTTATGACAGACACTTTACTTCCTGGAGTGAAGCTTGGCTGGAATTTCATTACCTAGCTTCACATCACGGAAATCCCCTGATGATCTGCTTTCGGCGAGTTTTCTTATGGGATTGATACCAGAGGTTACCCTCAGATGATCCTAACGGAAGGCCAGGACATAAAGTTGAGGGGAGGTCCATGGATTGGATTCAGGTTCTCTGGAATTTCTACTTTGAGACCCACCGGTTTTTCAACTACACCTTTGTTGTTAATCAAAGAGAAATTTACTACCAATATAATCTTATAGATACTTTAGTTATTATGAGGGTTGTGTTACATAGGGACACAAAGTGGTGATGAAGATCTAGAGCTACCACTTTTTGGTTTGTCTACAATACTTAAAGCTACAAAAAGCTTTTCCAAAAACAACAAACTTGGAGAGGGCGTTTTGGACCGTTTACAAGGTATATTTCACGACTGTGTGACCTTCTATTTAATACACCTAGTGTTCATGTGTACTATAAGATGATTCTCAGTTTAAGCTAAAAAAGTTAAAGCAAATGATCCAATTCCAAGGTTGTGGACTAGATTGATCATATGATCAACTAAACCACACAGATAGTTGCTTTCAAATCCATTTATTGTTCGATTTATATTCCCTGATCGAATTCTTGTGTTTGTGTTGTTCGTGATTAAAAGTGGATTTTGTGATTTACCAAACAATAACAATGAAAATAGTGATATCTAATGAAACAAAAAAAAACATATAATCTTTGAAGATGTATAGAGATTTTTTTTGTGATATACTTCTTAAAAGGTTATGTTTCAGGGTGTACTCGAAAATGGGAAGGAAATAGCAGTGAAGCGGCTAGCAAAAACATCCACCCAAGGACTTGACGAGTTTAAGAATGAAGTCATCTCGATATCTAGACTACAACATCGCAATCTTGTCAAGCTCTTGGGCTGCTGCATAGAAGGAGCCGAAGTGATGTTAATTTATGAATACATGCCAAACAAAGGCCTTGATTCCTTCATATTTGGTAAATGAAATAACCAGAAAAAAACATAAAGTACCAAATGAACAAGAACGTAACCTAAAAATTTTAATTAATTACAGATAAAACTCCTATGGAACTCGTTGACTGGCCAGCACGTTACAACATTATCATTGGAGTTGCTCGTGGACTTCTTTATCTTCACCAGGATTCTCGACTTAGAATCATACATAGAGATCTCAAAGTCAGCAATATATTGCTTGACAAGGATATGATTCCAAAGATATCAGATTTTGGCACGGCTAGAGCATTTGGTGGAACTCAGACAGAGGCAAAGACAAACAGAGTGGTTGGGACATAGTGAGATTCATCTGTCCAACCTCATTCAGTTTATTTAGTGAATCACTTATAAGAACTGTAGTGAATGATTGAAAAGCATAATTTCGTTAACAATTACATTGGCTTAAATAGGCCAAGATACAACAACCAATAATCAATGACCAGGAGGGTCTTGTGGCAGAGAATGCGGTGGTCAATATCAACCACAAATGCTATCTAAAAATATACATAGAATAAGAAGGAACCTAGTAAATACATTGATTATTATTTTACAATATTATTATCGTTAATATGCCCCCGCAAGATGGAGGAGCCATCGGATACTCCAATCTTGGATCGTAGACGAAGAAACGGGCCGCGGCCTAGAGGTTTCGTAAGAACATCCGCTAGTTGGTCTTCAGAGTGGATGTGTTGAACACGTAAAGAACCATTTGCAATTTTTTCGCGAACAAAATGATAGTCTAGTGCTACATGTTTCATATGCGAGTGGTAGACTGGATTAGCACAAAAGTAGGTAGCGCCAGCATTATCACAAAAAAAAGTGTAGGTGATCTTGACACAGAGAGACCAAGTTCCAACAGTAAGTTTTGAACCCACGAAAGTTTAGCTGCACCATTTGCTAATGCTTTGTACTCGGCTTCGGTGGAGGAACGAGAGACAGATTTTTGACGCGAGGAACGCCATGAGAGGATGTTTGACCCGAGATAGATGATGTAGGCAGTGGTGGATCGCCCCCCATCCGCAATACCACCCAAATCAGAATCAGTGAATGCATGAAGATCAAGCCGAGTGCCACGGTTGAGAAACAATCCGTGATGTATTGTACCCTTGAGATACCGAAGGACACGTTTTAGTGCTTGCCAATGAAGCTCAGTAGGAGCATGCATATATTGGGAGAGCTTGTTGACAGCAAAGGAGACATCGGGTCGTGTAAAGGCAAGGTATTGAAGAGAGCCTACAAGTTGTCTATATGGCGTAGGATCAATTTTTGATGACCAATCAACAAGAGTTAGTGTCTCGGTGGAGCTGAGAGGTGTAGCAACGGACTTTGCACCATCCATGCAGAACTTGGTGAGGAGATTATGAATATGAGTATGTTGAGATAGGAAGATGCCATTAACAGTGGGAATGACTTCTATCCCAAGAAAGTGATGCAACATACCAAGGTCTTTAATGGAGAATTTGTCGGATAACGCACCAATGACCTGTTGAACGAAAGAATTCGTGTTGCCAGTAATAACGATGTCACAACATAAACTAGGAAGTAACAAACAATGCCCCCGTGCTTATAGATAAACAAGGATGGATCAGCCAGAGATTTTTTAAAACCAAGGTGAAAAAGGAACTTAGTGAGTCCCAAGTACCAAGCACGAGGTGCTTGTTTGAGGCCATAGAGAGATTTTTGAAGACGACAAATGTGGTTAGGAAAATCTGGGTGAACATATCCCGGTGGTTGGGACATGTAGACTTCCTCATCCAAAGTACCATGCAAAAAGGCATTAACATCAAGTTGTCGGAGAGACCAATTTTGAGACAAAGCAATGGTAAGGACCGAACGAATAGTTACAGGTTTGGTGACTGGACTGAAGGTTTCAAAGTAGTCTTTTCCATATTCTTGGAGGAATCCTTTGGCAATGAGACGAGCTTTGTATTTGTCAATGGATCCATCCGGACAACGTTTGATACGAAACACCCATTTGCATCCAATCGGTTTGTGATGCAATGGAGGAACAAGTTCCCACGTGGCATTTTGAAGGAGTGCATTGAATTCACAATCCATAGCTTTACGCCATTCGGGATCTTTCAAGGCTTGAGTGTGGGTGGTGGGTTCAACTGAAGGTGGAATCGGGTGAAGTGTGGTGGTGTTAACGAATTTCGAATTGAAATATTTTGGTTCGGTTTGCGTTGGCGAGGGGGAGGTTTGGACAGTAAAGTGTGGGAATTAGATGGTGAGGATGGAACAAAGGAGGGATTATATGTGGAGTGGGTTGAGGGAGGAGTGGTTGGAGTAGATTGATTGGTTGAGGGTGTGGGAAAAAAAGGTGGAGCATTAGGCTCCTGTCGGAGTGGAATCGAGTGGGCTGGTGAGTTTGGGTCGGGGATTGATGGAGAGTGCGATGGGGCTGAGAGAGAGAGAGTTGGATTGGGATCGGCTGGGCTACTGGGCTTAGATTCAGGCCCAGAAAAGGGTGGTGGAATAGGAGGCTGAAGGTGAGGTTGTTGCGTGGAAGGTGCAGTAGGGCAGTGAGTTTGTGGAATAGTCATAGAGGAAGGAATTCCTAAAAAGGAATCCATAGTAGGAATGGGTGGGGAGGGGTCTTGTTGAGTATGAAATGGAAATTTGGTCTCCACAAACTCGACGTGACGGGAATGATAAAGGCGACGAGTTGTAGGAGCATAGCATTTATAGGCTGATTTGAAAGGTGAGTAACCCAAAAAAATGCATTGCTCAGAGCGGGGGTGGAGTTTGGATATTGCATATGGGCGAAGCCAAGGGTAACATAGACATCCAAAGGGTTTTAGTTTGGTGTAGGTTGGATTTTTATGGAAGAGATTAATATAAGGGTTGCTGAAATCAAGGATGGGAGTGGGTAAAAGGTTTATTAAATAAACAGCGGTTTGGAAAGCATGTGTCCAAAAAGTGATAGGTAACCGTGCATGGTGGAGGAGAGATAATCCGGTTTCGACAATATGCCGGTGTCGTCGTTCGGCAACACCATTCTGTTCCGGAGTATGAGACAGGGTAGTAAAGTGGGAGATTCCTTGAGATTGAAGATAGGTAGTTAACCCAATATATTCGCCACCATTATTAGTAAAAAGAGAGATTAAAGGTGTTTGAAAAAAAATTTCAACAAGCATTTTGAATTGCGGAAACAAGATGGACACATCGGATTTATGCTTCATTGGGTATAGCGAAGTATACTTAGTATGAAAATCAACAAAGATTACATAGTAAGTGAAACCGTCAATAGATTTTTCCACTGGTCTCCAAACATCCGAGTAGATTAATTGTAACGGTTTGGTGGTTGTAAACGAATTCATGCCAAAAGGAGCTTTATGACTTTTATTAATAGAGCATGAATTACAATGAAAATTTTGGAAATTGAAATTTAGACTTAAGCATTTAGCTATTTTCTTGAAAATCCAAATAGACGGGTGTCCAAGCTTGTGGTGCCAATCAAGAGGCGATGTGGTGGACACCGCATTTATTTGAGGCGACGAAGGAAGATTTGCATAATAGACATCAAGGTAGTTCTCTCCCCCCATTAGACGTGCCCCGTTGCGAAGGTCCTTGACAAAGAAGTGGGTGGGAAAAAATTCTACCGAAACATGGTTAGTTTTACATAATTTAGCAACGGATATAACTTTATTTTTGAAATGAGGAACGCATAAGACATCTTTTAAAGAGAGTGAACTATGTGACATCGGAAGATATGATTGAGCAATATGAGTTATGGTAAGAGTATTACCATTGCCAAGAACAATTTCATCGGGTCCACCATATTCGGAGACGGAGTGGAAAGACGCATGGTCGGGATCGACATGGTTTGAGGCACCGGTATCGAACATGTAAGATGAGGTGGTGACATTAGCAGTTGGTGAGGCCTTTTGAGAGTTCACAAAACTTCCTGTTTGAACTTGATTCTCGCGAAGAAACTTAGCAAGCTTCCTACACTCTTTTGCTTCATGTCCTGCAAAATGGCAAAACTGACAATAACCATTAGAACGACTCTCGCTGGTACTACCATTGGAGTTAGTGGACCATTGAGAGCGTGAGTTTCTGTTGTTGAAGTTTCCTTGACTGTTGCGACGATCCGGTGCAGGTCGAAAGTTGGAACGGTTCTGTCGATGGGTACAGTTAACAGCAGTTATAGCAGGTTGAGGTGAAACAACTGTTTGATTGAGTTCTCGTTCATAATCTACGAGTTTCTCGAATAGTTCCGGAAAGGTAATTTTTGAGTTAGTAAGCGAAGGGAGGTTGCAATGGGTTTGAAGAGGCGATCATCGACTGGATAGTCGGTGAGCAGCTACCCAATTAGCGCGGCCAGAATGGCCTGGTCTTGGCGATACCACGTATGAAAGTCGGGATTTGGCTTAGTTTGTTCCGGGTCAAGGAACGGTGATGGGATTGGTTTGGTTCCGGTAAGAAAGTGAACGAGATCCATGCCAATAAGAGTGGAATGAACGTGTTTTCGCCAAACAGAAAAATTGTCGTTCGTGAGGATGACATGGAAATGGGTTGAGGCTGAGAGGGACACAACTGCGGGTGAAGCCATGAAGAGGTGAACTGTGAGAAAAGAAAAGAAAAAAAATTGGATCGGGATTACTCGTTGGAGCTTGTGGCTGTGATACCATATGAGAACTGTAGTGAATGATTGAAAAGCATAATTTCATTAACAATTACATTGGCTTAAATAGGCCAAGATACAACAACCAATAATCAATGACCAGGAGGGTCTTGTGGCAGAGAATGCGGTGGTCAATATCAACCACAAATGCTATATAAAAATATACATAGAATAAGAAGGAAACTAGTAAATACATTGATTATTATTTTACAATATTATTATCGTTAATATCACTTACATTAATTACTTGGTTCCTCACAGTGGCTACATGGCACCAGAGTATGCTGGAAATGGTATCTTTTCGATAAAATCAGACGTATATAGCTTTGGTGTTTTAGTGCTGGAAATTTTGTCTGGGGTGAAGAATAGAGGATTTGCCCACCAAGAACATTGCAACAACCTTACTGGACATGTAAGTTTTCCTATCAAAATATGATGTATTTGTTTGTGGTAATTTAACATGTTGACTTTTCCTAACATGGTGTTTACTTGGAAGGTACCAAATATGACAACTTGGCTGTTTGAACCCACCTAAATTGGTTACTTCTTTAATGCTACACGCCCTTTTGAAACAACTAAACATGATACTTGTATGTGTTCTTTGTTCTTGATAGACATGGGTACTCCATAACGAAGGCAGATCTTTGGAATTAGTTGCTAGGTGCCTAGCTGAATTAATCAAAGTGTCTCAGGTTTTACGATCAATGCATGTTGCTTTGTTGTGTGTTCAACGTCACCCAGAAGATAGACCGACCATGGCTTCTGTGATCATGATGTTGGAGAGTGAGGGTCAATTGCCCTCACCCAAAGAACCCGGTTTTTACATTGGAAAAGCTACACAAGATATGACACGATCTTCAAGCTCACATGAATTATATTCTAACAATGATCTTAGCATTACAATATTGAATGGTAGATAAGCTGAAAGTGATATGTATATATAAGAAATTATTCAAACATCATCTGTACTAACTTGCTCACTCCCGCCATTCCTTAATCGAATTTAATTAAGTTCAATTTCGCTCTGATATATATAGTTTTGTATGTGTAAGGAAACATGCCAGCAGTTGGATATACGAAGAGAAATGGATATTTCAATGTCTTCCTGCCATGAAACCTGATAATCATATTACCCCATTCAGTTTTACCATACTGAAGGACTCAAATCAACATAACCCTCTGGAGTCTGGACCTACTCTTTGTGGGAACCGTTCGCATAAAATAAATAAAAAACTTTTATAAATTCGAATTACAATACAGAAATAAATAAAGCTATAAATTACAATACTTTTACAACTGAAATAATCGAAAATACAAAAAACAAAATTCAAACAGAAAAGTAAGTTCTTGGCTGAGGATCGTGTTAGACACGGGTCCCTTAAAACAAATTTCGAGTCTCCCAGGAGAACTCGTTTGTTTCCAGGATACAACAGCCCAAGCAGTTTCACTGCCGGAGATGACGCAACCCGAAGGTGTACCTTGCTGTAAGAAAGAGTAAGAAGAAGAATTTCGAGTAGAGGGTTCGTTGGTGATTCGGTGTCTACTCTGTTGTTGATGTAATGCAGTATTTATACTGCATCTGTGTTGAAACAGTCAAAAAGATTTAACTCAACAAATTAAATTTCATTAAACGCCTTTAATGCACTTTAATTCGTCAGTTACATTCCTGGTCAAGACCCTTGACTCGTCTGTTTCAACTGCTGAAGTGTAACTGATCTGTCATTAACTCTGGAAGCAGCAGGTCGCGCGCGAGCGCGCCTCCATACGCCAGCCTGCTGGTGCGCGCGCCAGTGTGGCTAACATCCCTGCGCGAGCTTACTGGTGCGCAACCCCTTGCGCGAGCATCCTTGCTCCACAGTCCTATTGCGCGTGCGCCAGTATGGCTCACATCCTTGCGTGAGCCTACTGGTGCGCCAGCCCTTGCGCGCGCATCCTTGCTCCACAGTCCTATTGCGTGTGCGCCAGTATGGCTCACATCCTTGCGCGAGCCTACTTGTGCGCCAGCCCTTGCGCGTGTACGCCAAGTCACAAGGGAACCCATCTGGTCACGCCACACAGTCGCGCCATACTGGTTCACTTTAGTGCCCTGCGCGCGCGCACGTCAGGCATCTGCGGCGCAACCTGGACTGCCTGCACCATGCGCCACTACCTGTGTACCTGCGCGTCCCTTGCCACGTTGCCTTCTAGGGTCTGCGCCACCTGGTTCTTGCAGCCTTTGCTGAGCCACGCGCGCGCGGTAAAAGATACAAAGGCGGCTGTAACATCGGTCAAAAACCGGATTTACCAAACCCGCTCCGTTTATTAACCGAACAATCAGTTAAAAATTTCGTTGCGTATTTAATGCCCAAATTAATTTTAAACGATACATAATTAATAAGTATATTGGAATATATAATTTATATTTGAAAAAGTATTAAAAATAATGAAATAAAAATAAATCAATGCTGCCGGGTTTCGAACCCGGGTCAGCCAGCGAATTCAGCAAAGCCTTAACACTCATCCATCCAACCACTGCGCCACTTGTGTTTCTTGTTCATTATTAGAAACAATTAATACATAACCTAAATCTCAAATTCAAAACCGACGCGCCCAATCGCAGTCGTCGGAAATCCCGACGATTTCGCCGAGATTGGACGGTTTCTTCTGTTTTAACCGAAGCCATAACTATTACATCGGTTATAACCGACGTCTGAAACCGCGACGCAAGTCATAACCGCCGGAAAACTTATTGACCAACGAATCAAGACGGAAAACGGACTAAATTCGTCGATGTCCTGCCCTATAAATACCCCCTCTAACCTCTGTTAGCTTTTTCGCTCACAATCACACTCTTTCCCGACGTAAATTCACTCGCCGGAGAATTTCTGCAACTCGCCGGAAAACCGAGCCTTTCACCTCTGAGCCTTACTGAACACCCAGAGCTCATACCGAAGCCACCCACACTCATCTCAAACTCCCTGAAGACCCTCTGCCGCAAGACACACGTCGCCGGAATAACCTGCTGACATCGGAGCTTCGCCGGCGAAACAGAGGAGCCACTGTTCGGTATATCTTACACTTAATCTCTCATTCTTTTATTAATCTCACCTGTAATTAAGCGCAACACACTAAAAGAACATGATTAAATCGTCGAACCAGTCGGACACTAGTTCTGGTTAAGTCCAACGAAGAAGACGAAGTTTCAGTATTGTATATGTTTAATAAAAATCAAGATATATCTCGGGTTAGACACACAGTCCAGCGGTGGACTGTGTGCAAATAAAACACGCAGTTCCGAGTTCGATTCTTGTCCCACGCACACTCGCCTTAATAAAAATGTCCTTTTTTTAAACTGAACCAGATTCATTGCTTATAGATGTTAAGTTTAATAAAAACCGGAATAATAACCAAGAAAGACACACAGTCCAGTGGTGGACTGTGTGAACATTTAAAGCACATGTCACGAGTTCGAGTCCAGACTACCGCACCGGTCCGGACAATTATTAAACTTTTTATATAAGTCAGAAATGAAATAATTTAATTTGTATATAAGTATAATAAAAATCAGAGTATTTACCAAGTTAGACACACAGTCCAGCGGTGGACTGTGTGTTAACCTAACCCACAGGTCCCGGGTTCGAGACCTGTGGAGAGCACCGAGCGAGACATTTAAAATCGTTTTTAAAACAAATGATTTTCGGATTAAATCAATTAGTAGATAAATATAATTAAAAACAGAAATATTTCGGGTTAGACACGTAGCTTAGTTGGTAGAGCTGCGTGCACGCGAACGGGAGGTCTCGGGTTCGAGCCTCACCCAGCGCATACAATTACACAATAAAACCGGTCAACAGGTCAACAAGTCAACGGTCAACAAAGTCAACAGTCAAAAATCAACATTTTTTTTATTTCTTTTATTTATTTATTTACATTAAAAATACTTAAAAATAACATTTTTAAGGTTAGAAAATAGCCTTCAACTCACAAAAATATATCCAACAATCCTACTAAAATTGATTAATAAAATCCGCTTACTTACCGAACCATTATGCTATTATCTAGGTTTAGTTTCACTCGTGGTTAAAACCAACTTCGTGCGTATTCAACATCATCAACCGAACGCACCCAATGTGAGTGAATCTTACAACTCCCCTTTTTAATTACACGTTTTGGGGTGTGTCATGTGTCACTAAAAATTAACTTGTTTATTTAAACTTGTGCCATACCATATTGTGATCTAAACTTAGATTGTATATATTGTTTGTAGTTATGTATTTCATATTGTCAAGTTATATGCAAATCATTCATTAGGCCCATCAGTTCCTCGTGGGAGACGAGTTGTGCAACGCGTGCCTCAAAACAAATCCATTATTGTTCGTGTGTGCATTATTTAATATTAAATGATTGGTGAATAAGTTTACATCTATTTTTACTCATGTGTGGTTGTGCACTTTATTTTATAATCAATTCAATAAACTTGTTCAAATGTTTTTCATAGGATTCACTCGCCAACTTTTTGTTGATCCAAAAACCATTTTTACACATGATACAGGTGAACAGGATGAAGCAAGGAAAATTAGGAAATGCCTTAGAAGAAATCAATGAAGTCTAGAATGATGTTTAGGACATGATGTAATTATGATTGTATGTTTCCATTTAATTTGTAATAATGAATATGAAACGTTATAATAAATGTCATGAGCTTTGATGATAACCCAATTATGCCCGATCATCTTTTCCGCTGCGGGTCGGGGTGTGACAGCGGCTCTCAAGCGGCTCTCAAGCACCACCTGGACTGCCTGCACCAAGTGCAAAGTGCGCCATCAAAGCGCCACATTGCGCCCATCGCCCACGCCACGCGTGTGCGAGTGCGAGTTAGGGTGCTCCGCACCCTTCGCGAGTACACTTAGTGTGTGCTTCCATGAAACAACAAGGAAGGGGTGTTCCCGCTTAAATACCCCTTTAAGTTTCATCACTCCCCTATGTGGGACAAGATGCTACTTTCCCATTATTTTAGTATTTAATGTTTCAAAAACCAAACTTTGAGCATCGATATCTCATTCATCTTAGCTCCGTTTTGGACGTGGTTTAGTTCGTTGCGAAACTCTTCCAACATAGAACACAAACCCGGAAATAAATATCTATATAAACCTCAGTTTATAATATTTATTTATCGTCCAAAATTAGGAAATGCGCATTTCCTATATTTATGAAAATGCTATTTTCACAAAATTCCAACAATCCCCCACATGAATGGAAATCGATCTTTCCCCTTTCAGGTTTCAACGATACAAATTCAACAGTTAAGTATTACAAGATAGGTAGGCGTAACCTTTGAACCCTCTTTTGTGAAGCATACTTGGCCTCCTAGGGTCTTGTAGACGCGATGTCTTTGAACAATTCCCCCATTTATGTAGGCGACAGTATACATTAACACAATAATTTCCCTAGTCTAGTCAACTCCTCATGGTTGTGTCCGTTCATGGTCATGGAACACTTTCCTGGTTCTGCGAGAGCTCTAGGATTTGCTCCTCCAAACAAATTCATTCGAAGCGACCCCACTTCTCTCTAACATAGGTGATTCGTCGAATCATTAAAAGCAACATGGTTAATTTTATTTCCTCAAATCCTTAACCTCAACATGCTTAACCTTACTTCATGTCACTGATTGGAATGGACTAGGAAGTATATAATTCCCTTTATGAATCTTTTGGGGCACCTCCTACAGTGACTCCCTTTGGGTTTATGATTAAGTTTGCCTATTGAACCTTGATCTTGGGATCTCTAGTCAACTAGGTTAGGTTTCCCTCATATTCCCTTCATCCATGGGCTTTAGTCCCATTCCTCTTGACGTCTTATAAACTAAATCTTTGCTTAAGCCTTTCGCTAACGGGTCTGCAATATTCTCTTTTAACTTCACATAGTCAACCGAGATAATACCCGTTGAGATTAGTTGACGTACTGTGTTGTGCCTACGTCGAATGTGCCTTGATCTGCCATTGTACATAGAGCTTTGTGCTCTCACAAGCACTGATGTATTGTCACAATGTATGCAAATCGCCGTCAACGGCTTTGGCCATCTTGGAATATCTTCCACATATTGACGTAGCCACTCCGCCTCTTCACCGCTTTTATCTAAAGCGACGAATTCGGATTCCATCGTGGATCTAGCTATAACAGTTTGCTTGGACGACTTCTAAGCTATAGCTGCTCCCGCAAGTGTAAATACATATCCACTTGTCGATCTATGATCCTTTATATCCGAAATCCAGTTCGCATCAGTGTATCGTTCAATCACTGCTGGATGACGGGTATAATGTAATCCGTAATCTCTCGTGTATCTTATGTATCTTAGCACTCGTGTGATAGCTTTCCAATGATCATCATTTGGATTACTAATGTATCTACTTAGCCTGCTTACTGCATATGCTAAGTCAGGTCTAGTACATGTCATTAGATACATGAGACTACCAATGATCCTTGAGTACTCTAACTGAGCAACTCCCTCGCCTCTATTTTTCCTTAGACGTTGAGTATTATCAATCGGAGTTCGAGCTATACTCGTATCTTCCGAATTGAATTTCCCAAGGATCTTGTCCACATAGTGAGTTTGACTTAAGATAAGACCATCTTGCGTTCTAGTGATTTTTACACCAAGAATCACATCCGCTAAGCCCATGTCTTTCATGTCAAACCTTGCTTTCAACATGTCTTTAGTTGAGTTGATCATATGATCGTTACTCCCAATGATAAGCATATCATCCACATAAAGACATAAAATCACATAACCTCTTGGTGTGTCTTTATAGTAAACACATTTGTCGCACTCATTTATTTTGAAACCATTGTCAATCATGACATGATCAAACTTTTGGTGCCATTGTTTTGGAGCTTGCTTCAAGCCGTACAAAGACTTGAGCAATTTACATACTTTTCCCTCTTTTCCTGGGGCGGAAAAACCCTCGGGTTGTTCCATGTAAATCTCTTCTTCTAAATCGCCGTTTAGAAATGCGGTTTTTACATCCATTTGGTGAACTTCCAAATTTCTTAAAGCCGCAATTGCAAGAACCAATCTTATAGAGGTTATTCGTATCACAGGTGAGTAAGTATCAAAGTAATTAGACCTTGTTTTTGTCTAAACCCTTTTATTACTAGCCTCGCCTTGTATTTATAAATACTTCAATCAGCTTTCATCTTCCTTTTGAATATCCAACGATATCCAAGTGGTTTACAACCAGGTGGAAGATCTACTAACTCCCAAGTATGATTTTGCAATATAGAATCAATTTCATTCTTAATTGCTTCTTTCCATTGAGGTCCTTCCGCGGAAGAAACCGCTTCGCGATAGGTATTGGGCTCACCCTCAACCATATAGCTCATGAAGTCTGGCCCAAATGATTTTGCAATCCTTGGCCGTTTACTTCGTCTAAGGTCACCTTGGTCGACCTCTGGTCGATCATGTGTTTCATCTAACCACGTAGATGAACTTGGACCTGCTTCATCAACCATTGTTGGTGAGGTTTCATGTGGTTCTCCTAGCATAGGAAATACATTTTCAAAGTATGAGACGATGTTAGGATTTGCCTCCATGATAGTGTTTACGTGGACATCGGGATTCTTGGACTAATGTACAAGAAAACGATGTGCACTACTTTGATGTGCATATCCTATGAATACACAATCAACAGTTTTGGGTCCTATCCTAAGAGTCTTAGGAGGTGGTACAATCACCTTTGCTAGGCACCCCACACTTTCAAGTATTTGTACGAAGGCTTCCTTTTTCTCCATAACTCATATGGAGTTTCCGTCCCTATTTTAAGTGGTATCTTATTAAAAGATAATTCGCTGAGAGAATCGCGTCCCCCCACATTTCTCGTTCACACCTGAACTGATCAACATGGCGTTCATCATTTCTTTTAATGTATGGTTCTTACGTTCCGCAACGCCATTTGATTGTGGAGAATAAGGAGGTGTACACTCATGTACAATGCCACTTTTTGCGCTTAAATCCACAAAAGGTGCGACATATTCACCTCCTCGGTCGCTTCTAACCGCTTTTATCTTCTTTTTAAGTTGATTCTCAACTTCGTTTTTGTACAAGATAAACTTTTCTATTGCTTCATCTTTACTTTTAAGTAAATATACATAGCAATATTTAGTACAATCATCAATAAACGTGATAAAGTACTTATTTCCTCCACGTGTGGGAACCGCTTTTAAATCACACACATCGGTATGAATTAAATCAAGGGGTTCGGTTATTCTTTCAACCGATTTAAACGATGATCTTCTAAGTTTGGATTCTACACATGTTTTGCATTTGTAATCGGAATCAATATGGAATGTTGGTATCATATTTAATTTAATTAAACGTCGTAATGAATTAAAATTTACATGTCCTAATCTACCATGCCAAACATTTGAAGACCAATCATGTAAGTAGAGGTAGAAATTTCATTCATGTTTTTCTTGGTGTTAACCACTGTTACATTCATTTTGAACATACCATTAAGGGCATAGCCCTTTCCAACATACATTCCACGTCTAGATAAAACAAATTTGTCCGATTCAAACACTAGACGAAAACCAAACTTGTTGAGCATCCAACCCGATACGAGATTCTTCGTATATCCGGGACATAGAGGACTTTGCTCAACGTGAGCTCCTTGCCAGAAGTCATCTTCAAGATCACCGTGCCTTCACCCTTGATGTCGGCGGTAGCTTTATTTCCCATATAAAGCTTTTCTTCACCCGTTGCTTCCTTGAATGTTGAGAAAAGAGCCTTATCTCCACAAACATGGCGGGTTGCACCCGTGTCAACGAACCATCCTGGTGGGTTGGCACCCACCACGTTGACTTCTTCAATCATAGCCGCTTCCTCGGTTATCATTGCAATTAGAGGCATACCATCCTTATCAACCATATGCGCACGCTCACGCTTAGGTTTCTTGCATTCGTTAGCACGATGCCCCGTCTCGTTACAATTGTAACAAAGTACCTTGGAAAGGCGCAGACTTCTTTTTCACAGCTCCCTTTCTTGGTCCAAGGTTGTTAACTTTTGCTTTTCCCTTGTCCTTTTTCGTTAGTTTACCCCTTTTGCCTTTGGAGGAATCCCCTACTTCCACCATGTTTGCTTTAGCCACAGCTTGCGCAATGGTGCCACTTAGAGCGACCTCGTTGTCCTCTTCGATTCGAAGACGAACCACAAGTTCCTCCACCGTCATTTCTTTCGTTTATATTTTAGGTAGTTTTTGAATTCTACCCACGAAGGAGGCAATTTTTCAATTATTGCTGCCACTTGAAATGTCTCGCTAAGAACCATGCCCTAAGCGTGGATGTCATGAAGTATAATCTACAACTCTTGGACTTGGTTCATAACAGTCTTGTTATTGACCATTTTATAGTCCAAGAAACAGGCGACAACAAATTTCTTTGTTCCCGCATCCTCCGTTTTGTACTTTTTGTCCAAGAGATCCCATAATTCTTTGGAAGTCTTGACATTGTAGTACACATTATACAATGCATCCGAAAGGCCATTAAGCACATAGCCTCGACATATGAAATCCGTATGCTTCCAAGCATCAACCGCGCACTCAGCTTGAGCGTCGGTCTCCCCTTCCGTAGGTTGGGGAGCGGTTTCAGTCAAGAACCTCGCAAGGTTCATGGTGGTCAAGTAGAAGAACATCTTCTGTTGCCACCTTTTGAAGTGGAGACCCGTAAATTTCTCGGGTCGTTCAGCATGATTTGCCACTGTAGTCGCTCCGACAGTGTTGGCAGGGGTTCCAACGACAAGGCTGTTAACATTCGTGTTCACATTGTTGTTGTTTTCAGTCGACATTCTGAAAAGTAAAATTAAAATTTTAGTCCGAAATTCTGTTTTAAACCAATAAAAACAGAAGTAAACTCTTAATTTTAATTTACCACGAATTTACCGTTTGGCTTCTAAGTCCAACTTTGAAGACCAAAACAGAAAAACTCTTATAATTTTAGTACAATAACTGTTTGGCTTCTAACTCCATCTTTGAAGACCAAACCAGAAAGTTTTTATAACTTCTGTTAAAACGAATTGAAGTAATCCGAAATGGTTTTCAACCGAAGTCGCTCCTTTGAAGATGAAAACCGGAAAAAAAATATGTTTTAAAAAACATAAACTGCCAAAACAGAATGGTTGTGATTCTACACGAATGGTGTTTTTAAAAATTTGTTTTAAGATTGTGGGAACGTTCACATAAAATAAATAAAAAACTTTTATAAATTCGAATTACAATACAGAAATAAATAAAGCTATAAATTACAATACTTTTACAACTGAAATAATCGAAAATACAAGAACAAAATTCAAACAGAATAGTAAGTTCTTGGCTGAGGATCGTGTTAGACACGAGTCCCTTAAAACAAATTTCGAGTCTCCCAGGAGAACTCGTTTGTTTCCAGGATACAACAGCCCAAGCAGTTGCACTGCCGGAGATGACGGAACCCGAAGGTGTACCTTGCTGCAAGAAAGAGGAAGAAGAAGAATTTCGAGTAGAGAGTTCGTTGATGATTCGGTGTCTACTCCGGTGTTGATGTAATGCAGTATTTATACTGCATCTGTGTTGAAAAGTCAAAAAGATTTAACTCAACGAATTAAATTTCATTAAATGTCTTTAATGCACTTCAATTCGTCAGTTACATTCTTGGTCAAGACCCTTGACTCGTCTGTTTCAACTGCTGAAGTGTAACTGATCTGTCATTAACTCTGGAAGCAGCAGGTCGCGCGCGCGCCCCTCCATACGCCAGCCTGTTGGTGCGCGCGCCAGTGTGGCATACATCCCTGCGCGAGCTTACTGGTGCGCAACCCCTTGCGCGAGCATCCTTGCTCCACAGTCCTATTGCGCGTGCGCCAGTATGGCTCACATCCTTGCGCGAGCCTACTGGTGCGCCAGCCCTTGCGCGCGCAAGCCACGTCACCAGGGAACCCATCTGGTCACGCCACAAGTCGCGCCATACTGGTTCACTTGGTGCGCTGCGCGCGCGCACGTCAGGCATCTGCGGCGCAACCTGGACTGCCTGCACCATGCGCGCTCCTTGCCACTTGCCTTCTAGGGTCTGCGCCATCTGGTCCTTGCAACCTTTGCTAAGCCACGCTGCGCGGGTAAAAAATAAAAGGCGGCTCTCAAGCGCTTCAGCGCCACCTGGACTACCTGCACCAAGTGCAAAGTGCGCCATCAAAGCGCCACATTGCGCCCACGCCACGCGCGCGCGCGTGTGTGAGTTCGGGTGCTCCGCGCCCTTCGCGAGTACACTTAGTGTGTGCTTCCATGAAACAATAAGGAAGGAGTGTTCTCGCTTAAATACCCCTTTAAGTTTTATCACTCCTCCTATGTGGGACCAAATGCTACTTTCCCAATATTTCAGCATTTAATGTTTCAAACACCAAACTTTGAGCTCGATATCTCATTCATTTTAGCTCCGTTTTGGATGTGGTTTAGTTCGTTGCGAAGCTCTTCCAACATAGAACACAACCCGGAAATAAATATCTATATAAAATCTCAGTTTATAATATGTATTTTTAATCGTCAAAAAATTATATAAAAAATATGTAAATATGAAAGTTAAGATAAAAGACTTGGACCTGCGGAAAAATGGCCCCTCGTAGTCGCTCACCCGTCTTGGCCTGGTCTAGGCATTGGCAAGTCTGCTATTTTGTTTGAAAATTTTGTGTTTTTTTCAAGCACAATTAGGAGTGAAGATGTTTGAATCATGGGGATTATTGAGGATTAATAAAACTCTTAATTTTAATAAATGATTTTAATTGATGTATATGATATTCTCTTCTTCAACTTCATAAATTTTAATTATATTTTATTTTAATATATTTTTTAATAATTAAAAAATAAATATCAATGATTATAATATAATATAATTTTTTCCTGAATTACAATAACGAATATGGAATTTTTTATAGTCTAATATGCAATATCGTATTTTATTGTAATTGATATAGTTTCAACTTTAAATTCATACTTAAATTATGTTCAAACTATTTTTTCTTTTTTGTTATCTATAATTTTAATATTATAATTAAATCATCCTATATAATCCTCCTTTAATTACAAGCTTACTGTTAAAATTGTATAACTTAAGAAAAAATTAGTTTAAAAAAATCAAGTTAAAAATATTCAATATTTTATACGTTTTTAATTCACATTATAGCATTTATTCAACCCCATTTAACACATGAGATCAAAGAAGACGGTTTTATCTTGTTTTAGATTTTACAATCAAGTTAAATAATTTTTTTACTATATAAGTTTACATGTTTAACACGTATAATACATAAGGTTTTTAACCTAGTTAAATGAATATGCCGGTTCCTAATTTAACTGTGTAATGATTATACAAGTTTATATGTAGTAAATAGGCATCAAGTCATATAACAGGTAAGATACAATTGATATATGTAATAAAAAGGCATAAAGTTATACAACAAAATACAATTGAACAATAACGACGTTTTTGTCGTGGTTGATAACATGGATATGTTGTCACTAGTTCTTTAAATACTAACATAACTTCTTACTTACATACGCGTGTGTTGAAGAAGACAGAAAACGAATTAATATTTAATTGGTCTGAAAATTTCTATTCGTAATGATTACAATTAAGAAAGGCTTAGAATAAAACAAAGATTTATTTAAAAAGAAAGACAATACTGTGTAGGATACTCCACCTTGAACCTTCCAAGTATCAAACTCCCACAAAAATTGACTTTTACTTTCACTTTATGCATCCATACCTCGTACCCATGCTGAGACACCATATCTGCCAACTAAATCGTTAGATATAACGAAACAGGAACACACCATTCACACGTACCTCTGTCGAGCTAACTCTCACCCTTTAGGGAGTTTTAATTCGTGGGGATGCTACCACATTACTTTTAGTATCTATATCTTTTGTGATTCGTATGTTATTCGGTTTGAACATTCAGTATAGTTAGTTTGTATATCTTATGCTCATGATAATTGTTTGCTTCCATTGTCCTTTGCCCTTGTACCTTTGTTGTCTTTTACCATCATTATCAACCTTACCGCATTACCATTGTTCTTTCCCGTTACCAAGCAATTTTTGGCTCATCCATTATTCTTTGTTTATACGGCGAGTACTTAATGGGATGTGCGAAGAGAGTAAAACCTACCGGCTAGGGAGGTAGAGGCGCTCCCTAGTGATGGAATTCCATCACTCACAACATCCAATCACCATACGCCACGTCATCGAGCCAAATTCTAGCACTAGTGATGGATTTTACTAGGTGTCACTAGTGATGGGTTATTTTTTATATAACAAATCATCATCATCAACGGTCAAATGCGTTAAACGATCGGATTTTTTAAATTCACAACGCGTGCTCACGGCAACGCGTTTAATGTTCCACGCGTGATCAATGTCGGTGGCGGTGGTGTAAATGGGGGCGCCCCGATCTGCCTTAGAATGTACAAGATGAAGAAATTATTAAGCCTTTGGAATAGCATAGTAATAAAATTATGTAATAAGATTTATATTGTCGCCCGTTAATTCATTAATTTTAGAATAATGTTTTTGTTCTGATATCTTGTAATAGTAACACGTTAGCCCTAGATAGTTTAAATGTTATGGTTATGATATTAGAGCTCAGCCTTTTCATGTAAAAAAACCTTTTTCTCAAAATAAAACTTGTGGGGTAATGTGTATAACATGGGTTCGAACCTCTATCCAACCAAATTTATGTAAGTCCCATATCCGTCTGGGTGAGCAATTCATCGAGGGATACAACGCCGTAAAGTTTCTGGATGATAATCCATCGGAGACCAACTCATGACACGTTTAACCTGGCCAAGCAAGTCGTCGAGTGAAACAAAACAGTGAGTTTCTGAATGGATAAACCGTGAGAGACAAGACAGATCGATCCTCACACTATTAGCAATTAGCTCTTGATTGGGTTTTTCGTCACAAAAATAACATGGCTTTAAAACAAGAACAAATTATGCGAAGTGTTCTCCTCCTTATGCGTTCCAAGCTATAACAGTCGACCCCGGCAAGGGTTGGTCAAATGGCAAAACGTTTGGTTTCATAAAGTAAAGCTCCTTTTGAAGGTTAAGAGTTCAAACCTTAGAAAACAGTAGAAAGCAGTCGAGTCTCCTAGTTTGCTTTTACTCCCTTTTTATTAAGTACTAGTCTATTCACACACACCTTTGGTCTATTTCCACAACCTGAAGCGTTGAGCTTGAAGCTCAGCGCTTCAGGGTATGGAAATAAGATGGTAGGTATATGTGATTAGCATATGCTGAGCTTTGGCAAAAGCACAAAGCTTGAGGGTATACTCAGTGCTTTGGTCAAAGCTGACGTTTGAGTGGTTTTTTGATTTTTTTAAATTTGATTTTAATTCAAAAACACACCTTTACTTGTCGAATTTTGATGTATTTGGTTATTACACGTCAAATTATGAAGTATGTGGTCTATACGACACGTTCCGATAAGTTCGGTTACGATGTGTTGTCGTATTCCATGATTTCATGCGATTTTGTTTTGATTACATTTGAAGTCCAACGTGTCGTTTTGTATGTATATGCGTCCTACTGGATCAGTACTTGACGTATTTTGTCATTAAAAGTCGTATTATGACGTGTATTGTCATTATTGTTCCGTACTATCGCATATTTTGGCCGTACGGGTCGTGTCAGTGACAGTCGGTATCGTGTCGTTTATTGTCTGTAAGTGTCATATTAGTGCGTATATTGATTGTTATGGCGTACTATGTTTCTATTGGTCGTAGTATAGCGTCTTTTGGTCGTACAAGTTGTTTCCTTTGGTAATAAACACACCTATACTTGTCGAATGAAAATATAGGTTACCCTTGATGAGATTCTTCAAACTTCATTTGAAAAGTATAGGTTATCCTAATACTCATGGATGAAAATAGGTTATTATAATGTCAATATCTTTTGCTTTCATTGATATATTTGTAGGTTTTAAGAGTTAAATAAAATTTTAGATAAGGATAAACGTTTGTTTGTTTTTGTATATATAATAGAAGATTATAACCAAAAAGTAAATATAGAGAATAAATATTATTAGATTGATACCGTAATTACTCACTTCATAATCAAACCTGTTTTATAATTAGTATAATTTGCTCCACACCCCAATGACTAGAACTATGTTTCATGCTAATTTTTATAAAGGGTAGTTCTTTATTGGTTGTGTGTATATGGAGAATAATATTTCGAGTTTTGGCATGCATAGCTATTCACGGGTATAAAAAACGCGGGTAGCGTCAACTCATATATAATTTGTTTTTAATTTTTAAAACTCATATATATTTTCGAGTTGTGTGTACCAGCGCTTGTTCAGCTTCAGCTTCAGCCCCAGCCCCAGCCTCAGCTTCAGCCTCAGCCCTATGATGATCTCCCACCACCACCGCCCCGCCGCCCCAGCAGCCGCCACAGTACCCACATCAGTCTTCGACGACTTGCCTCCTGCTGCACGGGCGTTCGCTCGAGACTTCGATCGATGCCTCCGACGTGCTGAGCGCTATCAGATGTGGACAGTTCAGACGCTGATAACTTACGGGGGGTCTCAGGATTGGAGGAACTTCCACTGCCACCATCACCACCGCCAGAGGATGACGAATAGCCTATGTTAGTGTAGTTTTTATTTTGTATTAGACATTCAGTTGTACTTTTGTTGTGTATGTACAAACTGATTATATATTTATGCAGTTTATCTTTTATTTATACGATGTTTGTTTGGAATGTTTATAATCTTTTTGAATTTCTTTTGCAATATATTATACGATGTTATTTAATTTGGCTTGTGCAATTTAATAAAAATGAACTTTTATAAATTTTGAATCTGTAACTCAAGCTATATAATCTCGGACTTAAACTCAAAGCATACAAATCAAACAAAATGTTTATCTATTGTTTTTAAGAAAAAACATAACATACCATATTATATTATATAACCCTACAAAAAGTAACTTGGATACCTTAGGGTAACTTAATAGTTGTGTCTCTTCATATCACACCCTTCAATAATACCCTTGCCAACCCAAACCAACATCTCCCAATATACACACCTCTTAAATAATATCTCCCAAACCAACATGTCTCATTATACATACCCCTTAAATAATACATTTCAATTAATAAACACTTCACATCGCTTCATCAAATCGAACCGATTAATTGAAATAGGCACTCATTCATTCAGAATTCTTGAGTCGTTTGTTTACAAGAACCACTAACGTGCCGTTTGAAAACTACATGATACTAATCCAACCGATGCGTCAAAAAAGGCTCTGTTTCATCTTGACGGTTATACCGTTTAATAACCACCGTTTGAACACATAAAAGCAATTCAAACAAATCTATTATTATTAATATTAAATAAAGGTATAACAAAGCACCGTTTGATGGTTGATAGTCAGATCCGGTTAAATACCGGCCACCGCTTGGATTCATATTATGAAACTAAACACATAAAAAATACATAAAGAAATGGATAATTATAAATGGATGTTGATAAATCTTTTTCTAAGGATATTCAACACTTAGATTAATATACTAATTAAACCCAACATAACCACCAATCATACTACCTAATATCCTATCAAATATTAATTTTATTATTATAATCATACTACCTAATATCCTATCAAATATTATTTTTATTATTATAATTATTGTTAAATATTCTAAAAACTTAGAATATATATAACTTACATTACATACTCAGAATACTATATATTGCAAAAACATACAGAATAATATAAACAATATGAATTAATAATTTTTCAATCTTAAAACTTAAAGAATTAAAAGAAAATGTCATAGATGTAGTATTTATTGTTTCGTACTCTTGAATCCAAAAAAGGAGGTTAAGAAATTTAGGTTGCTATATAACCTATTCATTTGTAGCCTATGTTATGTGTAGGTAATAATACAAATGCTCAAAACCTATGAAAAAGGCTACTATAAATTGTTTTATTTATGTATATAATACACATATATGAATGCAAGGAACATAAAAAATTTAAAATATGAACATTACATTAGAAAATTAAATGATATAGAGTTCCTCTTTTAATCTCCAAACCGTTTACTTCTCCCACATCTCAATCACCCATTCTTATCATCCCTACATTCTTTCTTAAGTCGTCAAACGCTTTACCTCCACAACCATCCATGACGGCATCAAAGGTACATCTCCCTTTTCTCTATTCATTTGATTCAACCAGCAAATGTTCACAGTATTCTTCTTCTCGATTCCTATGGGAATCGACTATCCTGAATCAAAATCACTAAACTTGAATGTCTGTTAGGTAATATTTATGCTTGCTGCTTAAGCAATAGCCGAACACCATCAAGCACTTTTTGTTTCGCTTAGGAAGCAACAATATTGCTATGTTACATTACCTATGCCACACCTCAAGTATTAAACCCCATTCATCGATATCTAACTTAGGATGAAAACAACTTATGTTCATGTGCATGACAAAGGATCCCTCAAGGCTACTTCAAATTCTTATAATAATTGTTTATATATGAGTGATCCCAATAATACTTAAAATGATTATTATAGTTGTTTAAATGGTTGCGCCAAATGTTGTGTACGTTGATTTGGACCAATAACTTGAGCTAGAAATAAATGTTTTGCTTATACAAAAAGAATATTTGCAATTGATAGTATCAACTTTTATAATCAACTCTCGCTGCAACGCGCAGGTAGCATCAACTCGTTACACATAAACGAAAACTAAACCGTCACCAAACCGTAAATAACTATCATTACTTCGCTTTTGGTTTAGATTTTGCTAAATATCTTTATTTCTTGAAAAGGAAAACATAAAGTTTGTCAATGTAATCGATAACGGAGTTGAAATATTATAAAAATTGATAGATCTATTTCTTTAACAACATTCTTTAATAACAAAATACATCAAAATTCGACAAGTATAGATAGGTTTTTGAATTAAATTTAAATTTAAAAAAAAATCAAAGAACCACCCAAACGCCGAGCTTGGCCAAAGCGCTGAGTATAACCATGAAGCGTTGGGCTTTGTCCAAAACTCAGCATATGCTAATCACACACCAATCACCTTATTTCCACACCATGAAGCGCTGAGCTTTGGCCAAAGCTCAGCATATAGGTCCGGTCAACCAGACAGAAAATGACACACGTCAGTCTTTGTCTGGTTGACTAGACCTATATGCTGAGCTTTGGCCAAAGCTTAGCGCTTCAGGGTGTGAAAATAAGATGTTGTGTGTGTGAATAGCATGGTCCTTTTATTAATTGTTGCTGCTTGGATTAGCTCTTGGCAGCCCATTTTCCTTCGCTTTGGTTCAGCCCAATTAGCTCCATATAGCCGAAATAGATGTTAACATGAAGCCCAATTAGGATATTGTTAAAGTCCTTTTAAAACCGCCAGTTTCATATTTGTTTTACAATTTTTCAATTTTTCTGGTTTTAGTTATCGTTTGCTTCCTACTTACAATGGTTTTACAACCCCGTGCCACAACGCGGGTTAAACACTAGTTGCATTGCATTTAGTATCTCATATATAATTACCAAAAATGTATATCTTTTTCATTGATAAAAAACGATTTATGAGAATTTGTTCCTTCAAAATGCACTTTTGGGTGATTTTCGACCTGTTTTATTCAAACCTAACTTTTTCTATATTATTCATTAGAAACCGTAACCCGGATTAACCCATGGTTACTTTCTTATAACAGTAATCATGCCCATCAAGGTGAAGAGGATAAGATACATGGAAGCAATAGAACAATAATAATAATTAAAATATAAAAATATATCTTCATTCATCTGGACATCCGCACTTCAGCCAGCGAAAATGATAGAAATGTATTAGACGAAAATTATTTTGATAACATGGATTGTAATTTAAAAAAGTTCTATTTTAGTTATTATCAACAACTGCTGTTAGGATTAAATTATAATACTTAATACTTGATTGTATATTATAACTTTTAAACAAGCATTCCAGAACTGTTATCAAGTCGTTAACAATATATATTCTAAGTATTTGTATTATTATAGAGAAGTTTACTCTGTCTTTAAGAAATCACGATATGTTATAGAGAAGTTTACTCTGTCTTTAAGAAATCGCAATATGTCCATTTGAACATCATATTACTCTTTTGAATTCATGAGTAGTGGGGAAGTGAAAACTTTGTCAGTTTGGCGCTGTTTGTATAACAAATTTCATATATTATAACTTATGTATTGCTATGTATAGGATGATATCAACCACACGAAGAAAACAAGGTACCTGGACTAATCTACGTAATCACACAGGCGTTTTGAACCCCTCGGAATTTAAATAGGACAACAATCGTGTTTTTGTTGTAAAATTTCCTTAGGCAGCGGCTGATGGTCTGTAGACTCAATTTTTTTATTAAAAAAATTGATAAACCACGACCATTATTTTGTTGTAACATTTACCAAAAGTAGTCTGCTGATAGCTTGTAGACTCATGTTCTGTCAATGAATTCTTGCAGTTGGTTTTGTTAGAAAATTAATTTGATTTTCTCATTATTGATATATAATTCCTTAATCCATGAATGTCAAAAGTAGCGGGTAGTTTATGGTAAGTAGCATAAAGATTGGCGGTTACAAAGTTCGGGGACCAAAGATGGCAGTCAGAACTTAATAAATACCACCCTCAAAGGGTGCGATCCCTTAGAGACACAACTCCTATGGATCGATGGCAGCCACAAAGGAAGGGACGCGACTTATGGATTCTAGAGACACACCTCTTCATCATACAATCTCATCCACAAGTTCAAGAGACATACCTATTCGTGAAGAGACACGTCTCTACAATCGCATCAATTGGATTAGTATAAATTAGGGTTAGGATTTCTATTGTAACGACACACACATACTCATGCATTCAAATCAATTGTTCATTCAGAAATCAAAAGGTTAGTTTGTGTTTATTCATTCATTGTTATATTCATTGTGTTCGTCAAGAAGATTCTGGGCAACATTGGTATCAGAGCCTAGGGCTCAAATTCGTTTCGGGAAGACGATCATCAAGCGGGTGGTTGAATTCCGTAACAATTTGATCACGCATGAGGCGTTGATTGGGTTGTTCTTGTTAAGTTTTAACACCAACCGCATCAAGCGGGTACGATTGTTATTGTTCTTTAATCGGTTTCAGGAGGGTGTTCGATTTTTATCCGATCATCACTGAGGGTGTTTGGATTCCGTGATATTTTTTCAAATTCAAATCAAGGCAAAAGGCTGCGATTCAGGTTAAGAAGACGAAGCAAATTTGAGAAGTTTGTATTCCGGTTAATAGAAGCAATTGCGAATTAGAGAAGTTTTGGTTGTTTGAAATTTGCAAAAGAGACAAAATCTGAGAAGTTTTGTGGTCCGTTTTACCGCAAGTAATCAAAGCATCAAGAGGGTGTTCGGTTCTGAAGTTTAGTCGCAAATCAAGTGGGTTTGGGGCTGTTTTTGTTGGTATTAAGGCAATCGCAAATCAAGCGGGTTCAGTTTACAGAGAATCACGATAAGAGAAGTTGGTCGGTTCGCAAATTCCAGGTTCTACGTTCTGTTTTTCTGAAATTTATTTTAGGATTAGAAGTTGGTCTGATTCCGTTAGAAAGTGTGAATTTTGGAATCATAGACTTCGGTTTTAGGAGAAAACCAAAGTATAGAAAGTGAAAATTGTTGGGAAAGAAATTATGGCCAATTCAGGAGGAGCCTCTCCGTCAAATGCGGTGGTAATTAAAGAGGGTAGTTCGTTCTCCCAGTTTCAATGTCCTATCTTAAAGTTTACAAACTATACGGTATGGGCAATCCGTATAAAAACCATTTTGAGGGCAAATGGTTTATGGGAAAGGATAGAACCTAGTGCTAATACGCAAGCGGATGAAAAGAAGGATATGACGGCGGCCGCTTACTTATATCAAGCACTACCAGAAGATATGACAATACAAGTTGCAAGTTGTAAAAGGCAAAGGAGATTTAGGATGCATTAAAGACAAGGCACGTCGGTGCAGATCGAGTGCAAAGGCACGTCTTTAAACACTCAAAACAGAGTTTGAGATGTTAAAAATGAAGGAGGAAGACATTATCGATTCATTCACTGCAAGACTAAATGGTATTGTCACGAGGGCAAGTGGTCTTGGATCAACTTTTGATCAAGGTTCGTTCAAATTGTTGCAACCATTGAACAATTCGCCGATCTAGAAACAACGACGCTAGATGAGACAATTGGAAGATTGAAAGCCTATGAAGAAAGGACCGGTTTGGTGAATGAAAACCCGGTATATGATCAAGAGAAACTTATGCTTACACGACGCGATAAGAACTATGGTCGTGGAAGGCGTTTTGGGAACAATGAACAAGGAAGGTTCAATTCATCGCAAGGCAAGTGGCGTGATGAAAAGTTCAGACAAGAAGAAGATGATGAGGATCCTTCACATGATAACTATGGACAACAAAGAAGGGAAGAAAATGACTCACAAAATGCTTACAAGAATAGAAGCAACCAAAAGAAGTTTGGGAAGAATTTAAGCAAGATAAAATGCTATAATTTCCAAAATTTTGGTCATTATGCCTCAGATTGTCCTGAATCAAATCAAAGAGGAGAGGAATCAAATCTGGTGCAAGAAGACGAGGAACCAACTCTCCTAATGGCAATCAAAGAAGACTGCAAGGATCTTCTACAACAAGGTCGTGATAGAGATGATAAAGCACATGATGGCAAGCAAGGCTCGAAGAAAGATCAAGGTGCAAGGAAAGAAGTTCAAGTGGAAGATGAAGACTTCATTTTCGTGGAGAATGAAGCTGCTAAAGCATGAAGATGTTGAAGGCATGGATTAAGAAATTAGGGGGGAATATTGATATATAATTCCTTAATCCATGAATGTCAAAAGTAACGGATAGTTTATGGTAATTAGTATAAAGATTAGCAGTTACAAAGTTTGGGGACCAAAATGACAAGTCAGAACTTAATAAATACCACCCTCAAGGGGTGCGATCCCTTGGAGACACAACTCCTATGGATCAATGGCAGCCACAAAGGAAGGGACGCGACTTATGGATTCTAGAGATGCACCTCTTCATCATACAATCTCATCCACAAGTTCAAGAGACATACCTATTCGTGAAGAGACACATCTCTACAATCGCATCTATTGATTATTATAAATAGCGTTAGGATTTCTATTGTAACGACATACACATACTCATACATTCAAATCATTGTTCATTCAGAAATCAAAAGGTTAGTTTGTGTTTATTCATTCATTGTTATATTCATTGTGTTCGTCAAGAAGATTCTGGGCAACAATGATTACTTCAAGAATCATGAATTTGCTTCTCATCTGTGACCCGCACATGAATTCCCTGCAAAGAGCGGGCAGGACATCGTAGTTAATATTCATAGAGACAGAGGCACAAATTTTGTCAACTAGCCGGCCTCCAATAGTTACATTAACTCGTCAAGATATTGGTTATGCAGTTCACCAAAGTTGCTTGTACATGCTTTGCCCATACTATCACACATCTTAGCGCATTGAAACGAATACTTTGTTATATTCGGGGTACAGTTTCTTCTTGTCATCTTACTAAATCACCCATTTAGTCTTTACTATCGTATACCAACGCCGATTTGGCCGGGTGCCAGACACCAGGCGATCACATCAGGATACTATGTTTACACTTATAAATAAAACTAAATAACTGGAAGCGAAATTGAACTTAAATTAAATGAAGGAATAGTGAGAGTAAGTTAATAACATTGATGTTTGACTAATATCTTGTATATATTCATATACTATCATATACCAACGCCGATTTGGCGGGTGCCAGACACCAGGCGATCAACATCAGGATACTATGTTTACACTTATAAATAAAACTAAATACTAGGAAGCGAAATGAACTTAAATTAAATGAAGGAATAGTGAGAGTAAGTTAATAACATTGATGTTTGACTAATATCTTGTATATATTCATATCACTATCAGCTTATCTACCATTCAACACTGTAATGCTAAGATCATTGTTTGACCATAATTTATGTAAGCTTGAAGATTGTGTCATATCTTGTGTAGCTTGTCTAACGAAAAACCCGTTCTTTAGGTGAAGGCAATTGACCCTCACTCTCCAACATCACGATCACAGAAGTCATGGTCGGTCTATCTTCTGGGTGACGTTGAACACACAACAAAGCAACATGGATTGATCTTAAAAACCTGAGACACATTGATTGATTCACCTAGGCACTTAGCAACTAATTCCAAAGATCTGTCTTCATTATGGAGTACTCATGCCTGTCAAGACCAAAGAACACATACATTTATCATGTTTGGTTGTTTCAAAAGGGCATGTTGCATTAAAGAAGTAAGCAACTTATGTGGCTTCAAACATCAAGGAATTTATCATTTTGGGTAGTCTTCCAAGTTAAACACCATGTTTGGAAAAGTCAACATGTTAATTACCACAAACAGATACATAATATTTCGATAGGCAAACCAGATGAGATTACCTTAAATTATCTTTTAATATTTTGAGTTTTCATAACCAAACATTCAAACTTTTGTAAGTTGGTCAGCACCTGATTGGTGAAAGAAAAAAAAAACATTTTAGAAGGCTGTAACTTACATGTCCAGTAAGGTTGTTGCAATGTTCTTTGTGGACAAATTCTCTGTTTTCCACCCCAGACACAATTTCCAGCACTACTACGCCAAAGCTATATACATCTGATTTTATGGAAAAGATACCATTTCCTGCATACTCTGGTGCCAGGTAGCCACTGTCAGGAATCAAGTAGTTAATGTAAGTGATTCACTAAATAAACTGTATGAGGTTAGAATAGATGAATCTCACTATGTTCCAACCACTTTGTTTGTCTTTGCCGCTGTCTGAGTTCCACCAAATGCTCTAGTTGTGCCAAAATCTGATATCTTTGGATTCATATCCTTGTCAAGCAATATATTGCTAACTTTGAGATCTCTATGTACGATTCTGAGACTAGAATCCTGGTGAAGATAAAGAAGTCCACGAGCAATTCCAATAATAATGTTGTAACGTGCTGGCCAATCAATGAGTTCCATAGGAGTTTTATCTGTAATCAATATTTTCATTTTTTAGTTTACACCCTTATGCATATAATCATATGATACTTCTTTTTTTCTAATTATTTCATTTACCAAATATGAAAGAATCAAGGTCTTTGTTTGGCATGTATTCATAAATCAGCATCGCTTCGGTACCTTCTATGCAGCAGCCCAAGAGCTTGACAAGATTCCGATGTTGTAGTCTAGATATCGAGATGACTTCATTCTTAAACTCATGAAGTCCTTGCGTGGATGTTTTTGCTAGCCGCTTCACAGCTATTTACTTCCCATTTTCGAGTACACCCTAAAAGATAACTTTATAAGAAGTATGGCACAAAAAACCTTCTATACATCTTCAAAGATTGCATGTTTTTAGTTTCATTCATATCTCAGTTCTTATTAATATTGTTTGGTAAATCACAATAGTACTCACTTTTGATCATGAACCACACAAAAACACAAGAATACGAATAAATGAATAAAACCATTTATCTTGTTTAGCTGATCATATAATCAATCTAGTCAACAAGAATACGTCTAGGGAAATGGATCATCATATGATTTGTTCTCAAGGAAACAAATGTTTGGCAAAAAAGTATGCTGCCACAATTCTGATCCGTATTCTGAACAATCATTTGCTTTAACTTTTTTTTTACTTAAGCTAAGAATCATCTTATAGTAACACATGAACACTAGCTTGATGTACTAACTAGGTCATACAATTGTAAAATATACCTTGTAAACGGGTTCAAAACCGCCCTCTCCAAGTTTGTTGTTTATTGAAAAGCTTTTTGTAGCTTTAAGTATTGTAGACAAACCAATGAGTGGTAGTTCTAGATCTTCATCGCCGCTTTGTGTCCCTAATATGTTTACGAAAAAAGTGTAGGTGATCTTGACACAGAGAGACCAAGTTCCAACAGTAAGTTTTGAACCCACGACAGTTCAGCTGCACCATTTGCTAATGCTTTGTACTCGGCTTCGGTGGAGGAACGAGAGACAGATTTTTGAGCGAGGAACGCCATGAGAGGATGTTTGACCCGAGATAGATGATGTAGGCAGTGGTGGATCGCCCCCATCCGCAATACCACCCCAATCAGAATCAGTGAATGCATGAAGATCAAGCCGAGTGCCACGGTTGAGAAACAATCCGTGATGTATTGTACCCTTGAGATACCGAAGGACACGTTTTAGTGATTGCCAATGAAGCTCAGTAGGAACATGCATATATTGGGAGAGCTTGTTGACAGCAAAGGAGACATCGGTCGTGTAAAGGCAAGGTATTGAAGAGAGCCTACAAGTTGTCTATATGGCGTAGGATCAATTGATGACCCATCAACAAGAGTTAGTGTCTCGGTGGAGCTGAGAGGCGTAGCAACGGACTTTGCACCATCCATGCGGAACTTGGTGAGGAGATTCTGAATATGAGTATGTTGAGATAGGACGATGCCATTAACAGTGGGAATGACTTCTATCCCAAGAAAGTGATGCAACATACCAAGGTCTTTAATGGAGAATTTGTCGGATAATGCACCAATGACCTGTTGAACGAAAGAATTCGTGTTGCCAGTAATAACTATGTCATCAACATAAACTAGGAAGTAACAAACAATGCCCCGTGCTTATAGATAAACAAGGATGGATCAGCTTGTAAAACCGATTTGGTTTCAGATTAGAGACTCCGGTAAACCTGAGTCCGTTCCAAGGACCTGCCCGGAACTTCATTTCCCGGTCTTCTGATAGGATCAGCTGGGGGTAACCTCTGGTATCAATCCCATACGAAAATTCGCCGAAAGCAGGATCATCAAGGGATTTCCATGACGTGAAGTGTCTGTCAATTCCAGTAACTAAATTCCTACCCAGCTTCATTCCAGGAAGTAAAGTGTCTGTTATAAAGTCGAAACTTTGCCATATGGGATCTTCTTGATTGATGCCTTCACCTTCCTCGTAAATTATAAAATTTCCTGTATCTAGAAGCTGACCAATCGGATTCCTCACTGACGTCGTCGATGAGTTCTCTGATGACCATATGACATTGCCCATGGTGGCATCGCGGAGTATTAAAACTCCCTGACGGGTGAGAGTTAGCTCACCTGAGGTACTAGTGAGTGGTGTGTTCCTGTTGGCTACCCATACAACGGTTCTGGTGGATATTTTCTTGTACCATATTCCAACATAATGGTTCGTTGAGTTACCAAGGTTAAAGAAACCAAGCTCGAAGGTTTCTAGCGGCGAAATGATGGTTTCGTTATATCTAATGATCTGGTTTGCAGATACAGGTCTGCAGTGTGGGTACGAGGTATTAAGCAAAAATTACAACGAAGCCAAAGAACAACTTGGTCTTGTCATTCTTCTTTCCTATATTAACATATCAAGAAAAAAAAAACTCCAATTTAGATGGACTCAAGAAATGAAATGTCATGTTGTTTCTGTTAAAAGGTAGTATTATTTTATATTCAGCTTTTCGTACATAGTCAATTTGAACTGAAATTGTACCAAGTAAATACTTTTTTTTCTTTCTTATTCAACACAATTAGACATGTAAATGAAAGTTTGTTTACGTCTTCCGTATACCTCTATTATATAATAAATACTTTCATGTGTCAAATATACATAACTTAGTAAGAAGTTTTATTACATAAATAGTATACTCATCATTACTCGCTGAGTTTGTTAAATGTACCCTTTCGAATTATAAGGACCTTGCTATTCACACACCCCACTACCCACTTTGTCTATTCACACACCCCCATTATCGAGTTGTGGCCAAAGTACGGCGTTTTGGTCCGGTCAACTAGACAAATACTGACGGGTGTCTGACGGGTCTGTTGATCTGACCAAACGCCGAACTTTGGCAGCGTTTTGGTCCGTCAACAGACCAAAGACTGACGGTTCAGTCTTTGTCTGTTGACAGACCAAAACGCGCCAAGCTCGCATTTGTCCGGTCAACAGACCCGTCAGACGCCGTCAGTATTTGTCTGGTTGACCGGACTAAAACGTCACGCTTTGCCCACAGCTCGACACTGGGGAGTGTGTGAATAAACATGTCCAATTTTAATCAGTGTACTGAAGATATCAAATCAGAGTGATATTAATTTTGTCTTCTAATGAGAAAAAGGGTAATAATAATAATTGACAACTCAAAAGAAAGTATAAAAAGGTAAAAAAGTAAAGCAAAGAGACGTTTAACACAACCCATAATTAGCTACTAAACGTATCACTTAGGCTGAGTGGTGTAAAATAAAGTCCTTAGAGGCTATAAAATGTCACGTCAACGTCACGTAGATAGACAACTTTTATATCCTCCACCTTTAACTAGCATGATGTGAATAAAGCCCCATAGAGACCTTTAACTTAATAAAACAAAAAAAGAAAAACAAAAAAAAAGAGAGAGAAAAAATAAAAACAAAAAAATCTGATTTGTTTATTCATATGGGCCAAATATTAATCAAACATATACACCCCACTTGAAAGTTGAAATACATAAAGGCCCAAGTTCATTACGATAAGGGCTTGGTGGTGACATTGATGGCACCCCTTTCTGGCAGAGCCGGGTGGTGTGGGGAGCGCTACCGGATGACGTGGCGGGGCATTACCCCTCACGGGTAGTCTTAAAGTTAGTTAACACATGAAGTTTACCAATAAAAACAGGTTTGGGCCTACTTTCCAAAAAATAACAAGTTTGAGACATCTGCTTGAACATATTTTCCATTATAAAATACATTTAGTTGGTATAAAATGACTTCCACTAACCACGGTCACATATTGGTAATTTATTTAAAACAATAAATAATTTAGTTTGAATAAAAAGACTTCCACTAACCACAATCATATTTGTATAATTAATTAATATAAAATAATAAAAGCAAAAATACCTAATCAACACCCACTTCAATATTATTCCCCCACCAACCCAATTCAAAGCTTTCTGGCAGTTCGATCACATTCTAAGAAAGGGACATTATGACAAGTTCAACACGAATTTTAGTTGTTTTTTAATGAAAAAGTACACAAAATTCACAACCACCTGATTCCTCGAAGGTGACCCTCTTGTTCTTCCCATTCAACTTCATTCCAAATTCCAAAATGGTTTATTTTTCTGCAACTCGGACCGTAAAAATGGTTTGTTTGGCTGCAATTGGGGTAGTACGAGGCGAGACGAGTGTCGGAGGAGACGGAGACGACCATATCTGTGGTCCGTGGTGCAGTGTAACAGGGGCTCTGTCGGCTGCAGTTTTTGGAAGAAAGTGGAGGTGGTTTGATTTTAATCTGTGTCTAAGAAATAAACTAGTTGCAAACATTAGCGTGTTGCGTCCTGATTTTGTACGTATACATCTTCAATTTTACTTTGACCTGTAAAGTACAACTTGACCGTTACAAACTAAATACAAACGTCCAGAGAACTTGTAACCTGCCAAAGTATTAATCATATGCATTAAATGTGCACTCATATCCATTTTTCCTTATAAATAACGCTCACCACCTGATTTGATTTTCCATCCATTGTTTTCCTCTCCACTTGCTTTTTAGACAAGGAGCATATCAAGATATTGGAACTTCCTTCTTATTCTCCTCATTTCTTTAGGGTTGGCATATCGTGTCAACCTGACTTGTTAAGACCCGAACACGATAAGACACGAACCTGAAACATGTAAACATGAACATAACACGAAATCTTATCGTGTCAGATTTTCAAACACGAACACGAACCTGATAATAAACAGGTTAAACGAAACGACCTGTTAAGACACGAAAAAATTACCAACGTATCATACAACCTGTTAAGACACAGACACAAACACACATGTTAAGAATTGAACACAACCTGTTACTACATGTTTGTTATTTAGCCATTAACATGTCTTAATATGTATTGTATAATGGTTTTAAGTCTCAACAGTCTTAACATGTCATATTGTGTCTAACATGACCTGTTAAGACAAGAACACAATAAGACACGAACACGAAATAGGTAAACACAACACGAAATTAAACAGGTTTTATCATGTTGTGTTGTCTTCGTGTAGGTTAAACACGAAACTGGTTAACTTTATGTAGGTTCGTGTCGTGTTAACGTATTCGTGTCAGAATTGTCAGCCCTACATTTCTCCATCAAGCTAGATAATACTAGAATTTTTTTTTCTTTTAATTTTTAGAGTTCTTTAAAACCCCACTACCCATTCAAGAGATGGAGGACAAATCTATGTAAATTATGTTTCTTATTTTTGAGTCAGCTTTAGAAATTTGTTGATTTTGATGGTTAGTGTGTTTTGATTGAAATTAGACTAGAGAATATTGCTTGTCATCATACTGGTTATGTTGATCATCTCGTGTCTTATTGAAAACAATATAAAAATTGGTTTTCTCAAAATATATAACTTACGAACATTATTTTTTTGAATTTTTATAAAAAATAGAATACGGGATATATAATGGATTTCATGATCTATGAAAAAATTAAAATAAAATTTATGGATTAAAACTAAATATGAAACAACGATTTTTATTCAAATATATAAAAAATAGGAGATGACTATATTTACTAAATTAATTGATTAGTTATTGCTATGAAACAATATACAATTTGTATTTTCTTGTTTTAATAATTTTAAGTTCATATTAGTAAATTCTATACATATAAGTGGTGATTTGGATTGGTTTCCGTATAAATGTTGATTTTGGACCTTTATTTTAGACGGTTAACAAAATCAATCCTAGTACTTTTGAGGCACCCATCGGACCAAACGAAGTACTTCAAGAGTAACCCGAGTCCACACCAAATGTGAAAAACCTAGTAACCAATCCCTGGTAAGCACGACGGTAAAATTACCAGTAAACTCCGTTTGGCTCAAAGATCGAACCCGTTTGAACTTAGTATATACTTTTATGACTAATTGGATTATTATTTATTTTTGTGACTAATGGGATTACTATTTATTTTAGATGACTAATAAGATTAATATATATCTTGTGGTTAATAGGAATTTTATAGCACATAAATTTATTAGTCACTTTCATTTATTTTATAATTGATGTTAGTAAAAGATTGATAGTTTAAGAAAAAGCCCTAGCATAGGATGTGTCGTTTTATATATAGTTTTGGTATTTTGGTTTTTAGTATTTTTAGTGTTTTATTTCTTTAAGGTGACTTTTGTCTTTTAGAATTCTTTTTTGAACACTTGTGCGGTTTTTGCTTAAGGATTAACGAAACACAAATTGTAAGTTGATCTTACTTTATCCCCTTTTTGTCACTTAAACTTTTTAGGGTATATCATGTGTCTTATTAACTTTATGTTTATATTACCAACATGCAAATCAAAGTGTCCTTATGTTTTCATTACTTGTATCTTATGTATCATAACTTGTTACTTATGCGTGTACCTATGTGTCACTCGCTTTGTTTCATGATGTTTCGTGTGGATACACCTGGCTGATCGGTTCCCATGTCCATGGGTCGAACTTGATGTCGCCACCATTGGTTCGTAGATTCGCTCTTCGGGGCTTGAATCCATCAGTGTTTCATAGATTCACTCTTCGGGGCTTGGATCTCATTATGTTTCGTTATTATTGTTATGTTATGTCTTGTTTCATGATTAAATGTGGTTGTGTTAAATTATTGGAAGTTGTGATAAATTATTGGATGTATTGGTGATTTGTGGAGATGTTGAATTGTTGAATGATGTTGATGGCACATATACACTTAGAAATGCATGTTACATTTTTTTATATCAACTTTAAAAAATTAAACTATTTACTTTTCTTAAAACTAAGATCTATTCACCAACTTATTGTAGACCCAAAAGCTTTTTACGCATGATAGAGGTACACAACTTTGAGGATTCTAAGTGAAGACACATTTTAAATATTTCAACTTACAATAGTGTCATAAGCTATGAACAATCAATCATGCCCGGTACCATACCCATTGCGGGTCGAGGTGTGACACCTGGAGCTTGGTGAAGTCCGTATAGAGGTTTGTCCAACTTATAATATCTTTTAAGAAAGTGTGGATCTTCATATCCAGGAGGTTGACAGACATATACTTCTTTCACCTTTCTATAGAGAAATGCACTTTTTATGTCCATTTGAAAGACATTCAGGTTTTTGTAAGAAGCACAAGTCAAAAAATTCTAATAGCTTCTAGACGTGACACTAGAGGAAAAACTTCTTCGTAATCTATTCCTTTTTCTTGATGGAATCCTTGTACCACCAACCTAACCTTATTCTTGAGGACAGAAACACGATCATCCATCTTATTCCTGAAGATCCATTTTGTACCAATAGGGAATTTTCCTTCCGGATAATCAACAAGCTTTCATCTTCAATCTTTCTGAATTGTGATAATTCGTCTTGCATGGCTTATATCCAGCTGGCATCTTGAATTGCGTCATCGATATCACTTGGTACAGATTGATAAATAAATGAAGCATACAACCCTTGATTAATGACCTGACTACGTTTAAGAAATCTGTCTCCCACCGGACCAATGACGTTGTCTAAGGGATGGTTGTTTTTTGTCTTGTAACACCTTCGTTTGGTTGGGCTTCAACATGTTGAGGCATGTTAGCGAGATGTTCATTTGGAATAATATTGGTGGAAGATTGATCAGAAAATGTCGATAATGGGTGGATAATTCACATTCAACAATAAAGAAGAAGCATTATTTGAGTACGCATTCTCACCAGAAGCACCACCATTGATCTTTTATTGAGGAATTATTGGGTCAGTTGTAAGGGTGTGTAAACGTGTGGTGAATGGTGTGAAATCAAGGTTGAGGTATCAATTGATTAATAAGGTTGAGGAGTTTCCTGTGGAGTTGATTCAGGAATTAGAACATTGAAGTTGTTGAAAATTACGTCTACGTCATAGAACCAATCAGGACTACTTCCTGTATTTATAGAATTACTTTCTTGAAAATAGACATAAATGATTCAATCACCATTTTGGTCCTTATGTTGTAAACACGGTAAGCTTTTTGAGTTGAAGAGTATCCCGTGAAATAACATATGTCTCCAACTGCATCAAATTTGATTACATTGTCTTATGTGTTCAATAAAGTGCACGAGCATCCGAACAGTCTGAAATAGTGGATCAGGGGCTTTCTTTTGAACAAAAGTTCATAAGTTGTCTTTTCGTGAGGCTTGGCAATTAAAACACTTCTTAACATGTAACATGCAGTGTTAACTACTTTTGCCAAAAGATTATTGGTAACTTTGAATCAACGAGCATGGTCCTAGCTGCTTCGACGAGATTTCGGTTCTTTCTTTTAGCTACTCCATTTTGTTGTGGATGAAAATGAATTCCTTGATCTACACAAAAGGATATGAATGTATGAATCTTGAATTCCGTGTCATGATCACTCTTCATTGATTGACTTGACTTTAAGTTTGATGAAATTCTCGATCATTGGAATAAAGGTTTTCAGGATCTGAGCTATTTCACATTTTATTTCTAGAAAATAGACCCATGTGAAGCAAGAATATTCATTGTGATCACCACACAATAGGAACGTTTAGCCAAACGTTTTAACACTTATTGGACCAAAGAGAACCATATGCATCAGTTGAAGATGAGCACCGATTGTTGTCGTTGCTTTGGGTTTATTCATCTTTTTGTGTTGTTTCCATTGGGCACACGCAATGTATTTCAAAGGGAATTATTTGATTGGTGAACCTCTTACAAGATTTCATTTTAAAAGCTTATTTATGTTTTTGAAATTTTCATGCCCCAATCGCCGTGTGCCAAAATGGTGACTATGATTCAGATGCTTTCGAAAATAAACAAGTCATTTAACTGTTTGTTTTAAAATTCTTCATGGTTAACACATAAGTAATATTCTGGTTTTAGAAATAAGCATTCCACGTCATTGAAAAAAATAGATATTCCTTTGTCGCATACTTGTGATACGCTCATAAGATTGTAGCAAAGTTCTAGGACATAGCACACATCTTCTAAGGTGAAAGCTTTAGATACGGCGTCTCCTCGACCAACAATCTTCCCTCCTTTTTTGTCACTGCAAAAGATACGAAGTCACCATCGATGTCTCTAAAGTTCTTGAGCAATTCCTTCCATCGAGTCATGAGCCTCGAACACCCGCTATCTACATGCCAGATAGCTACCAAAGAGCCCTCAACCATTTGTGTAACTTATTATGCATATACAAAAACAAACAAGAACAAAAGAAAAACTCAAATTAGTTATCAATTAGAACCCTATGAAAAAACCATTATGACTGCTCCTAGAAAAGACATTTTAAAAATTATGCTGGTGTACCATCGATTCAAGCAATATTTAGTGAAATCTATATCCCTCTTCTTCCTTCCTTTACTATCTACTTGTATTCTCACAATCACAATATATCAACTCTAATACCGATTTCACCAAAAAAAATCATCAAAGAGAAGAATTCCACCACCTTCTTATTCTCCAATGGCCGCAATGCCGTAAATAACAACCTGTCGTCGAAAATCTACCGAACAGTAAGAGTTTTTACTTAAAAATCAGGGGTACGAACTCGAAGCAGATGCCGAAACCACTTCCGTGATGGTAAACCTTTAGTTGTCCCCCCTTTGGAAGTAGATTTCAAATTCAATGTTTTCGTTTCTGAATTCCCTTTGTTTGCCTACAAAAAATCACAAACCCTAGTTTTAAGACAAAATAAAAATGACAAAATTTATCAGGAATGCGTAATTACAAGCAATGAGTTATAAATTTTTTTTGACACGTTTTTAAGGGACCATGTAAAAAATACCATTTGAATGCGATTTATACCTTTAGACGCAGTTTCTAGGTTTATCAAAGTAATCGTGTTTTGGGGGAGTATTACTAGACGCAGTTTCCATGTATGTCGCGTAAAAAGTTTGACCGCATCTAATAAACACCTTTCTTGGAAATTAATTCCATAAAATTCCTTTAAGAGAAGGAATTCAAAATCCTTCATAATTCAATATATAATGAAGCAATTCAACCATAGTAATTGACTAACTCGTCATACCCCGCACTCCACCCCACCTCACTCCTTGCGGGGCCACCAATCATAATTCCTGGACCACTGACCCGGGTTGTCGACGCCCCCGCACCGGTGTGGCTTGAGGGGGCACCCCATGAAAAGAATTTAGTGTAATATACGGGTTAAACCTTGAGTGCACCCATTAAAATTTTGATGTCGCCCCCTTGATTGTCTTCCTAAAGTGGATAAAAGTTGAAATACAAGAGTAAGGGTGCAATTCTAAAGTTTTTTTGACATGCTATGCTCGTTCATGTGAGTCTAAAATGCAGAGAAGATAGTAAGATGAAACTCTAAAATGCAGAGAAGATAGTAAGATGAAACGAGGAAGATGAAGTGGTGGGGTTGAGAGTGATTTTTTTTAGATTGTACAAAGTACAAACATAATATTTTTTTGAGTTAAATGCTTGGTTGGTCCCTGTGGTTTGCAAATCTTGCAGATTTGGTCCAAGTGGTTCACTAATTACACACTTGGTCCCAGTAGTTTCAAATTTTGCACTCGGGTGGTCCTTACCACTAACCTTTGTTAGATTTCTCAGTTAAGTATATGCAAAATTACTATATTACCCTCCTTCACAAACCTGCAACCTCCACATCCACCTTAAACCCATCACCACCTCCACCGTCAACTGACCACCACCACTGCAACAATCGCCGGAAAGGTTAGAAGAAGGAGGTACACCGAAACCGAAGGGGTGTTGAGGCGGTATTCTCGGCGGCTTCAGTCGTCTTCTCCGGCGCTCCGGCAAGTTGCAGGTTTTTCGGCGGCCGAAAAACTGCTGCCACTACTCGTCCGAACCAGCGATCTGATAGGCGAGTTAGGGCACGAACCGCCTTGAACTAAATCAGATTCTGATTGCGATTTCGATTGCGATTAAGACTCATTATTAGCCGACAAAAACGACAATCCTGTCAATTGAAGCAGCTTTGCAGCATCTGTAACTGATGAATTCATCGAATTCGATTGATTCACTTGATTTACTCGGCCGCTGAAAAACCTGCAACTTGCCGGAGCGCCGGAGAAGACGACTGAAGCCGCCGAGAATACCGCCTCAACACCCCTTCGGTTTCGGTGTACCCCTTCTTCTAACCTTTCCGGTGATTGTTGCAGTGGTGGTGGTAAGTTGACGGTGGAGGTGATGGTGGGTTTAAGGTGGATGTGGAGGTTGCAGGTTTGTGAAGGAGGGTAATATAGTAATTTTGCATATACTTAACTGAGAAATCTAACAAAGGTTAGTGGTAAGGAGCACCCAAGTGCAAAATTTGAAACTACTGGGACCAAGTGTGTAATTAGTGAACCACTGGGACCAAGTCTGCAAGATTTGCAAACCACAGGGACCAACCAAGCATTTAACTCTATTTTTTTACATTTTGTTATTTTGGTTTTTTCTTCAGAAGTCAGAATTTCAAAACCGTTTTCAATATGAGCCTATCACTTCACTACATGTATAAATTATTATTATTATTATTATTATTATTATTATTATTATTATTATTATTATTATTATTATTATTATTATTATTATATTATATATATATATTTCAAGGCGTGTAATATTCTTTCTTTAGTTTAGATATTAAAACGAATGTTGTTTTCTCTTATGCTTACAAATGATTTTGATTTTATTTTGTGTAATCAAATTATTCAAAAAAAATTATTATTTTATATGTAGAATATCTTTAAAAAAGAAAATACTTTGATAAAACAGGAAAAAGGTTGAATCAAGCACTAATACCAAACTAAATTGTTAAATATCAATATATGACTATAAATAAGTCAGAAAAAAACTAATTTATCGGATTGTTGATGTAAACGCAAACGATAAACATTTCTATCACAACCCCTATTTTAAAACTTCTAGTTACGCAGTGCAGCTTTAAATTTCTAGTTATACCACTACTTAAAACCTAGTAAAAGTGAAGAGAAAATAAAGAAAAGAAGTGGAGTGAAAACTACACAAAAACCTAGTAGAAGTGAAGAGAAAATAACGAAAAAAAGCTAAGAGTGAAAACTATGATAGAAAGTAGTTAGGATGAAATGTGATAAGAAGCAAAGAGTGAAGCTTGAATGATCATTTTTTTCGGATCAATTTTATGTATTTATAATTTAATTTGGTTTTATCATTTTATTTTATTACGTGACCCACCCGACCTGACCCGAACTGATCCACCTTTTTATAATATTTAGTGATAGAAAAACCGACCTATAAATATTTCCGCCCCATGACAAAAAAATTATGGGTACATCAATGCCGCCGACTCGCATCGTCTTAATGGGACCAACTCGAGCCGACCTGGTGACATAGATATGTTGTCACTAGTTCTTTATATACTATAAAAGTTCTTACTTTAAGTGCTCTTGATTGTGTTGAATAAGAAAATAAAAATACTTCATTAGTCTAAAATTCCTGTTAGGATCTAAGTTTGGATTGATTGTATTGTTTTAACGAAATTAATAACAAAATGATAAATCATGAAGAACTTTGCAGCGGAAGAATAGTTAAAACTTTATAACACAATCAATGAGAGAATAGTTTTCATCATACCATGTTTTCATTACTCAAAAGATTGAAATCATTAGAAAGTAATTACATGAATGAATTAGTAGACTCCCCCTCATACCGAGCTACACACAGAAAAAATATACAAAAAGTGCAAGTGCGAAAAGCAAGATAGAACAGTTCAAACATTGTCTATATATAGTACAATCCTAACCGCTAATCGTCTATGCTGACATCACCTTGACAGTGACATCTAACAATAATAACAAACTCTAACCACTGCCTAAGCTATCCTCTGATAGTAGATATAAGCACTGATGATCCAATCCTCTAATAAGCTTAAACTCTGATGAAGCATTAGCAGATGTTCTTCAAAGGGTGATTAGACCTTTGACTTTCAGCAGAACTTTGACTTCTAACAGACCTTTGACCCATCAGAGGTTTGGTGATACAACAGTTTTTATAACTGGCAGAGCTTTTGCACAAGATAGTTTTTAGAACTATCAGCGGTTTGGTAGCCGGTCTTTGAGAAGAGTGACTCTAAAATCTGTTTATTCTGGATCACATAGAGTAGACCTGTTTTGGCATTTTATCATCTGTTCTTAGGGTTCAACCCCAACAATTCCCTTTTAAAAGAAATAAAATGGATGGTCCTAGCTGCTTCGACGAGATTTTAGCTCTTGCTTTTAGCTACTCCATTTTGTTGTGGAGCTCTTGGAAGCACTGTATTGAAGACAAATTCCTTTATTTTCACAAAAGGATATGAATGTATGATTCTTGAATTTAGTGCCATGATCACTCCTGATTAACTTGACTTTAAGTTTGATGGTATTCTCGATTATTGGAAGAAAGTTCAAGGAATCTTCATCATCCTCATCCCTGCACAGTTGAAGTTCCAACAGATCTTGAAGGTCAGCTACACCCAGGCTTAGTGCATCCTTCCTTGATATACATTCAACTTTCTCATTGGACATGAGCAGAGTCAATACGTCGGTCTTTTTATCAGAAAGTCACTTTAGTATTTTTGAGTTCAATGGGTTTCTTGGGAGAGGATTTATTTGTGATGAGAATTGAAAAGGTGAACTTCTTGAAAGCCTTTGAAAAAGATCTTCCGATTTAGCTTGAGGCTTGAAGTCAGACAAAGTTTCATTTGTGATAGCCTGCATATTAGCCTCCCTTTGTTGATCTTCCTTAACCATCAGCAGCTGCCTCTTCCTTTGGTTGAGGGCTTGGATAGTTGAATCTAAAACAAGATCTGCACTTAGATTTTTAGTATCTTTCCATTCTGGTGCAATCTGTTTCATTTGAGGTCTTTTTTCATCCTTCCAATTCTATCTACTTCTTGTTTAAGAGCTGGGATGGACCACTCCTTGAATTTATCTTCCTCAGCTTGATAGGGTTTTTCTTTCATGATAAATCTTTTGATGTTTTCCCTTAGCTTCTTTTGAGAATTATCTTTTGGAGATTCTTTTGTCATTTTCTCATTAAGCTCTTTTGCATACTCTTCTAATTTCTTGACTTTGCTTAGCTCATGCTGCTCCATTCTTGTTAAATAGGTATTACCTTTCCCTTTGCTTTCTTCTTTTGCTATGACTTTTGCTTGTCTTGTTTTCAGTATTAGATACTCATCAATGGTTTTAGGAGTTCTATAGCCATGAAGGGATGGGAAGGTTCTCTTGGATGGATCAATCTCTGTATAGAATTGTAGCATTTCTCCTTTACTGCAGCCAACTCTAAAGGATATGATGTTTCCATAGGAATATTTCTTTTTGGATTTTGACCTTTGAGTGATTCAGCAAAACTGATTTGTAGTGATGATGAATGGGTGATAACTGGTTTTGAAGTTGTTTGACTAACAGATACAGATGGTATGTCATCATCATTCACTGTAGCCATTCTTTTTCTTTTTCTTGTATAAACCAGTTTTGGTGCAGGGGCATTTGTGAAAACCACTGTTGTCGTAACATCTGCTGTAATTTTGGTAGTATCAACATCTGCTACTGTGACAGGTGGTTGCTGATGAGGAAGGCAATAAAATTGAACTGTCAGTGGTTGGCCTTTTAATACCAGTAGTGGTTTTGGGACCAGCAGTGGTATCCTTCATCTCCTTCTCTTTTATCCTGACATGACTTTGAACGATCCTCATTTGTATATCTTCATCATCTGCTTGAATTTTCAGGGTTTTCATCACCTCCCTTTTCCTTTTCTTTGACAAATATTTCAGCAGAAGTTACTGAGAGATTTTCCTCAGAGTCATTTTCTCCCCCTTTTTGGCATCATCAACTCTTTCGAAGACAGGTGCAAGGGTAGTGTCAGGAATGAGAATGTTCATTATATCTTTTAGCTCTTCCTGTGTGTCCTTATACCTTGCTTCAACTTCTTCTTTGAATGTCTGCACTTTTGAATCATATAACTGATTAGCATGCTGATAATGTTGTTGAAGCAGAGGATACACTTGTTTTTCAATTCTGATGGCTTGAGCAGAGGATTGAGCAGTGGTTCAAGATTTTGCAAAGAGTAACATCTATTGCAGCACATTCTTGATATCTCCCACGATGTCTCAATCCTTGTGACTTTGTACGTCAATTCCTTATGTTTTAGCCCATCTCCTAACTTAATAGGGTCATCTGAGCTCCTACCAGGGGTGGTAGTTGTATCTAAGATATCATGAACAAGTGATTTAACACTTGTGTCAACCTTAGATGCCCCTTTTCTTGGTACTGGGGTCTTCCCACTGGAGCAGAGGTTACCTTGGTAGCCTCAACAGTGGTTGCCTTCAAAGGAGACTTATATATGAAACTACTGTCCAGATGTAAATCAGTGGATTCAACATCTATAGTAGCTACTCCAATTGAACTATCAACAAGGATTTCGTGAAATCCAAGTGATGTACCCTCCTCAACTGTTTGTGGGTTAACCAATTGATTTTTATTAGACACAACCATAGTTGAAATTATGCTCTCAAAAATGTGTTGGTGAGAGTGGCCCTTTTGTGACTGAATATCAGTGGCTTCAAACAGTGATGTGGTGGTTGCAATGATTTGAAGTGCGGAGGGTGGTGTGGAAAGCAAATTTGTCCTGGGAGATTGACATTTTAACATACTCTCAAATGAGGGTGATGTTATCAGTTGTGGGATCCCTGTGCTTACAACATGTTCCTTTTGTGAGGAATCATGAGGAGTTATGGTTTTGGGTGGAGATCTTTCTACCATCTGCTGTGAGGAAGTAGCAGAAGTGGTTTCATGTGACTTTTGTGTTGTCACTGGATTAACTTCTGGGATCTCATCTTCCAGAAGGTCCTTTTTAATAGGTTTGGTGGGTTTTGAAGGCTTCTTTTTGGTCTTTTTAGTGGTTTTTGGTGTGGGTTGCACAACAGTGGTTGTGCTTCTGTGGTCACCAAGAGCAGTGGGCTCAGCAGCTGATGTCTGAGGAACAGATGTGGACTCATCTAAATTTTGCTCAGACTCCCCTGCTTGTGTTTTTGAAACTTTTGACTCTTTGGCCATAAGGCGAGTATATGTTTCAGATGATAGACTGTTATTTGAAAAGGCACACCTTGAGCAAGAACATGTGCACTCTCTTTTGGGATTTTCTTTTGTAAATAATAACTTAAAAATCTAGGAAATAACAGAAAAGGATTTTCCCTTTTGTTTTTCACATTTTCTAGATTTATTACCAAATCATTAAATAATACCTGGGAGTAATTGTAATCAGTTTTAGACATAATAACATACCCCAAATATTGAATTTTCAATGGTATTTCATCAAACCTGGTGGTCTTATTAGAAACACAGGTAAGCAGGGTATGAAATAAAAATTTCATAGGAGATGGGAATTTTCCTTTTTTCATAGTAGCTTTTGATACATCTCCTGTATACCCCCTATTTACCAAGTTAACTTGATACTCATCTTTAGAGAAAGAAATTTTACCTTCTAGATCGTTCATCTGAAAAACCTCTGAAATGGTTTGTGGGGTTATTGAAACCAAAATCCCTCCCCCTTTTGACATGATTGCCCAAGGTTTCTTGTTTAGACTTTCAATCTCAGCATTTGCCCCAGAAATCTCGAAGAGCATCTTGATAAATCGGTGCGTTACAGGTTAACATAGTCTTATACTTTGAGGAAGACAAGATATCGATGACTTCATGAAACTCTGTATTTTTCTTGGTCTTTTTAAAAGTACAGAGATAATTATGTGGATTTTTGATGTTAAGAGTGTGTTTTTTTGGTTCCTGTGTTGATTTCGCTTTGGGTGCCATAATTTTCAGAGGAAATAGTTTTGAGAAATTTTGAAATGGCACAATAAAATGAAAACTCTGTTTGTGGTTGAAATAGGGCTTTATTGGGTTTTCAAAAGTGATGATGACGTGGCATCTAACCAACGACTGTCGAATAACATCTGTCCACGTGTAAATTGACAATGGAAGACAGTTGTTTGGCTAACCACTGACAGAGTAAACTATCAATGGTTGTGACCAAATGTTAACACTATCAGAGGTTCCACATCAGTGGATAGGTTTTTCTATCCAATAGTGTTTTTAGGCTATCAGAGCTTTGAACAGACTTGAGAATTTATTTAGAAACTCAATTTTAAACTATTTTTAAGAAAGAAAATTTGATTTTCCAATACAATTTGATGCTTTTACACATAAATTACAAGAAAACTTGTTTTTATCCCATATTCAGCATTCCAAACTAAGATTTCAAACTATCAAATGTGGAGGCATCAAATGCATTTGTCAACACATCTGTTAGTTGATCTTTGGTATAGACACGTTATCAAGAAATCAAACCTTCTACATAACAATCCTTCACAAAGTGATGTCTGATGTAAAAAACAAATTTTGATTATATGCAAGTTTAGTTTTGACATACCATCTCACATGTCCAACTGGAATTTTTCAATGACATAAGTTTTCAAACCTTTTCAGTCAAGGCCTATTCACGTGCTATCTTTGTGTATAAACATCTTACAGACTTTGGTAGATGTTGAGTATCCCAGATAGTACAAACTATTTTGTCTGCAGATGCAACTCGTTTAAGAATACTTAACTCTAATTGTACTGAACATCATACAGAGTCCTTTTGATTCACTTATCAGTGGATGTAATTTCACTATAAAAAATTAGGGTACTACTCCAGGCAGGTACATGAGTTTTGAACTATCAAAAACAAGAAAACCTCAGTGTGTATGATCTCCTTAAAAAACATAAAAGAGGATACTATCCTGATATGAACACGAAATTTTTGCTATAAAATTTGTAAAAAATCAATTAGATCGATAGATCTCCAGTAATTCTTTTGAGAAATTTATGATTTAAGAGTTTACCTTAGTAATTTTATGAGACTAATGTTAATCCTCTCCATCAATTTGTTATGAAATCAACACAAACACACCTACGCAACACTTAGACCACATAAAACGCGATTTTCCGCACAAATTAAAACTCTGATCTCAACACCTATAGATAACGCAATAACAACAAGATCGAGTTGAACTTCTTATGTCAAATTGGCGGTTAAATCAAATTTGACTGACCAAGCTCTGATACTAATTGTTAGGATCTGAGTTTGGATTTATTGTATTGTTTTAACCAAATTAATAATAAAATGATAAATCATGAAGAACTTTGCAACGGAATAATAGTTAAAACTTTATAACACAATCAATGAGAGAATAGTTTTCATCATACCATGTTTTCATTACTCAAAAGATTGAAATCATTAAAAGTAATTACATGAATGAATCACTAGACTCCCCCTCAGACCGAGCGACACACAGAAAAAATATACAAAAAGTGCAAGTGTGAAAAGCTAGATAGAATGGTACAAACACTGTCTATATATAGTAAAATCCTAACCGCTGATCGTCTATGCTGTCATCACCTTGACAGTGACATCTAACAATAATAACAAATTCTAACCACTGCCTAAGCTATCCTCTGATAGTAGATATAAGCACTGATAGCAAAGCACTGATGATCCCATCCTCTGATATGCTTAAACCCTAATGAAAGCATTAGCAGATGTTCTTCAAAGGGTGATCAGACCTTTGATTCTAGCAGACGTTTGACCCATCAGAGGTTTGGTGATACAACAGTTTTTGTAACTGGCAGAGCTTTGGCACAAGACAGTTTTTAGAACTATCAGCGGTTTGATAGCCGGTCTTTGAGAAAAGTGACTCTAAACTCTGTTTATTTTGGATCATATAGAGCAGACCTATTTTGGCATTTTATCATCTGTTCTTTTGTAGGGTTCAACCCCAACAATTCCCTTTTAAAAGAAATAAAATGCATGGTCCTAGACTGCTTCGACGAGATTTTAGCTCTTTCTTGTAGCTACTCCATTTTGTTGTGGAGTTCTTGAAAGCACTGTATTGAAGACAAATTCCTTTATTTTCACAAAAGGATATGAATGTATGATTCTTGAATTTAGTGCCATGATCACTCCTGATTGACTTGACTATAAGTTTGATGATATTCTCGATCATTGGAAGAAAGGTTTATAGGATCTCAGCTATTTCACTTTTTATTTTTAGAAAATAGACCCATGTGAAGTGAGAATAATCATCCGTGATCACTAAACAGTAGGAACTTTTAGCCAAACTTTAATTCTTATTAGACCAAAGAGATCAATATGCATCAGTTGATGAGCACTGGTTGTGTTCGTTGCTTTGGTTTATTCGACTTTTTATGATGTTCCTTTTAGGCACATGTAATGTATTTTTCAGAAAATGGGAATTCTTTGATTTGTAAACCTTTTACAAGATTTAGATTTAATTTTGAAAGCTTATTTATGGTTTTGAAATTTACATGCCCAATCGCCTGTGCTAAAGTAGTGACTCTAATTCTGATGCTTTAAAAAATGAACAAGAGACTGTTTTTATTAGCAGTCTTCATGTTTAACACATAAGTATTATTTTAGTTTTAGAAATAAGCATCCCACATCATAGAAAAAACTGATATCCTTTGTCGCATACTTGTGATACACTCATAAGATTGTAGCAAAGTTCTAGGACATAGTTCACATCTTATAAAGTGAAAGCTTTAGATACGACTTGTCCTCGACCACCAATCTTCCCTACTTTCTCGTAACCTGCAACAGATACAAAATCACTTATCTAAAGCTTTTGAGCAATTCCTTCTATCCAGTCATGTGCTCGAACACCAGCTATCAACATGCCAAATATATTCCATAAGAGCCCTCAACCATTTGTGTAACTTATTATGTATATACCAAAATAAACAAGAATAAAAGAAAAACACAAATTAGTTATCAATTGGAACCCTATGAAAAAAACCATTAGGACTGACGCTTTAAAAATTATGCTCCGGCGTCTCCCTGAAGCACTATCGATTCAAGCAAGATTTAGTGAAATCTATATCCCTCTTCTTCCTTCCTTTACTATCACACTTGTATCCTCACAATCACAATATATCAACCACTACTTGATTAACCATGGATCAATTATTCTAGTACTGATTTCACCAAAAAAAATCATCAAAGATGAGAACCCCACCACTTTCTTATTCTCCGATGGCTGTAAGGCCGTAAATAACAACCTGTAGTCGAAATTCTATCGAATAGCAATAGTTTTCACTCAGAAATCAGGGGTACGAACTCAAAGCAGATACCAACAACACTTCCATGATGGTAAACCTTCATTTGTCCCCCCTTTGGAAGCAGGTTTCAAATTCAATGTTTTGGTTTACAAGAAATCCCAAACCCTAGTTTTAAGACAAAATAAAAATGAAAAAAATTAACTGGAATTTGTAAATTACCAGCAATGAGTTATAAATTTTTTTGACACGTTTTAAGGGACCATGTTAGAAAATGCATTTTCAGAAACGATTTATACCTTTAGAAGCGGTTTCTAGGTTTATCAAAGTACTCGTGTTTTGGGAAGTATTACTAGACGCAATTTCCAGGTATGTCGCATCAAAAAAATTGGACCACAACTAATAAACACGTTTCTTGCAAATTAATTCCCTCAAATTCCTTTAAGAGAAGTAATTCAAAATCCTTCACAACACTATTAATGAAGCAATTCAACCAAAGTAATTGACTAACTCATCATATCTACTACCCACAACCCTCCACCCTACTCACCCCTTGTGGGGCCACCAATCACCTTGACCGAGATAGCTGACCTGGGTTGTCCGACGCCCCGCACCGGTTTGTCTTAGGGGAAGGCACCCCTTGAAAAGAATTTAGAGTTTATACGGGTTAAATCTTTAGTGCACCCCTAAAATTTTGATGTCACCCCATTGATTGTCTTCCTAAAGTAGATAAAAGTTGATATAGAAGAGTAAGGATGCAATTTTCGAGTTTTTCTTGGCATGCTGTGCCGGTGCTTGTGATTCTGAAATGCAGAGAACATAGTAAGATGAAACAAGGAAGATGATGTGATGGGCCTGAGAGTTTTTCTTTAGACTTTACAAAGTACTAGCATAAATTTTTTTATATCTTATTATTTTGTTTTTTTTCTTCAGCAGTTAGAATTTGATAACATTGTCTATACGAGCCTATCACTTCACTACATGTATAAAGTTTTTTATATATTATATTCCAATGCATGTATTATTATTATTTCTTTAGTTTAGCTATTAAAACGAATATTGTTTTCTCGTATGCTTAGAAATGATTTTGATTTTATTTTATGTAATCAAATTATTTAAGTAAGTTAAAGATAATATTTCACTTGGAATTTATATTTTTATTATTTAACTTTTGTCAAAAAAATTTTTTATTGTTTTTATTGGTAGAAATATCTTTAGAAAAAGAAAATACTTTGATAAAAAAGGAAAAAGGCTGAATCAAGCATTAAGACTTAACTATATTGTTAAATATCAATATATATGACTATAAACAAGTCAGAAAAAGCTAATTTATCAGATTGTTATGTACACAAAAAGATAAAAGATTTCTATCACAACCCCTACTTTAAAACTTCTAGTTACGCAGTGTAGTTTAAAACTTCGAGTTACACCACTACTTGCTAGTGAAAGTGAAGAGAGAAATAACGAAAAGAAGAGATGAGATGAGATAAGAAGCGAAGAGTGAAGCTTGAATGATCAATTTTTTTGGTAGACGGATGGATCAGTTTTATGTATTTGTACTTTAATTTGGTTGTATCATTTATTAGGGGACCCGGGGTGGAGTAAACTTTGTGCGTGATGAAAGAATATCACGCGTGAAACTTCCCAAAACACCACCATCACTTGATTTTACACGGAACAAATTTTGATAACGCGTGGAATATATGACGCGTGAAGAATGGAAGCATGTGAGGGGATGTGAGGGTTTATTGTTGGGTGTTGTGAGTGATGGGCATTTCCACTAAAAAAAGTTGTGAGTGATGGAATAATGGTTGATGACATGGCGAAACTTGATTGGAAGTTGTGAGTGAGTGATGATTGGTGGGTGATGACCACCCCTACCTCCCTTATGTGTTCAATCCGACCTAACCCTAAATTAGTGATAGACGACTAACCTGTAAAAATCCCCCCAATGAAAAATATTATGGGTCCGCCACTGCCGCTGACTCGCATCGTCTTAGTCTTAATCTGACCCGACCCGGTGACATAGATATGTTGTCACTAGTTCTTTAGATACTATAAAAGTTCATACTTTAAATGCTCTTAATTGTGTTGAATAAGAAAGAAAAAATATACTTAATTAGTCTAAAATTCTCTACTCGATCATATTAATTTACTATGAATAGGGCTGTAAATGAATCAAACGTTGAAAGTTCGTTTATGTTCGTTCGATTAGCTTAACGAACGAACACGAAAGAAAAATTTTCTTTCGGTTAGCTTAGCAAACGAGCACGAACACAGGTCTCGTTCGTTCGACTGCGTTCGTAACGTTCGGAAAGATGTTTGGTTATGTTCGTGAATGTTCGGTAAGATGTTCGATACGTTCGTTTATGTCCGTTTGATTATTTTAATAATATAATAAATGATAAACCTTTTATTTAAACATATTGAATACTTGAAACCCTGTTTTTTTCTAATTTAGCTAAAATTTGAACATTCTAAGACATTTTTTGGGATAATTATGTGTAGGTTAGTTAGACTTGATTCATCGTTTGATGGTGTACTAAGCTTCTTGTGTTTTAATTTATCATTTAATGGTTGTATTTAACTACTTATATCTAACGTTTAAGGATAACAATGCTTTTATATTTTTTTAATTTCTAGTTAAATGTTCGTTTGGGTTCGTTTTTATTTGCTTGCGTTCATCTGTGTTCGAGACCAGTGTTCACGAACTGTTCGTGAACAACTGAATTTCTTAACGAACGAACACGAACATAAACTTATGTTTGGTATGCGTTCGTGAACAGTTCACGAACATGTTAATTTCCTTAACGAACGAACACGAACATGACCTCGTTCGTGTTCGTTCGGTTCGTTTACAGCCCTAACTATGAGTATGAAAGGTTGAAAAAGTTAGAACAAAACAAGATTCCCTTTCAAAAGAAAAAAAAAAATACTCCCACCAAAATTGACGTTTAGTTTCTTAAATTAATCATCTAAAATGGAGTTTTGTTTTTAGCTTCTGCACATAGTAATGTAGTAAGGAAGAATGACAAAGATCAGGTTGATCTTTGGCTTCCTTGTACTTTATCTCTCAATACCACGTACCCATGCTACAGACACCATATCTGCCAACCAAATCCTTAGATATAACCAAACCATCATATCACCACTAGAAACCTTCGAACTTGGTTTCTTCAGCCCCCCTAACTCCACTAACCATTATGTCGGAATTTGGTACAAGAAAATATCCACGGGAACCATTGTTTGGGTAGCCAACAGGAACACACCACTCACCAATACCTCTAGCGAGCTAACTCTCACCCTCCAGTGAGTTTTAGTTATCCGGGATGCCACCACAAGGAATGTCATATGGTCGTCAGCGAACTCATCAACTACGCCAGTGAGGAATCCAATTGGTCAGCTTTTAGATACTGGCAACTTTATAATTTATGAAGGTGACTACACCAATCAAGAGAATCCCATACGGCAAAGTTTCGACTTTCTGACAGACACCTTACTTCCCGGAATGAAGGCAGGCTGGGATTTGGTTACCCGGATGGAAAGGCGATACACGTCATGGAAGTCCAACGATGATCCTGCTTCCAGTGAGTTTTCTGCAGGGGTTGATATCAGAGGTTACCCTCAGCTGATCCAAACAGAAGGCAAGGAAATAAAGTTCCAGGAAGGTCCATGGAATGGACTCAGATTTAGCGGAGCTCCTAATTTGAGACCAAACCCGATTTACAACTTCACCTTTGTTCTTAATGAGAAAGAAATTTACTACCAGTACAATCTGAAAAATAGTTCGATTTTTACGAGGGTGGTGTTACAACCAAATGGTCGTATAGAGCGCTTATTATGGATTGATAGCAAACAAGAATGGATACTTTATTTGACTTCAGAAATCGACCACTGTGATCAATACTCGGTGTGTGGGCCCTATGCGAGCTGCAACATTAATAACTCCCCAGTTTGTGAATGTTTGAAGGGATTTGAACCCACATCTCCTGATCAGTGGATGGTTGGAGATTGGTCACAAGGTTGTCGACGTATTGTCCCTTTGGATTGTGAACATGGGGAGGGGTTCAATAAATACTCAAATCTAAAGTTACCAGACACTCAGGGGTCATGGTATAACCTGAAGATGACCCTTGTAGAGTGTGAGAAGATGTGTAAAAGGAATTGTTCATGTACTGCTTACACAAATGCAAATATATCAGGCTCTGGAGGTGGTTGCTTGCTTTGGTTCGGAGACCTAATTGATATCAGAACGTTTGCAGATGCCGGGGACATTCTATATATACGAATGCCACCTTCAGAGCTAGGTAGATCAACAGTTCAAAACAATAGGTTTTTTTTCTATATTATGTGAGAAAATATCAAATGAACATTATGTTTTGACAGACTCGGTAGGAAACAGTAAAAGGTCAAGTGCAGGGAGCAGAGTACGAGTTATTGTCCCCCTGGCATTTGTAGCTTTCGTCATTATAGTTTTAATAAGCTTATTTTATTGTTATAATACGAAGAAGCAACAGCTACAAGGTATGAAGTTTGATTACCAAATAGTTGTGTATTTATGAATATATCAGCTAAAGTTATGTTTTATATTTGTGATAAAACAAATGAAATATATATTGACTTGCATAAGACATAACAAATCATTTTAGTAATATAAATCATTATGTAAATAATAGAAACTATGTAATCATATCTGTGGCACAACTTTATTAAGAATAATTTGATGTTTGGAAATATTTGTTTCTAATCTACTAATCCAAGCCGTTGACCCATACATAAAGAGTATTGCATATGTTGCCACATTTATGTACCAGTGTTACAAGTTCATTCAACTGAAGCCGTGCTTGTTCAATTCACAGGCACATCCAGTAACAAGTTTAGACGTGATCCAGAAAATGAAAGTGATGATGAAGATTTAGAGCTACCACTATTTGGCTTGTCTACAATACTTAAAGCTACTAACAACTTCTCAGCGAACAACAAACTTGGAGAAGGTGGATTTGGACCTGTTTACAAGGTATCATATCACTCCATAACCTTCTATGTTGTGCAGGCGGTGTTAATGTGTTACTAAAAGATGATTCTTAGCATAGTACATATAATCTGGAAGATCTACAGAAGGCTTTTAGCTCTATACTTCTTAAGAGGTTATGTTTCAGGGTGTACTCGAAGACAGGAAGGAAATAGCAGTGAAGCGGCTAGCAAAAACATCTACCCAGGGACTTCATGAGTTCAAGTATGAAGTTATCTTGATATCTAAACTACAACATCGCAATCTCGTTAAGCTATTGGGCTGCTGCATAGAAGGAGACGAAGTGATGCTGGTTTATGAATACATGCCAAACAAAGGCCTTGATTCCTACATATTTGGTAAATGAAAAAAATTCAAAATAAAACAAAGAAAGGTATCAAATTAAAGGTATCAAATTAACCAGAGTATAAACTAAACTTCAAACTATTTACAGATATAAATCGAGGGAACAACTTGATTGGCCTGCACGTTACCACATTATCATCGGAGTTGCTCGTGGACTTCTTTATCTTCATCAGGATTCTCGGCTTAGAATCATACATAGAGATCTCAAAGTCAGTAATATTTTGCTTGACAAAAATATGAACCCAAAAATATCAGATTTTGGCACGGCAAGAACTTTTGGTGGAAATGATATGGAGGCAAAGACAAGCAGAGTGGTTGGAACATAGTGAGATTTTACAATCCTAAACTCATTTCAATATATTTAGTGAATCTCTTACACTAACTTGATTCCTCATAGTGGCTACATGGCGCCAGAGTATGCAGGAGGTGGTGTCTTTTCAGTTAAGTCGGATGTAAGCTTCGGCGTGTTAGTGCTGGAAATTGTGTGTGGGGGATAAAAATAGAGGATTCGTCCACAAAGAACATTGCAACAACCTTATTGGACATGTAAGTTTGGGCCTTACTATTTTGAAAGTGCAAATGAACGGGTAAAACAGCTTTGGATTTTTAGTTCTAAACATTCTGCATGTGTTCTGTGCTCTTGACAGGCATGGGGACTTTATAATGAAGGCAAATCCTTGCAATTAGTTGACAAGTGTCTAAGTGAATCAATCAGTGTCTCTCAGGTTCTACGATCAATCCATGTTGGTTTGTTGTGTGTTCAACGTAACCCTGAAGATAGACCTTCTATGACGTCTGTGATCGTGATGTTGGGGAGTGAGGGTCCATTACCTTCTCCCAAAGAACCAGGATTTTATGTTGGAAAAACTACGCAAGATACTACAGGATCTTCAAGCTCATGTGGACCTTGTTCTGACAATGAACTTAGTATTACTGTGTTGAATGGAAGATAAAATGAAAGTTGTGTGAATTAATCATTTCAGATTCATCAAATACTAATCATTGACTAAAATCATGGGCTAATTTACTTGAAGCCTAGGAGGGTCCTAGGCACCCCTTCGACTTCTTAAACCAGTGTATTTTTGCTGTAGAAATAGACCCAAAACCAATAGGCATCCATTCAAACTTAGGACCACAAAGCACCAGTTCATTATTTTACCAGGCCCCTCCTTAATTCTTTTCTTTCAAACCAAGTTCAAAGGACCCAATTACCAACTTCTTGATTTCGATGACATACTTGACACTTCTATAATGTGTGTTAATATCAGTGTTGTAAGAATCGCTAGGCGCTAATCGGGCGGTGGGGTACCGACTAGCGATTAATCGGGATTAATAGGGATTAATTGGATCGAGATTTTTATATGTAATTTTTAGTTACAAATATACACACGCATTTTTATATGTAGTTTTTCAATGTAGACATGTTTTAACCCCTTATTGAGCATTTTTTTAAGTAATTGAAAGGAATTTATAAGTTTTGGTCGAAATTTGAACAGCGTCTAGACACAATTGGCCTGAATAGTACCGCCCTTGACCGCCTAGCAATTAATCGGTCATTAATCAGTAAACCTCTGATTAGTGATTAATGGGGATTAATCGAAGACTAGTCAGGGTTTTAACAACCATGGTTAATATATAGTACATTAGTACACTTTACATTGTATAGATAATACCACCTAATCATCGTTACAAAGACCAAACATGCTAACTAACGCTTTAGTACAAAATTAACTTTGTAGGGTTTCAATTCATGAAAGATATAGACAAACACTTCACTTCTTTGCATTATTACCTACCCAAGCTAACACCTGATGCATTGTTATTACCATTGTACTACCATAGTACCATTATCATCATTATCATCATCATCATACTAAGTAAATCTCACCAATAGAAAAGCTAAGTTAGGGTATGAGAAGGGTAAGATGTAGACAGCCTTACCTCTACCCGTAGGAATAGAGAGGCTGCTTCCAGTGAGTCCCTCGGCTCGATAGTAGTTTTGCATCAAGCCTTGGACATAAGGCACATAACACTCGACAATTAAGACAAAGGCCAATTAGTGCAGTACTCCCTTGTCTTTCCGCTATCAACGCCACCACATGATGCATGATTAACCATCCCCCTCTTTAACATTATTTCACGAAATTAGCAAAATAACGTTAAAATTAGTGCACTTTCACTTTTGCCCCTCGAGCGCCCACATATATATACATTATATGCGCATATCGCAAGCGGGGCGTACACTACCATAGTACCATGATAAGTATATTTTGTTAATGGTGTAGCAATATTTGAGAAGGGCTCAGACTATTTGCACACCAAGGGTGACTATCTACACACTTAGGGTTTACCTACGCTGCGTATAGACCTATACGCAGCATATAGTTTTACACATATACGCTGCATGTAGACCTATACGCAGCGTATAGCTACGTTTTTCAATTTCCAAGAGAATCTCTGATATGATGTGATTTTGTCCCTTTATATATGCTGCATATAGGCCTATACGCAACGTATATAAAGGTGTTTTTTTATAACATTGTGATACATTATTGATCGTTTTAGCAAACTTTTATAATAAGTAATTTTTAAAAGTAAAATAAATAAAAAACATTGTTAATATTTTATCGTATAGTATAATATACGTCTCGTATAGGCCTATGGATGTAGTATGGTATCATATAGTGTAGTATAAATCTCGTATAATTAGGCTTGTACGTGTAATATAATGTCATATCCTATCGTATCGTATAATGTAGTAAAAACATTGTTAGGTATTCTATCGTGTAGTATATAATATAGGTCTCGTATAGACCTATGGATGTAGTATCGTATCATATAGTGTAGTATAAATCTCGTATAGGCCTATACGTGTAATATAATATTGTATCCTACCCTATCCTATCATATCTTATCGTATAGTGTAGTATAAGTCATGAATAGACATATCTGTGTAGTATAGTCTCATATAGGCCTATAGGTGTAGTATCGTATAGTATCTTATTATACGGTATAGTATAAGTGTTGTATAGGTCCTGTATAGGCTTATAGGTCTCGTATAGACCTATAGATGTAGTATAGGTCCCACGTAGGCCTATATGTGTAGTATAGGTCCCGTATAGAACTATATGTGTAGTTTAGGTGTCGTATAGGCCTATACTATCTGGACTTATACTACACCTGTAGGCCTATACGGGTGTTATATCATATCCTATAGTATCGTATAGTGTAGTATAAGTCTCGTATACGCCTACGATACTACATCTGTAGTTCTATACGATCCTATACTACACCTATAGACCTATATGCAGCATATATAAAGGGTCAAAAAACCCAATTTACCCCTGCATTGGGCTCCATATAGCCCCAATTCAGGGGTCAAATGGTCTTTTTGACTCTTTATATACGTCGCTTATAGGCCTATACGTTGTGTAGGGTCAAAACGACCATTTTACCCTTGAATTGGGGCTATATGGAGCCCAAAGCAGGGGTAAAATGGGTTTTTTACCCTTTATATATGCTGCGTATAGGTGTAGTATAGGATCGTATAGAACTACAGATGTAGTATCGTAGGCCTATACGAGACTGATACTACACTATACGATACTATAGGATATGATATAACACCCGTATAGGCTTATAGGTGTAGTATAAATCCACATAGTATAGGCCTATATACGACACCTAAACTACGCATAGTTCTATACGGGACCTATACTACACCTATACTGTGTATAGGTCTATACCCAGCTTATTTAAAGGGTGGTTTTTTAACCCCAAATCTGTGGTAAAATTGAGTGCTAAAACTTGTTTTAAACCCAAGTTTCCTGTACAACGATTGGTTCCAAGGCTCTGAAACACATGCAAGCTATATGCAGCGTATAGCTCTATACGCAGCGTATAGGGGTAACCCTATATGTTGTTTATAGATCTATACGCATCATAAGTAAAGGCAGGTTTGATTAGGGTTTGGTGTCCATATAGGCATATTGGTATGCCAATAGGTACACCCTTACGAAGTTATCAAATAGCAGATATATAATATTCCATCATCTTCAGAAAATTTCAACTTTGGAGAGAGTTTTCTATAGATATCATTTCATATCAGTCTCAACATGAATATATTTCAAAAGTTCACCAAAAGTCTTCGTGGGCACATCTTAAGAGCATCTCCAAATCTCTTTCAAACTTCACAAACCGGTCACATCATATCTTCACCTATGTTTCAATATTATTCATTTTCTCTCCAATGTTACCTCTATTTCCACATCACCATCCACTTTTTACATTTATTCTTATCAACAAAATATATATATCTGAAATAAACTATTTAAATTTCAATTCAAATTTTAAAATTAATATATACGTTAAAAAATTTACATGGAGAAATTTATACATTTGCACACACACTTAGCCGGACATCGCCCCCCCCCCCCCCCCCCCATCCGCTTCCATTCAGAAAGCCGGACATCGCCCTAAACGAACATCACCGCACAAGCCCTTTAATGTCCGGTTACCTAATGTTCGCTCTCAACGTAAACAGACGTTATTGGACAAGCCCTCCCATGGCTGTCCGAGCCTGAAGTCCATGTACCATGTTGTCGTCCGCACTAAGGCAATGTACATGCTGTAATCGCGAGTTTTCTTGCTTTTTTGTTAAACTTCAATGCTACTTTTTAACCAAACAAAAAAGAAAAATAGTAGCATTCCGCCTTAAATGAGTTATAACAATGTATTAATTATATTTAGTCAGAAACTTTATTGATAATAAATAAGTATGTACGTAAGGCTGAAAATAAAACAGTAGTCCCTTTCAAAAGAAATAAATTATGTACGTAAGCGAACATACATTGACATTTCATTTCTTGAAGTCAATTTAGATGTTATAATTCTTAATACTGTTACACTGTACGTGCACAACTTAACGACACGTTAATGGGGAAAGAAGAGTGCCGGAGACCAGATTGATCTTTGGTTTCCTTGTCATACTTTATGCATCAATAACATCTACCCATGCTGCTGCACACACCCTATCTGCAAATCAAACCCTTAGATATAGTGAAACCATCGTTTCGCCACAAGAAACCTTCGAACTTGGTTTCTTTAGCCCCGGTAACTCCACCAACCATTACGTCGGAATTTGGTACAAGAAAATATCAAAAAGAACCGTTGTATGGGTAGCCAACCGGGACACACCGCTCACTAATACCTCTGGTGAGCTAACTCTCACCCTTCAGGGAGTTTTGGTTCTCCGGGATGCCACCATGGGCAAGGTGGTATGGTTGTCAACAAATTCATCAACCAAGATAGCGAGGAATCTGATTGGTCAGCTTCTAGATACAGGAAACTTTATAATTCACGAAGAGGATGACATCAATCAAGAAAATCCCATATGGCAAAGTTTTGACTTAATGAGACACTTTACTTCCCGGAATGAAGATGGGCTGGAATTTGGTTACCAGAAGTGAAAGACACTACACGTCATGGAAATCAGTCGAAGATCCTGCTTCCGGTGAGTTTTCTTATTCGATTGATATCAGAGGTTACCCTCAGCTGATCCTAAGGGACGGCGCGAAAATAAGGTTCCGAGCTGGGCCATGGAACGGACTCCGGTTTAGCGGGGCTTTTAATTTGAAAGCAAACAGAATTTACAACTTCACATTTGTTCTTAACCAGAGAGAAATATACTACGAGTATAATCTTATAAATTCTTCAGTCTATACGAGGCTGGTGTTAAGACCAAATGGTCGTATAGAACGCTTGTTATGGGTTGATAGCATAAACGATTGGAACCTTATATTGGTCCTTGAAAGTGATATATGTGATCGCTACGCGGTGTGTGGGCCATTCGGGAGCTGCAACATTGATAACACCCCGGTTTGTGAATGTTTGAAGGGGTTTGAACCCAAATCTCCTGATCAGTGGAGGGTTGCAGATTGGTCACAAGGTTGTCGACGTACTATTCCTTTGGATTGTGAACCCGGGGAAGGGTTCAATAAATATTCAAATTTGAAGTTACCAGACACTCGGAGTTCATGGTATAACAAGACGATGACCCTTGTCGAATGTGAGAAGATTTGTAAGAGCAAATGTTCGTGTATCGCTTACACAAATTCAAATATCTCAGGGACTGGGAGTGGTTGCTTGCTATGGTATGATGGCCTAGTTGATATCAGAACGGTTCCTCAAAATGGAGACACTCTTTATATACGAGTGCCGCGATCAGAGATAGGTATATATAAACAATCGTTTTATTTTATATACGAGTGCCGCAATCGGAGATAGGTAATTATCTATTAATATGTCAAATGAACATCATGTTTTGATACAGAGTCGAAAGGAAACATTAAGCGCTCAGGTTAAGGAGAAGAAGAATACAAGTTATTGTCGCAGTAGCATTTGTAGTTTTGATCACACTTGTCTCAATATGCTTATTTTATTGTTTTAGTAAGAAGAAACAGCAACAAGGTACGCGTACAGATAAATTGCCATGACCCAACTGGCCTGTCTTGTCTTGCCACTTGTATAGGGTCACTAGCTAGTTCTTTTATAAGAAGTTGTGGATACCCATTTTCACAGGGAGACCTGGAAACGAAAATGATTCGGAAAATCGAAGTGGTGATGAAGATTTAGAGCTACCACTTTTTGGTGTGTCTACAATACGTGAAGCTACAAACAACTTTTCATTGAACAACAAGCTTGGAGAAGGTGGTTTTGGACCAGTTTACAAGGTACGTATTCTATGACTACATGACCTTCTATGTAGTACATATGGTGTTCATCTGTAGTCATAAGATGATTCATAGCAGAAGTTGGAAATGTTACAGAAAATAATTGTTAAAGAGTACCTAGAGTCACATAACACATGTTGCAGCAGCATATTTATGTGATAGTGTTATGCAATTGCTTCTTTGAGGACAGGTAACAAGAATCCAAGACCGGCGCTACATTACCTTTTTTTATATGTATTCCCTATTTGTATTCTTGTGTTTTTGTGTGATCCATGATGACAACTGGTTTTGAATTTACCAAGAAATCGAAAATGGTGAAATGAACTAACATAGAAAACAAGTTATATTTGAACATATCTAAAATTTTTATGCTTCAGGGTGTACTCGAAGACAAGAAGGAAATTGCTGTGAAGAGGCTAGCAAAAACATCCACTCAAAGGACTTGATGAGTTCAAGAATGAAGTCATCTCGATATCTAAACTACAGCATCGCAACCTGGTCAAGCTCTTGGGCTGCTGCATAGAGGGAACTGAAAAACTGTTGATTTACGAATACATGCCAAACAAAGGCCTTGATTCCTTCTTATTTGGTAAATGAATTAGTAAGAGAAAAAAACTAGGAACAATATCAAATCAACTAGGATGTAAACTGAATTCAAACTATTTGCAGATAAAACTCAAAGCCAACTCCTTAATTGGCCAGCACATTACCACATTACCAATGGAATTGCTCGTGGACTTCTTTATCTTCACCAGGATTCTCGACTCAGAATCATACACAGTGATCTCAAAGTCAGCAATATTTTGCTTGACAAGGATATGAACCCGAAGATATCAGATTTTGGCGTGGCTAGAACTTTTGGAGCAAATCAGATAGAGGCAAACACTAACAGAGTAGTTGGAACATAGTGAGATTCCACTACTCTTAATTTATTCACATCTATATAGTGAATCACTAATATTAACTTTGATTCGTCACAGTGGCTACATGGCACCAGAGTATGCAGGAGATGGTATCTTTTCGATAAAATCAGACGTATATAGCTTCGGGTAATAATGCTGGAAATTGTGTGTGGGGAAAAGAATCGTGGGTTTGTCCACAAAGAACACTGCAACAACCTAATTGGATATGTAAGTTTAGGCTTGGTAATTTTTAGAGTGCAAATTTCATAAAAATGTAAAAAGCTTTGGTTCCAAGATTACGCTAAATGAAAACTTTTTGATAGCTTGAGCCAATATAGAGTTAGTTACCTAAACACAAATGTGAACAAAGTCGGTTACCTTTTTCAGTGAAATATGCCCTTTTGAGCTAAGGAAACAGTCTTCTTTGTTCTTAACAGGCATGGGAACTCCATAATGAAGACAAATCCTTGCAATTAGTTGCCAAATGCCTAGGTGAATCAATCAATGTGTCTCAGGTTCTACGATCAATCCACATTGGTTTGTTGTGTGTTCAACGTCACCCTGCAGATAGACTTCTGTGATCCTGATGTTGGGGAGTGAGAGTACATTGCCTTCACCCAGAGAACCAGGTTTTTACATTGGAAAAACAAAGCAAGATACTACTCAATCATCAAGTTCATATGGAACAAGTTCTAACAATGAACTAAGCATTTCAATGTTGAATGGTAGATAAAATAAAAGCTGCATGTGTTAGAAGAAACAACTTCCAGCCATAAAATATAAAAAATAAGCTTGCTAAGCACTTCAGATCGGCCAAATACTATATATGAACTAAAATAAACATAGCCTATATTATTGTGTAAAAAATGTTAACTTAAGACCTGCTGTGCTTTTATTCCTAATCTTGCCTATGTTTTTCCAAATTATTAAGGAAAAAACTTACTATGATGTCTGGCCTCATTTACTCTCAGTCATAATATTTGAGTTCCAGTTTAATCAAGGTTTGAGGCTTGGTTCCAAATTTTGTTTATTATGAACTACTATATGTAAGGAATAATGCTACAGAAAAGATAAAAAGAAGGATCAGCAGGGAACCCTCAAGGTAGGAAGCTACATATCGTTCATCTCTTCTGATAGTTTTATATTCCCGTTCCCTGTCCTCATTCCTATAATTTAATTAAAAATCAGTGTTCCGTATATGAATTTGAACCCACGCCATTTTGTATGAGGCAATCACCAATACTACTAGACCACTGGTCTATGGGCAGAAGTTTAACTATCTAATTATTTTTTTCGGGTTAATTAAGCCGGGTTAGAAATCTTGAACACAAAAGTATATCGATCCCACATAAATGTAAGAAATAATGTAAATTAGCCGGGTTAGAAATCTAATTATTTTTAGTGATTAACACATTAACTACTCACATTCAATTCACAAATTATAAGAGTTTAGAAGTTACCATTTAAGAACAGAATTCATGCGTCTGGATGTGAAGCTACACTCTACAAAACAACTAAGAAAACAACTATTCAGTATCAGTCAATGATCAGGCCAAATAAAAGAAGACCAAATTTAAGAATACTGGATTTGTATACACAAAGTTAATATAAGCTAAATCATTATGATAATTACAATTTTTTTTTGAAGGGTGACTTTCAATATGTACAGGGACTATTGGTCACCGGGTTCCCATCAAGGATGATTAGACGCGATGTTCTATCGGGCCCCGACTGCCGCTCTAACTGACCTTCGCCCGGAAACCATACTGCCCTCACACGAGAGCCTCGCTGGAGTAACAGCTGGGTAAAACCGGGTTGCCCTCCGGATCGAACCATGCCTCGGTAGGAAACGATCCATCATTGGGACGTCCCGCACCTTTTGCCCAAGCCGGGAGTCGAACCGGAGTCTCCAAGGAGAAACCGGCCCAACTTACCCAACTGGGCTAGGGTGGGGGATTGATAAGTACAATTGCAGTGTCAGTTTCATGGCTATGAATCTAAATATAGAATCAGTTCAATATATGACCTACAATTTACCCAATTTGATGCTGGATTTGAATATAGAAAATTGATATTGGCTAACTCAGTACAATAAGTACGATTTATCGTCTCTCTTTCATGGCTAAGTTATCGAACTACAGAATCAGTTCAAAGTTTGACCCTAATCGTTGCCCCAATTGGAAGTAAGAATGAAGTGAAATGGATACTAACATTTCCTTTAGCTTCAACGATCATGAATTTTTTTGGTTGATTCTGATACAGTGGAGATTCTTGGAGTTAATCAAGGGGGTTAATTGGAACGAGTGCGGGAGAAGATGGGGCAGGAGTGTATTCACCATCCATCTGAAAATGTTTTTTTTTTCTCAACTGAATCACTCAGGTTTCATAAAAGTTCCCAGATTCATCCATTTCTTTAACATCATTAAAAACTAACATTAAATAATGGATATTTTGGATGGATTTGATAAGTGACCAAACCTAAAGGACAATTTTGGTAGTTTTACTCTTTTAATGTTTTCTAATTTTTATTATCATTTTCTTACAACTTATTTAAAAAAAATACTTTTTTAATATAAATGCATTATTTTTTATTTTTTAAATGCTTTCTTATCACCAAACTGCGTACGACATTATTACTAATGATTATAGTTCATTTTTACGTATGATTACCACTGATTACAATTCATCTTTGCTAGTTGTGAATTAAATACAAAGGTTTTTATATAAAGTAATCAATAGAAAGCATTGGAATGGAGAGCGAGAGAGAGGAGGAGGAGTGGTCAGGCATTCCTGAGAGACGTAAAGGGTCAGGGGGAAGGAACGGGTGCAAATCTGAGATCCTGAAGTTCTTCGTGTCTAATATCCCAAAAGGATGCAGGTCGTGGGATCTTGTAGCGCTTTTAGGATTTTGGGGGATCTAGCGAGAGCTTTTATCGCTAAGAAGAAGTTCAAGGAGGGTAGAACCTTTGGTTTCGTCAGTTTCAAGGGGTTGTGGATCCGGTGGGGTTGGAAGCTAGGCTCTCATAAAAGAACTTGAAACAGAAGTCCATGGCTAGATGGGCTATGGACGGGGATGATAACACGAAGTTTTTCACGGTTAAATTAATAAACGTAAAGCTTCTAATGCTATTCCGGACATGCTCGAAAATAATACGTGGGTCACCAAACCGAGGAAGGTAAAAGGCTGGTATATAAATTTTCCGGGATAAGTTTAAGGAAGAGCTCCCTAATAGGCCGGAGTTACTGTTCTCGTTTGACAATGTATTGTCGGAGGAAGATGCTCTTTTTCCCACGAAGGAATTTTCGAGAGGGGAAATAAAGCAGGCGGTTTTCGATTGTGGTAGTGAGCAGGCCCGGGTCCGGTCGGCTTTAATATGAAGTTTTTAAACATTTTTGGAAGCTGTTTGAAAAGGATTTCGAAAAAATCTTCAAGTTCTTTTATGAGAACGGCTGCTTCTCAAGAGGATGCTCATCCTCTTTCATTACCCTCATTCCTAAAGTTAAAGATCCGGAAGGTTTAGGGGAATATCGTCCGATAAAACCTGGTGGGAATCATTAACAAAGTAGTCTCTAAAGTTTTAGCCAATAGACTTAAATTGGTTATTGGGACGGCGATTTCAGAAAATCAATCGGCTTTCCTCAAAGATAGGCTCATTTTGGATGGTCCTCTTATTCTCAACGAAGTTCTTGCATGGGCTAAAAAGAAAGGGCCTAAACTTTTCGTGTTCAAAATAGATTTTGCTAACGCATATGACAACGTCAACTGGAACTTTGTCTCGTCTATCATGAGTCAGCTTGGTTTTCCCTCCGAGATGGTGCCTGTGGATCAATGGCATTCTGTCTTCGGCTCGATCCTTGGTGCTCGTCAATGGATCGCCAACCTTTGAGTTCCCTTGCCATAAGGGTATGAGACAGGGTGACCCTATCTCGCCTTTCCTTTTCTTAATTGTGATGTAGGCTTTCTCAAGTATGATCAGAAAAGCTAGTCGGGTGGGTGCGTTTAGGGGAGTTGTGTTACCTCAGGAGGGCCGGTTCTATCCCATCTTCTTTATGCTGATTATTGTGTGTTGATGGGAGAGTGGGAGCGGAATAATATTAAAAAGGTGGCGTTTTTAGTTAGATGTTTTTACCTTTGTTCGGGGTTAAATATCAATATGAAAAAATCGAGTCTCTTTGGGGTGGGAGTGGAAAATCAGGAAGTGGAAGATATGGCGGTGAATCTGAAGTGTGCGGTCGGTAGGTTCCCGTTTATTCATCTTGGTATCTCGGTGGGTGCGAAAATAAATAGAGTCGCAAGTTGGAAGTTTATTTTTGATATTATTGAAGCTCACTAGCTCTGTGGAAAGCGTCTATGTTGTCCATAGGGGGTCGTGTTACCATCATTAAATCGGTACTTGAAAGTTTGTCCAACTACTATTTATCCTTATTTAAAGCGCCGGTAGCAGTTACGAAAGGGCTGGAGGCGATAATAAAAAAAATTTACGGGGAGGTGGTGGGTCGGAAAAAAAGATGCATTGGGTGGCTTGGAAGCGGGTTACCGCCACGGTTAAGAAGGGCAACATTGGGCTTTCGAATCTTAAAGATATAAATACAGCTATGCTGTGCAAGTGGGTGTGGAGGTATCATACCAAAGGAAATGCTCTATAAAAAAAGGTGATTGACTCCATTCATAATTCGAACAGATGTTGGTCCCTGGTTCCAGTTAATAAGAATATTGGGGGTGCCTGGAAAGGCATTGTTACGGAAGTCACAAAGTCCAAGGTGGGAGGAGTTCATCTTATGTAGAATTTTAAGGGGCTGGTTGGTAATGGTAGATCGAACAAGTTTTGGCTCGATTCGTGGCTGTGTAACATGCCGTTGAAGGAGCGGTTTCCGTTACTATTTCATCTGGAAACTGAGAAAAAGTGTGATTTGTGATCGGTTCAATAGTCTATTGCAAACATTCTCGGGGAAATGGAGGTGGTCCCGACGCCCGGCTTCTACCGAAGAGCTGAGAGAATGGAACGAGTTTATATCTCTCCTGGACTCGGCTACGATTTCTGGTAATGAAGATAGGGGGGAATGGATTGGAGGAAATGATAAGGAGTTCTCTGTTCGAGCGGTTAAAAGATTTCTCAGAAGCGATGAAGATTATAGTAATAATTTTGTTTTTAATTGGTCGAAGTGGGTTCCGAAAAACATTTTTTTCTTTGAGAGCCCAATGGGTCGGATTGCTACCCTCGACGCCCTTAGTAAGCGGAACTGTTTTAACAGGGACGAAAGGTGTGTGATGTGCAGCGATGGTAGTGAGTCGGCGGAACACCAATTTTGTTCTTGTGAGGTGGCTGCGGCGGTTTGGTACCATATCAGTCGGGGCTGGTGCCATATTAGTCCGATATTCGCCTTCTCGTTGAATGATATGCTGGAGGTTCATGAGCACGCAGGGTTAGGAGCTAAAGCTAAAGATATTCTCAAAGGAATTATCATGGTGGGTTGGTGGTGTATCTGGAAAGCGAGAAATGGAAGAAGGTTCTCCAATATACAAAGATCGGTGGCAAAAATTGTTCAAGACATTAAGTCTCTTGGTTTTTTATGGTATAGTAATAGATCTAAGAATAGAGATGTTTCTTGGGATAACTGGATTTCTTTTTCTGTGATGTAATTGGTTTTGTTGTGGTTGGGTTGCCCTTGTTTTTTCGGGTGGTGTTACTATGAATAATAGTTTCCTTTCAAAAAAAAAATTAAATACAAAGCCTTTAGAATAAAATTTAATAACAAAGAAAAACTTAAATTAAATTTAACTCACCCTCTATGTGACAAAGATTGAAATAAGAATATTGTAGGTAGACTTGAAGTCAAAGTTGAAATACATAGAAGGTGGCTTTAACCGAATTAAAATAGCACAATGATATTCACACACCTCAAACCGTATTTCCACACTCCAAAGCATCACGCTTTGATCTAAGTGGGGCGCTTTGAGTTAAAGTCAACAGACAAGGACTGGGCCTGTCAGTCCTTGTCTATTGACTTTACCCCAGAGCGCTCCGCTTTGGCCAAAATGCGGCGCTTTAGGGTGTTAAAATTTACATTTTTACCCCAATGTGTTGCGCTTTTGGTTAAAAATGTAAAAACTTTTAACCCAAAACGTCTTGTTTTGGGCAAGCGGGGCTGTTTTGGGGGTTTTTTTTTTTTTATTTGATTTTAATTGAAAAATGCACTCGTAACGTGACGTATTTTTCCATTGAACGTCATTTTAGGAAGTTTATGGTCTATACGGCATGTTCGGATAAGTTCGGCCACGTGTGTTGCTATATTCCATGTTTTCGTGTGATTCTCTTTTGATTTCACTTGTAGTCCAACATGGCGTGGTGCATGTATGTACGTCCTACCGCATCAATACTTGACATATTTTGTCATTAAATGTTGTATTATTACGTTTTTTATCACTTGCGTGCTATCGCTTATGTTGGTCGTACGGTTCGTGTTAGTGACATTCGGTAGGTCACAAACATACTTAACCTACATCTTTCTGAGCAATAACAATCACAAACACACTTTTGAATAATAACAAATTGATAAACATATTTAACATCTTGAACATCTAGGAAAACATTAAGGTCCGTGGGTGTGTACATTATTCTTTGATATACGGGTCGTATTGGTGAAGTATATGTGGGTTGTGATAGTTCAGAGAGTATGATTGCTAATGTTTTTCATTATCCGGAGTTTGTTGAGTTGTTTGCAGCTAGGGTTAATAATACAATCATCTAAACCCTTGAATCCCAATCCTTATTCAGGTTCTTCTGCTAGTGGGTTTTATGAGTCTAAGAAATGAATTCGGGCATTTTCTTGCATTTTGTTTAACCGAGGTTTTAAGAACAATTTCTTGAATTCAAGTTCATTAAGAAGTAATTGCAAGACTGTTTGTCGGGCGTCCACTGCTCACACAGGTGATAAACAATGCTGATATGGAATTAGGTGGTAGTTTGCATGGAACACATACCAACTGCTTTTATCTTGAGTCCATACATGCATTTAATTCAATCATATCAATACATATTACGAACAGTGAATCTTAATCTGCTTCCTGAATCTGGATCAGAAAGTTAACTTTGACATACCGACGTTAACAATCTTTTTTACTTTGAAACAAATCTCATTTTTTCTTTTTTCTGTACCCATCCCGGTGTAGATAGCTTCTGTTTTATTACAGTAATATGACACATGAAAAAAGCGCTTCTTTAGACAATCTGGGATTATGTTTGGTTTTATTACAGTTATAATAAAAATATCGATGTAGACGCGGAATTTGAAAAAACTAAAACAACTCTTTGAACACTCACAAGTATGTATTTTTTTTCTCTTTAATCTATTAGAACGATCCTTGTTCTGACAATTTTGTAATGATGTGAATTAAATGCATGTATGGACATATTTTGTCCAAACATGCTCTGAACACATACCATTTTTTTTCTTCTGACATACGTATGTACATATTTGTCAAAACATGCTCTGAACATATACCGACTGCAAAGTTACTAGTTGATTATAAATTGCTACAACCTTCTTTTTCCTTCAATTTCCAAAACATTCTCCGTAACCGAACCAGATCTTGATCAAAGTAGTAATCTTGATCAAAGACAACTTAAGAACCAGATCTACTTGCACTACGAAGACGTATTGCAATAGGATGGTGTCACGTACATTTGTTTAAACCCAATGGATTTCAATTTTCGAACGATCTTTGTTTTTAGGGTATTCTATCTTTGATGCAGTAGCATTGAACGTAATGACACAAAAGCAGGGCGCTTTGGGGTAAACTCAACAGACAAGGACTCAACCTTTTCAGACCAAAGCGCCACGTTTTGGCCAAAGCGCCCCGCTTTGGTGTAAACTCAACAGACAAGGACTGAGCCTGTCATTCATTGTCTGTTGACTTTACATCGATGCGCCTCGCTTTGGCCAAAGCGCGAAGCTTTGTGGTGTGTGAATAGCCAAGGGGCGTGTGTGAATAGCCTGGGCGTTAAAATAAATGATATTGTGATTTCAACATTTCATAAAGAAAATTAAATAAATAAAACGTTCATATTAAAAATAGTTAACATAAAATTTCCTTAAGATATTTTCATTGTTTTCTGATGTTTTATTTTTCCAATTTCTCTAACACCATTGATACTAAAAAAATGTGATAAGAACGTTAAATGGTGATAAGAAAATATGTAAAAATAAAATATAACACATTTATATTAAAAAGGTTTTTTTTTTAAATAAGTTAAAAGAAAATGTTAATAAAATAGAAAATATTGAAAGAGTAAACTATGAAAATTGTTTGAGGTTTAGACACTTGGTCAAATCCATCCAAAACCAACTATTTAATGTTAATTTTTATTGGTGTTAGAGAAATGGATGAATCTGGCAACTTTTGTGAAACCTGAGTGGTCCAGTTGAGAAATAAACCGTTTTGAATGGATCTAGCAAAAATATTCAAATCCATCCAAAACCAATTATTCAATGTTAATTTTTAATGGTGTTAGAGAAATGGATGAATCTGACAACTTTTAGTGAAACCTGATTGATCCAGTTGAGAAAAAACCCTTTTTGAATGGATCTAGCAAAAATATTCAAACCTCAAAGATGATTTTAGCAGTTTACTCTAATATTTTTTTATCTTATAATTTAATTAACAATCATATTTTTAAAATATATCTCTTATTTTAAAAAATGTTTCATGTTTCATCTACAATTTTTTCTTTATCTTACTCACATAAATTTATTTTATTATATATCTTGTTTATATACACCTAAATAAACGATGAATATAAGCTTTTTATATATAGAAAGTTAAAATGGCAATTTGTCAGATTACAAAAATGGGTAAGACATGGTGGTTGAGTGAAAAAATGTAGGTCCGATGCGGATTGTCAGAATGATTTTTTGTTTTGGATGCCGTAACGACTGTGGATTCCGCGTTACGAAACAAACCGAGCGAGAGAATGCATTACACAATAAAGATTCGACGATTAACGATTCCGTGTATAGATACAGAGTTTCGGTACAGATTTATACAGTATCAAACCTCAAAATATCACATAAATTTATTTTATTATGTCTCTCGTTTATATCCACCTAAATAAACGATGAATAGAAGATTTTTATACATAGAAAGTTAAAATGGCAATTTGTTATTATAAAAATGGGTATGACATGGTGGTTGAGTGAAAAAATGTAGGTACCGATGTGGATCCTCAGAATGATTTTTTGTTTTGGATGCCATGATTTTTTGTTTTGGATGCCGTAACGACTGTGGATTCCATGTTAGGAAACAAACCGAGCAAAAGAATCCATTACACAATAAAGATTCAACGATTAACGATTCCATGTGAAGATTTAGACAGAGTTTCCATACAAATTTATACAATATCAAACCTCAAAATATCATATAAATAAATTGAGCGATTGACGTACTAAATTTGTATGTATTTGAAATTTAATTTGGTTTTATTTTTATCATGCGACCAACCCGACCTGTCACCAAGGAAAATTTATTATATTGCCATAGAGTATAGAGGAACGATTCCTAAAAACTTTCCGCCCTCAAGAAAAAATTTCCCGCCACTTGTTTTGTTATTGTGTAAGGTACCGAGCCCTATATAGTTTGTGAATAATTAGTGAAAAGTTGGACATAACACATTGGTTCAGATCTACTATAGTTGAACCCGTGAAGGAGGCTATAATTGCTAATGAACTGCATCTAATCTAATAATGATGATATAAATTTATATGTCCCGTTAAGATACAATTTTATGTCACCTTAATGATTAGAAGGCATAAAATCTTATAGCATGTTAAGATACACACTACAAGAAATGGAGGCAAAGCACGAACATAGCAGCGAGAGACAATATGTCAGCTATTATCATCCGGAACACGGTGTCCCATAACTAACCCCAACCACTCATTCCTTATCTTGATCCAACGGCTGGGTTATTTGAGAGGCAATAGCGGCGACATTAAGAGGCAATAGCAGCGACCCGTGTCGCCTATAAAACCCTAAAAGACAGCTGGACGTGCAGGGGTATTTAAGAGGAAATAGCGAGACATTAAGATGCAATAGCAGCGACAATTGTCGCGGCTAAAATCCTAAACGAAACACTAGTACTTAGGCGGGCTGCTTCCCTCTCTTTCTCACTTTCCCCTCAAATTACTTATCCTCTATCGACATGACACTCCAAAATCGCCCAAATTTATTCCCTCTCTTTCTCACTTTCCCCTCAAATTTGTTGCTAATACTCATCAGGTAATAGCGATGAAAATCATTAGCGACGCCTTATTAGCGACAAAGTATCGCTACTAAAGGTCAACAATTAATAGCGGTGACAGGGACCCATAGCAGCGACACGTGGTCAATAGCGGCGCATCAATAGCGCGATACAATAGTGATGTTCTGGACTATTAGGGGCGACAATCGTCGCCTCTATTGACCCGTTTTATTGTACTGACAATTTAACGGTCACGTTTTGTTGGTTGGTTGACATAGTCACATAGATATATTGTCACTGGGTCTTTTAAATTCTATTAAACTCTTATTTTAGCTGCGTGTAGTGTGTTGAATAAGAAAAAGAAAACATTGAACTGGTCTTACAAATTCAACTCATAATCAATGAGAATGAACGGCTGAAAATAAAAAAAAGATTTCTTTCAAAGGAAAGAAAATATTGCGCAAGTGTGGAATAGTAATAAAATTCCCACAATATATAACGTTTAGTTTCTTAAATCATCCACAAAATATAAAGTATAGTTTCTTAAATCATCCACAAAATATAACGTTTAATTTTTTATTTCTTGATATGTTAATGCAGGGAATAAGAATGTCCAAGATTAAGTTGATTTTCTTTGCACTTTTGCATCAATACCACGTACCCATGCTGCAGACACCATATCTGCAAACCAAATCCTTAGATATAAAGAAACAATTACTTCGCTAAAAGAAACCTTCGAATTTGGTTTCTTTAACCCCGGTAACTCCACAAACCATTATGTCGGAATTTGGTACAAGAAAATACCAAAACGAACCTATGTATGGGTGGCCAACAGGAACACACCACTCACACATACATCTGGTGAGCTGACACTCACCCTTCAGGGAGTTTTTATTCTCCGGGATACCACCAAGGGTAATGTAGTATGGTCGTCAGCAAACTCATCAACGACGTTAGTGAAAAATCCAATTGGCCAGCTTCTTGATACAGGCAACTTTATAATTCACGAGGAAGGTGAGGGCATCAATCAAGAAGATCCCATATGGAAAAGTTTCGACTTTATGACAGACACCTTACTTCCCGGAATGAAGCAAGGCAGGAATTTGATTACCGGGATTGATAGACCTTCACGTCATGGAAATCCCCCAATGATCCGGCTTTGGGTGACTTTTCTTATTGGATTGATAATAGAGGTTACCCTCAGCTGTTGGCCGGGAAATAAGGCATAGGGCAGGTCCATGGAAGGACTAAGGTTTTCTGGAATTTCTAACATGAGATCTAACCCTTTTTACAACTTCACCTTTGTTGTTGATTGTAAGCCCACCTACAGATCTTTGAACAAAACCAAAAACCAAGTCACGCGGTGTGCGGAATCCACCAGGTGACACGACCCGCTGCGAGGACGTGACGTAGAAGGAGTAGAGAACGACAAATGATGATCGACAATCTGTGAATCCACTCAGTATTCACAGATTACACACACTAACACACAGTAGCTTAGGGTTTTTCTTTCAACACACAGAGAAAGCTTGCACAATAAGATAATTCTCCAAAAGTTCTATCTTGCATTAAACACACTGAGTATATATACAAGACCAAGTTCGGACCATAAGTCCTTACAAATAAACTCTAACATAAACTTTTTCCTAAACTCTTTCATACTCTTACCTAAATTCTTACATAAACTCTTTCCTAAACTCTTTCATAAACTCTTACAAAATAAGTACTGACAAAGAATATGAACAAATTCGGACTACACAAGAATATTCCATCCGAATTTGTTAAGCTAAAACATAACTTCTCCAAAGTTACAAATTAGCCCCTGAAGAATCTTCAAGTAGCAGCATCCAGCATTTATCATCCAAAAGGTGCACTTACATTAATCAGAGAGAAATTTACTACCAATATAATCTTATAGATACTTCATTCATTACAAGGTTGGTGTTACAACCAAGTGGTCGTATAGAGCGCAAGTTATGGGTTGATAGCAAACAAGAATGGAGCCTTTATTTGGCATGGCAAAATGATATATGTGATCAATACGCGATGTGCAGACCATTTGGGAGCTGCAACATTGGCAAGTCCCCTGTTTGTGAATGCTTGAAGGGGTTTGAACCCACATCCCCTTAATCAGTGGAAGATTACAAATTGGTCACAAGGGTGTCGACATAGAATCCCTTTGGATTGTAACCCAGGGGAAGGGTTTAACAGATATTCAAATTTGACGTTACCCGACACTCGGGAGTCATGGTATAACCATACCATGACCCTTGTAGAGTGTGAGAAGATGTGTAAAAGCAATTGCTCATGTACCGCTTACGCAAATTCCAACATATCAGGGACGGGAAACGGTTGCTTCCTATGGTTTGGTGGCCTAAGTGATATCAGAACAAGTACTGAAAACGGAGATACTATTTACATACGATTGTCATCGTCTGAGTTAGGTAATTCGAAACAATAGCTTTATTATCATTACTAACTTAATAGTTAGCTGTCTAAATGTCAGCTTAAGGCATCATATTTTGACAGATTCAATAGAAAAGAGTAGACGCTCAAGTGCAGGGAGAAAAGTACAAGTTATTGTCCCCATAGCACTTGTAGTTTTGGTCATACTAGTTTCCATATGCTCATTTTATCATTTTAATAGGAAGAACCAACAGCAACAAGGTATGAATTTTGAATAATAAATACTTCTGTACTTATGTTTCTAATCAACCAATCCGACCTAGTCCACCCACACATAAAAACTATCGTAACCCAGCATATAAGTTGAGCTTATCCATTTCACAGGGACATCCAGCAACAAGTTTAGACATGATCCTGAAAAGGGAAGCGGTGATAAAGATCTAGAGCTACTACTATTTGGCTTTTCTACAATACTTAAAGCGACAAACAACTTTTCAATGAACAACAAACTTGGAGAAGGCGGTTTTGGACCTGTTTGCAAGGTATTATATCACTCCATACCCTTCTATTTACTACATGTGGTGTTCATGTGTTACTATAAGATGATTCTTAGCATAAAACATGCAATATTTGTGCCCTACTTCATGAAAAGGTTATGTTTTAGGTTGTACCAATAAATCAAATATGGTGAAATGAAGTAGAATAGAAAACATGTTATCTTTGAACTTATCTTAAAAATCTATGCTTAGGGTGTATTCGAAGACGGGAAGGAAATAGCAGTGAAGCGGCTAGCAAAAACATCCACTCAAGGACTTCACGAGTTCAAGAATGAAGTCATCTTGATATCTAAACTACAGCATCGCAATCTTGTCAAACTGTTGGGTTGTTGCATAGAAAGAGATGAAGTGATGCTAATTTATGAATACATGCCAAACAAAGGCCTTGATTTCTTCATATTTGGTAAATTTATATAAGAAAAAATATGGAAAAGTATCAAGCCAAAGAGTATAAACTAAAACTCAAACTATTCACAGATAAAACTCGAAAGTGGCTGCTTGATTGGCCTGCACGTTACCACATTATCATTGGAGTTGCTCGTGGACTTCTTTATCTTCACCAGGATTCTCGGCTTAGAATCATACATAGAGATCTCAAAGTTAGCAATATTTTGCTTGACAAAGAAATGAACCCAAACATATCAGATTTTGGAACTGTTAGCACTTTTGGTGGAAATCAGATAGAGGCGAAGACAAACAGAGTGGTTGGAACATAGTGAGATTCAATACTCCTAAACTCATTCCAATATACTTACTGAGGCTCTAACGTTTACTTGATTCCTTACAGTGGCTACATGGCGCCAGAGTATGCAGGAAGTGGTATTTTTTCTATAAAATCGGATGTATATAGCTTCGGTGTGTTACTACTAGAAGTTGTGTGTGGGGTGAAAAATAGAGGATTGTCCACAAAGAACATTGTAACAACCTTATTGGAAATGTAAGTTCGGGCATGTTTATATTAAAATTGAAAATTGTATGAAATGGTAAAAAGCTTTTGAAATAGCTAAAAATAATACAAGTGCTCCTTGTTCTTAACAGACATGGGTACTCCATAATGAAAACAGATCCTTGGAATTAGTTGCTAAGTGCCTAGGTGAATCAATCAATGTGTCTCAGGTTTTACGATCCATCCATGTTGCTTTGTTGTGTGTTCAACGCCACCCAGAAGATAGACCGAGTATGACTTCTGTGATCGTGTTGTTGGGGAGTGAGGGTCCATTGCCTTCACCCAAAGAACCAGGATTTTACATTGGAAATACTATGGAAGATGACACAATCTTCAAACTCACGTGAAACAAGTTCTGACAATGAACTAAGCATTACAGTGTTAAATGGTAGATAAAATGACATCTGCATGTATTAAACATTTCTGATTTATACTAAAATCAACATGACTTATATCATTGTACATGACAGCTGCATGTATTAAACATTTCTGATTTATACTAAAATCAACATGACTTATATCATTGTACATGTAAAGAATGTGAACTTTTTATTTATGTTGCTACTTGCTAGACCATGCATAAGTGATAAGTTAGTGATCTCCAACTCATTTCAACAATATGGTATCCATCAGGGCTAGCTCAACCTTTATCGTGCCTAAAGCGAACTCTAAATTTGGGGCCTTTTGGTCATAAAAAATAATCAATTTGAAAGGAAAACTGGTCTCTATGGAAGCCAGCATTATATGAATAGCTAGTATAATCCTATAGCCAAGTTGACTGACATCGATTCCAACGATAATTTGATTTGTAGTACATGAATACTAATTAGGCGGTTAGCAAATAATCCTAAAATTGAGATCCTAGCATTAATGAAGAAGATGAAATCAACAAAAAAGTCATCTGTTGTATTTATGACGAAATTAATACACTCAAGTCGATTGGGTTATAATTAGAATAAAGAAACATACAAAGCTTCCCAAATGCTTGAAGAAGAACAATTGCCTCTGATAAAAAAGAGAAACTTTTTTCACTATAAAAAGATTTTTTTTTTCTCGTGCATTGTAATACAGCCAAAGTAACATCATACAGTACTTAAAAGTTCATTAGGAATTTGCAATAATATCAAAAAACTTTCATCAGGCTACTTAGCAGTTAGCACTGATATGAAATAAAAATTAAAAAAGAGGTTCAATAACACTTGTCATTCCCATGTTACAATCGAACATTAATCAAAAGAGTGGTTCTTGGTGGTGGTGTGGTGGGTTTATTTTAGTATGTTTATATTGGTTCTAGTGGTTCTCGCATGAACCCTACCATATATATATATATATATTATATATATATATATATATATATATAATATATATGGGATGGGTAAAATGAGAACCACCTTGAGTTGTGAGAACCGTAGGAACCAATATAAGCGATTGATCAAAAGTGTTTTAATGGGTGAGATTAAAATACAATAAAGTAGTTGTAATCATTGTGGTTTAATTAATATGTTTTTGTTTTTAGTGAGATAATGGTAAATTGGTATTTTTACTAAGCTCTTTAATGATTGGTAATTGAAGTTGTAATTATTGTGCTTTAATTAATATTTGTGATTTAATTAATGTTACTTTTAAATCATACAGCAAGAAAATTATTTTACGTAGGAGTTCAAAAATTTTTTGCGCGCCGGTTTTAAACATTTTTACGCGCGGGTTCAGATTTTTTTTACACGTGGTTCACACTTTTTTAGGCCCGATCTTAAACTTTTTTTACGCGTCAGTTTTGAACTTTTTTTATGCGTCAGTTACGCGCGGTTTAGAACTTTTTTTACGCGCGATTTTAAACTTTTTTAACGTGCCGGTTTAAATTTCTCTTTGCGCGCCGTTTATAAACTTTTTTTACGCGCCGTTTCAAACTTTTTTACTCGCCGTTTTAGAAACCTTTTTACACGTGGTTTTAAACTTTTTTTACGTATCGGTTTTAAACTTTTTGTACACGTCGGTTTTCAACTTTTTTTACGTGTCGTTTTAAACTTTTTTTACACGATGGTTTATAACTTTTTTACGCGCCGCTTTACACTTTTTTTACGCGCCGGTTTTAAAACTTCTTTTACGCTCGGTTTTAAATTTTTTTACGCGCCGGTATAAAGTTTTTTTACGCGCGCTTTTAAACTTTTTTTACGCGCCGGTTTTAAACTTTTTTACGCGCGGGTTTAAACTTTTTTTACACGTGGTTTTAAACTTTAAAACAATTTTTTTACGGGTATAAACTTTTTTTACAAAAAACAAAAAATATTTTACGCCAAACAAAAATATTTTATTTTTACAAAAAAAACTTTTTTACAATTTTTTTTTCAAAAACTTTTAAAAAAAATTTTTTACGCCCCCGACACCCCGATTTCGGGTTTACGAAATTTGAGTATCTTACCAAGCGAACTCACCCCAAAAATCACCAGTCAATTGTTGTTTCATGTTGAAATTTAAATAGAAGATAGAGAATAGATGTGACATGTTAAGTTTTAAATATAAGAGAGATAAAAGATGTGACATGTTGACTTTTAAATAGAAGAGAGTGAAAAGATGTGACATGAGAAGTAAAAGACTAAAATATCCTTTTAATTTAATTTGGTTATGGGTAATGTATAAATATGCTATTGGATGATAGGGGTTCTTATGGTTCTCGCAACTGAGATTGGTTCTCTCTTAAACGAATCCTATTATATATATAGGGGATGGGTAAAATGAGAACCTACCTTGAGTTGCGAAAATCATAGGAACCAATATAAGCCATTGATCAAAAATGTTTTAATGAATAAGATTAAAAGAAAATAAAGTATTTGTAATCATTATGCTTTAATTAATAAGTTTTTTATTTTTAGTGTGACAAGGGTAAATTGTTATTTTACTAAGTTCTATAATATTTGGTAATTAAAGTTGTAATTATTGTGTTTTAATTAATATTTGTGATTTAATTAATGTTATTTTTTAATCATGCCAAAGAAAAAAAATTTACGTATGGGTTTAAAATTTTCTACACGCCAGTTTTAAACATTTTCACGTGTGGGTTCATACTCTTTTTACGCCCGGTTTTTAACTATTTTTACGCGTCGGTTTTAAACTTTTTTTACGCGCCGTTTTTAAACTTTTTTACGCGGGATATTAAACTATTTTTACGCGCCGGTTTCAAAACTTTTTTATGCGCGGTTTTAAACTTATTTAACGTGCCGGTTTAAAATTCTCTTTGCGCGGCGGTTTTAAACCTTTTTATCCGCGGTTTCAAACTTTTTTTACGCATGGTTTAAACTTTTTTACGCGCGGTTTTAAACTTTTTTTGCGCGCGGGTTCAAACTTTTTTTATGCGCCATTTTAAAACTTTTTTTACGCGCAGTTTTAAACTTTTTTTACGCGTCGGTTTTAAACTTTTTTTACGCGCCGGTTTTAAACTTTTTTATGCGCGGATTTAAACTTTTTATACGCGATGGTTTAAAACTTTTTTACCCGCCGGTTTATAACCTTTTTTACGCGCTGGTTTTAAACTTTTTTTACGAGCGATTTTATATTTTTTTACACGCTGGTATAAAAGTTTTTTTACGCGCGGTTTAACTTTTTTTACGCGCCGATTTTCAACTTTTTTTACGTGCAGTTTTAAACTTTTTTACGCGATGGTTTAAAACCTTTTAACGCGTCGGTTTTATATTTTTTTACGCGCGTTTTCAAACTTTTTTTCGCGCGGATTTAAACTTTTTTTACACGCGGATTCAAACTTTTTTTACCCGCCATTTTAGAAACTTTTTTTACGCGTAGTTATAAATTTTTTTACGCATCGGGTTTAAACTTTTTTTACACGCCGGTTTTAAACTTTTTTACGCGCGGTTTTAAACTTTTTTCGCGATGGTTTAAAACTTTTTACGCGCTGTTTTAGAACTTTTTTTACGCGCGGTTTTAAATTTTTTACGTGCTGGTATAAAAGTTTTTTACGCGCGGTTAAAAAATTTTTTACGCGCCGGTTTGAACTTTTTTTACGCGCGGTTTTAAACTTTTTTTACGCGATGGTTTAAAATATTTTTTACGCGCTGGTTTATAACTTTTTTTAGGCGCTGGTTTTAAATTTTTTTTACGCGAGGTTTATTTTTACGCGTCGGTTTTAAATTTCTTTTACTCGCGGGTTTAAACTTTTTTTACGCGTGGTTTTTAACTCTAAAACATTTTTTACAAAGAAAACAAATTTTTTACAGGTTTAAACTTTTTTATAATAACCAAAAATATTTTACACCAAACAAAAATATTTTATTTTTACAAAAAACTTTTTTACAATTTTTTACAAAAGTTTTTTACATTAAACATCTTTTTACGCTCTCGACACCCCAATTTCGGTTTACGAAATGTGAGGATCTTATCAAACGAACTCACCCAAAAATCACGACTCAGTAGATGTCTCATTTGAATTTTAAATAGAAGAGAGAGAAAAGATTTGATTTGTTGAGTTTAAATAGAAAATAGAGAAAAGATGTGACATGTTGACTTTTAAATAGAAGAGAGAGAAATGATGTGACACGGGAAGTAAAAGACTAAAATACTCTTTTAATTTAATTAGGTTATTGGTGATGTGTAAAAAAACTATTGGATGATAGGAGTTCTCATGGTTCTCGTTACTGACATTGATTCTCTCTTGAATCGAATCCTATATATATATATATATATATATATATATATATATATATATATATATATAAACTATTGGATGATAGGAGTTCTCATGGTTCTCGCAACTGAGATTAGTTCTCTCTTGAATCGAATCCTATATATATATATATATATATGTCAGCAATTTTGTATTTCTCATGTTCCAAACTCAGTTTTATTGATACAGTGATTCGCTCTTGCACGAAAAAATTCATTTCGAATTTCGTTAGTTTTCGACCACTTTCTATATTTCTATATTTAGAAAGTAAACTTGCGAACAATTAATTAAGTCAAATATCTGATCGTTTATGTCAGCAATTTTTATATTTCTATATATATATATATATATATATATATATATATTGTAAGATTTTACAAGTTTTACCGGTTAAGAGACATAATAAATCTTAAAATCGACTCATAAGTAAATGGGTCAAATTGTCAACCAACCTACACTATTCATTTAATTGTGCAAAAAAAATAAATTTTCCATTGCTAAGAAGAGGTAGTTACACACAGAAATTCGTCATAATAGGATATTTAACATCAACATCGATAAGTTTTGACCAATTCTTCAACGATTCTCAAAGAAACTGTATTAAAGACGATCACATTCAAAAGATCTATAACAAATTCAAAAGATCTACAACGATACCTTGCATTTATATTGTATATTGTGTTTATATTATTATGTTCCTATTAAAGTCAAAGGCCTCCTATAATTCATCACCGCGGTTTGATCAATCTGAGATACTCAGCCCTTTAAATTACTAGATTTCTTTTAAAGCGCTCAGATATAACTTATATGCTGACTTAACAACCACAAATTTGTTTTCCAGAACCTTTAAAGATATATGAATATTTTACAATCGTGAACTTGACTGATATTTTGTAAACAAAGATACTTCCAAAGGATCAGTTCAAAGTAGTTTAGTCAACACTTTTTAACACCTTTTCCTATATAATGCTTAGGGTTTGTTTAGTATAGGGTAATGGAATGGATAGAGAAATTAAACGGACGAGGTAATGGAATAAACAATTGAATGAAATGAATCATTCCATTCCATTTCCATTGTGATGTTTGGTTACTCATATATGAATAGAATGAATCATTACTTTGTAGAATTTGATAAACAAAAAAGACGAAGTAACGAAACACAATTATACTAAAAACGACAAAAATATAATTGCTTCAATAATAATAATAATAATAATAATAATAATGTATTAATGGTAAAGAAATTAATAATAAAATTTTGATATATATTTTTCCAAATTTTCCTTCAAAAAAAATATTAATAATATAAATATATATACAAACAAAAATATAAATATAAATTATAATAATAAATAATTATTATAATAATAAATAATAAATATAATAATAATAATAATAATAGTGATTTCTTTCCGTTCCTTGAATGATTGAAAAAAAAACACCCCCTTATCAAGGAATGAAAATTGTTATATTTGAAAAATATTACATTCCTTTAGAATGCTCCATTTCATTACCACATGACAACCAAAATATTTCTTTTCATTCCATCAAAATTGACCTATTTCATTCCACCTTCTATTCCTTTATACCAAACGCTATCTTAATTAGCGGATAAAAAATTTAAATTAGTTGTTTGACCATTCATCCACCTTTAATAAATAATAAACTAAAGAAATGCGTATCTTTAAATCAATTAATGTTCAAAGTGGGTTTTTTAGATAAGGAAATGGGTGGATGATGGTTCCATGTAAACATACTTTGAAGTGGTATTCCCGTGAAATCATTTCATTCATGGATATCTTCTTTTTCATAAATGAAATCACAGTTTTTAGAATCAATTGGTCTTTCAATCGTTTATTTGAAAAAAATTGAAACCCTTTTTATTAGATGATCATGAGACTTGCCAAAAATCAAAATTCTTGATCAATGGTGAAACAATATCACCATTTTTGTTAAATAAGATAACAAAGTGGATGATTAACCCATTCCATACTAGAAATAATCGCAGGATATCCTTTGATAACATAGATTCTTATTTCCAATGATATTCCACGATCAATACAGTTGGCTGAATCCCAGGAAATCATTTCATAGAAGGTTATTGAGATCTTATTTTTATTTGACTCCTTAATAATCCACACCACTTCTACTTCTATTGTAACAAAAGATTCCTCTTTTATGTGGAAAAGACCCGTATCAACAATTATGATTTTACATATGTAAAATACCTCAACATCTTCTTCATTCACAACGGAATATTTTCTTTGTGCGTCAGTTAAAAACATGCTTGTTGGGGGGGGGGGGGGGATATATATTATTTCCACAATCTAGTCACAGGTACTTAACATATTCATACCTAAGGCTTTTCCACAAAGTGGTGATGAAACATATAACTTGTACAAATCTTTTCATTTTCCAAATCGATCCAATCCATTCGTTTGTAGAGTTATTTACTCGTTCGCAGACATCTCTGGAACACCTCTAACAGACGGACAAATAGTCAATTTTAAACGAACTTATTGTCAACCTCTTTCAGATATGAATCTATTTGATTCCGGAAGGAAGAACTTGTATCGGTATCTCAATTACAATTTGTATATATTTTTCATGATATTATGCATGGATGTGAAATCTTTAGAAAAAATTATGTCTTCCACATTTGGAATCTGACAAATGATATTTCAAGTAAGTATTTCCATAAATCCTCTTATCTGCGAAGAAATGATTCATCAAAATAATGAGTCACCATTGATATTGACACATCTGAAAAATGTTCGGGAGTTCCTCTATGCAATCCTTTTCCTTCTTCTTGTTGTTGCATATTATTTAATAGCTATTTTGCTTCAATATATTCGCTACAAATCAAAACAAAAAAAGAAGATCTAGTTACGATTAGAAATCTACTTGGTCCAATTTCGAAATTTTGTTTTGCAATTTTATAATCCAGTTTTCGGTTTTTAATTGACTTTGGATAAAAATCCAGAAAATTTCGATTTTCCTTGAATGTGTCATTGAAAGGTAAAGATTTCAGTTTTTATCGGAATATAAATCAAACCGAAAGACCTCTTAACTATGATGGGGGTTCATAGAATGAATCACACTTTTAGCACTAAACTATACCCACTATAATGCAATTATTATATATAAATGGACCTTTGCTCAAGGTGTCACACCCAACCGATGGCGGAATCATCGGGGCAGACGTAAATAGATTGCTCGAGACATCATAACACTAATTGTGACAATATTTAGTTCAAAACGTTTTCATTTCATAGACAATAATTGTCGATTACAATACAAGAAATCAAAATACAATAATTTCAAATTCAAAGTACAACATAATTCATCAAACTAATCTAACAAAATCTAGCATTTTAGATACGTTTCTAAGTCGTCCCTACTAGATTTCGTCATAATCATCATCATCAACCTACAACATGTTTAAAAGTATAGTTCAACACAAAGCATTGGCGAGCACAGAAGTTTTGATATAGCATACGTATGTAAAAAGTTTTAAATGAATCCACATGGCAAAAACCGTTAACTAGATTAATGTATCATGGCATGCAATTCTACAAGTCAACCCAAAGATTACCGCAAGAATTAAAGACTTAACATGACCTCAAGAATACGGGTGGTGCGTTATTCATATAGCGCTATACATGTTAAGGGGAGGCTCGTATGAAGTTAATTGTCACACCCCGACCCGCAGCGGAAATAAGAGTCGGGGCATAATTGGGTTATCACCAAAGCACATGACATTTACTATTATGTTTCATAATTAAATGAAGTCAAAGTTACATTTCTCAAACATCCAAACATGTTCATTCATTACAAGGGAAAATAACCAAACATAATAATCCAAATACTAAATCGTTTTATTTCTTCTAATCCAGGTCCTATGTGTTCCTAGCTGCTGCTGGTTCACCTGTATCATGTGTAAAATAGGAGGTTTTTGGGTCAACATAAGTTGGCGAGTGAACCTTATAGATAAACATTTGATAATGATTTTCTGGTTAGTTTATCAATAAAATACTATGCATAATCATAAAAGAGCACATGTATGTAATCACACATTGGCAAATATCAATTACAATTATATCATACATTAACAATCGATTGCATACATGAACATACCAACATCATATAATAATTAACATAAATGAACTGTGCGATCAAGGCTCAATCAAACGGAGCCGATCGTATTGCATGAACTGGAAATGTAAATTGAACTGTGCGCTCAAGGCTCAATCAAACGGAGCCGAATGTATTGCATGAACTGGAAATGTAAATTGAACTGTGCACTCAAGGCTCAATCAAACGGAGCCGAGCGTATTGCATGTATTGAAATGTAAAATGAAATGACCGATCAAGGCTCAATCAAACGGAGCCGATCGTGCGGGCACGCCAAGATCAACCGCATAATTAAATGGGGATCCAACTCAACCTCGATGGATGGGGAGCCACGGCCTCGGCAATTGCATGTATTGAAATAATAATTTGCATACAATAATAACTACTTAACAACAACAAACTAATACACATGTCATGATATGATATATGCACAATAACTTGGTTATAATATGTAAATGAACAAGACACATGATACACCCCAAAAACGTGATTAAAACGGGGAATTTGAAGGGTTCACTCACATTGGGTGCGTTGAATTTGAGATGGTGAGATGCGCACGATTTAGACGAAGCGAGTCAACGAGGAATCACTAACCTAAATAATAATGGAAAAAATATATTAAATGGATGGATTTTATTAAAGATTTTAATGGGATTTTTAGATATATTTTTGTGAGTTTATGGCTATTTTCTATCCTTAAAAATGTTATTTTTAAGTATTTTTAATTGATTTTTAAATTAAAATAAACAAATAAATATATAAAAAAAAATATTATTATTTTACTGTTTGACCATTGACCGTTGACCGTTGACCGGTTCGGTCAGCGGTAAATTGTTGCGCCAAGCGGGATTCGAACCGGTGACCTTCAGTTCACGTGCACGTAGCTCTACCAACTGAGCTACGTGACTAACCCGTTAGAAACTCAGTTTTAATTATATTTATATACTTATTCGCCTTAACCGAAAATACCTTTATTTACAAAAACGTTTTAACTCAATTGACCGGTGCTTGGGACAGGGTTCGAACGCGCGTCATTAAGTTTATCTTGCACACAGTCCACCGCTGGACTGTGTGTCTAACCCGGTTATATTCTTGATTTATATTATACTTAACAACTACTCGCTCTAACCCGGTTAGTTCATGAATAAAAAGAAATGTTATTACGTAAAGCGTGTGGGTAGTAAGGATCGAACTCGGGACTTGTATATAAACTTTGCACACAGTCCACCGCTGGACTGTGTGTCTAACCCGTTTATTATCCGAATTTTAATTACTCTTATCCCGTTTTTAAGTTCGTCTTCTTCATTATAATTACCGACTTCACTCAAACATCTGGTTCCTGATTTAACTAATTAATAAACATGATGACTAGCTTGAATGTACAAAAACCGAACAGTTTGGGGAAAGAATATATCGGACAGGTTGTCTTCTTTAAGGAGTCCGGCGAAAATCAGATAGCTCTGTTTTTGAACCTCCGGCTGAGAGAGTCTATCAACAGAATTAAGGAATTAGATTTGAAATTGAACCAGAGTACATGGATTATTAGTACGATTGAATGTGCTTACCGTTAACTAGCGAGTTTCCGGCAAATTCCAGAATTTCTCCGGCGAACCCAGAAAATCCAGCAAAGTCTTCTGTGACCGATTTTGAGTGATGGATTAATGTTAGTAGAGTCCTAACAATAGATTGAAACCGCAAAGGAGGAATATCTTACCGGTTTGTGTTGAACACGGTTTTCCGGCGATTTCTGCAGAGAATTCCGGCGAACAGTTTTTGGTGCTCAAATGACTTGAAAACGTGACGAAAAGGAAATGGAGTGTAGTTGAGACGGTTCTGAATCGTATAAATGATTGGAACCTGAATTATTCGGAGTTTGATAACTTTTCGGTTTCAAAAACCGAAACTTTAAGTTCATTCAATTTGAACTTAATTAGAAACCGATATTCATCGGTTATAAGCTAGCCACACGAATTTGAACTGATTTGACGATCGGTTTACCGATTTCCGTTATTCAGATGACATTAACGGTTGATTCGTGTTTGCGTATAAGACCCAATTGTTTTCCTAAGGTTAACAGAAAACACTTGGTGGCGGAGTGGTTTGGGAAGCGGATGATAAGTCGTTGGAGACAGCTGACCCGGGTTCGAGTCCCGGCAGCTACAAATGTTTTTTATTTATTTTATTTTAACTTTTTATCAAATATAATTTTTATGGTTTAGTTTATTTATTAATTATGTAATGTTTAAACCCAAAATAATCATAAATAATTAATGAAATTTCATAACTTGGTACAAGATTACAAAACGGAGCGGGTTTTGGAGACCCGATTTTTACAAATGTTACAGTATCCCCTACTTTTAGGAATTTCGTCCCGAAATTTAAACAGTTGAAGTAGTAGGGAAAAGATGAGGGTATTTTTCACGCATTGAGTCTTCACGTTCCCAAGTAAACTCAGGTCCCCGTTGTCACACCCCGACCCGCAGCGGAAAAGGTGATCGGGGCATGATTGGGTTATCATCAAAGCTCATGACATTTATTAAGCGTTTCATATTCATTAATACAAATTAAATGGAATTTTACAATAAATGTTACAACATGATCTAACTAACAATCTAAACTTCTTTGTTCTCTTCTAAGGCATATCCTATGTTTTCCTTGCTTCAACCTGTTCACCTGTATCATGTGTAAAAAGGTTTTTGGATCAACATAATGTTGGCGAGTGAATCCTATGGAAAACATTTGAACAAATTTATTTAAATTGATTATGAAATATGTGCACAACCAAACATGAGTAAAAATAGATGTAACTTAATCAACAATCATAAGATGTTAAATGAAACACACAAGAACAATAGTGGAACAATTAGAGGCACGCGATGCTCAACTCGTCTCTCACGAGGAACTGAGGGGCCTGATGAATGATTTGCATAACATGATAATATGAATGACACAACTACAAACAATATAAACTCAATGATACACACATGAACAATAATGAATTTGATTTGAAGCACGCGTTGTTCAACTCGTCTCCCACGAGGAACTGATGGGCTTAATGTATGAGTTTCTTATAACTGGACAAAAAGGCAATAAGTAAATCACAACAATAAAAACAATCTAAGTTTAGGTCATGATGTGGTATGGCACAAGTTTAAATAAATAAATTAATTATTTTCATAACACATGACACACCCCAAAACGTGTAATTTAAAAGGGGAAGTTGTAAGATTCACTCACAGTGGGTGCGTTCGGTTGATGATGTTGAATGCACGCGAAGTGGTTTTAACCACGAGTGAGTTTAACCTAGAATAATCGCATTATGGTTCGGTAAGTAAATGGATTTTATTAATCTATTTTAGTAGGATTGTTGGGTGTATTTTTGTGAGTTTGAGGCTATTTTCTAACCTTAAAAATGTTATTTTTAAGTATTTTTAATTGATTTTTAATTAAAATAATTAAATAAAAATAATAAAAAAATTGATTTTTTTCTGACCGTTGACCAGCCCGTTGACCGTTGACCTGACCGTTGACCGGTTCGAATGCGGAACACAAGTGCGCTGAGTGAGGCTCGAACCCGAGACCTCCCGTACGCGTGCACGCAGCTCTACCAACTGAGCTACGTGTCTAACCCGTTATAAATCTGATTTTAATTATATATATATATATATTAATTAGTTTAAACCGAAAATCATTTTATTTTAAAAACAGTTTTAAGCGAATCGGACATACACTCCACAGGTCTCGAACCCGGGACCTGTGGTTTAATCTAACACACAGTCCACCGCTGGACTGTGTGTTCAACATGTTATATAATTCGATTTTTATTATACCTAAATACTAATTAGTTATTTCCTTTTCTGCCTTATTTAAAAAGAAGAGATAATTGTCCGAGTCGGTGCAGAAGACCGGACTCGAACTCGTGACCAGTGATATAAACAAACACACAGTCCACCGCTGGACTGTGTGTCTAACTTGGTTATTATTCCGGTTATCAATATACTTAACATATACCAGTATCAACTCCGGTTCAGTTAAACAAAAATTTGATTTTTATTTAGGCAGCGTGTATGAAACCAGATTCGAACTCGTGACCTTTGCGTTATATGTGCACACAGTCCACCGCTGGACTGTGTGTCTAACCCGATTAATATCCTGATTTTAATTATACTTATAAGATACGGAAATACATCGTCTTCTTCATCAAGATAGAACCAGAGTTCGGAAATCGACTGGTTCCAAGTTTTTATCGGTTTATTAGTGTTTTTCAGTTCATTACGGTGAGATAAATGTGAAAAGAAAAAGAAATTGGGCGGAGAAGTATACCGACTGGACCCTCTGTTTTCCGGCAGAACTCCGGCGACAGTAATAAGCTCCGGCGTCAGGTGTCTTGCAGCAGCGAGTCCCCAGAAGGTTTGAAGAAGGTATGGGTGACTCCGGTATAAGTTTAAAAGATTTAGTGAGGTTCAGAAATAAGGAAATCGGTTTTCCGGCGACGAACAGAAAAGTTCCGGCGAGGGAGTTTTCGCCGAGAAAGAGTGTGGTTTTGAACGAAAAGGTTTTCAATGGGTTGAGGGTGAATTTATAGGGGAAAATCGAGATGTATTTGGTCTGATTTCCGACTGGGTTCATTGATTTAAATTTTCCAGCGGTTATGGTTTGGTCGCGGACTTCAAACATCGGTTATAACCGATGTCTTGTTAATGGTTTACGTTATAACTGAAAATGGTGTTAAAAACTCGCGAGGTTTCCGGGATTCCGACGACTGAACTGATGGGCGCCGATTTTGAATTCGTAACGTCACTTTATCAATTAAATGATTTCAATATTTACCAAACAGAACAAGTGGCGCAGTGGTTTGTGTGTGTGAGATAAGTCGCTGAGTGACCCGGCGAGTGACCCGGGTTCGAAACCCGGCTGGATCATTTCATTTTTATCTTGCGATTTTCAACAGTTTTTCAAAAACTAAATATATAGCCCCGTATAATAATTGATTACGTATCGTTTAAAAATATTTTGGGCATTTAATTCGCAACGAAATTTTTGACTGACTGTTCGGTTGATAAACGGAGCGGGTTTGGTAAATCCGTTTTTTGACGGATGTTACACCCGTTTCGACTCCCAGCGTACCCTAACAATAGGAATGCGACTTCGTCGTAAACGCTTTTCTCCATAGTCCATAATCTCCACTGGTCTTTCAATAAAATGCATGGATTCATCGATCTGAATATCTTCTAGTGGAATATGAAGATTTTCATCAGCGAGGCACTTCTTCAAGTTCGACACGTGGAATGTGGGATGAATCCTGTCGAGTTCTTCCGATAGGTCAAGCTTGTATGCTACAGGACCTACTCTTTCGAGTATCTTGAAAGGTCCTACGTAACGTGGTGCTAGCTTTCCCTTTTGACCAAAACGAACTACTCCCTTCCACGGTGATACTTTTAAAAGTACATTATCACCGATGCTAAACTCCAAGGGCTTCCGTCGTTTATCTGCGTAACTCTTTTGACGACTTTGAGCCGCTAGAAGATTGTTTCGGATTTGATGAATCTTATCTGTGGTTTCTTGGATCAATTCTGGACCAGTAATTTGTGCTTCCCCAATTTCGTGCCAACAAACAGGAGATCGGCACTTTCGACCATATAAAGCTTCAAAAGGTGCCATGCCGATGCTAGAATGATAACTGTTGTTGTACGAAAATTCAACTAACGGTAGATGGGCGTCCCAATTTCCCTTGAAGTCTATGACACATGCTCTAAGCATGTCTTCAAGAGTTTGAATGGTGCGCTCAGACTGTCCATCAGTTTGAGGATGATAGGCGGTACTGAGATCTAGTCGAGTGCCCATAGCGGATTGTACTGCTTGCCATGTTCGTGAGGTGAAACGACCATCACGATCAGAAATAATACTAACTGGTACCCCGTGCCGGCTTACGATTTAGTCGATATAAATACGAGCAAGCTTATCGTTCTTGAAATCTTCTCGAATAGGGATAAAGTGAGCTGATTTTGTAAGTCGGTCTATAACCACCCATATAGTGTCATACCCACTAGAAGTGCGAGGTAACCCGGTAATGAAATCCATGGTTATATTTTCCCACTTCCATACAGGTATTTCTGGTTGGACTAGAAGTCATGAGGGTCTTTGGTGTTCAGCCTTCACCTTAGAACATGTGAGACACTTGGAAACGAAAACGGCAATATCTTTCTTCATTCCAGGCCACCAATAGGTGTACGTAGGTCTTGATACATCTTATCGGCTCCTGGGTGTATAGAATATCGCGTCTTATGAGCTTCATGCATGAGTGTTTCACGAATATTGATGTGGTTAGGAATCCATATACGATCCAGGTAATACAAAATACCATCAGATTTAGTTTCAAGTTTTAGCTCGGCTCCACAGGACATCTCTTTTTGTACATCTTCCTCTGTTATTGAAACGTGTTGAGCTTCTCGAATTTGATCCTTAACATTGGTTATAATTTGCGAACATAGAAGATGAATGGAGTTCGCATAACCCTTTCGACTAAGTGCATCAGCCACCACATTTGCTTTACCAGGGTGGTATCTGATTTCACAGTCGTAATCATTTAGGAGTTCGACCCATCTTCGTTGCCTCATATTTAACTCTTTCTGGTTGAAGATATGTTGAAGACTCTTGTGGTCAGTGTAGATTTCACACTTCGTACCATAGAGATAATGTCTCCATATCTTAAGAGCAAATACAACAGCTCCAAGTTCAAGGTCATGAGTGGTGTAGTTCTTTTCGTGTGTCTTGAGTTGCCTTGAGGCATAAGCTATGACTTTTCCTCTTTGCATGAGAACGCAACCTAATCCTTGCCCTGACGCGTCGCAATAGACTACAAAATCATCACAACCTTCAGGAAGTGTGAGGATTGGTGCATCACAAAGTTTTTGCTTGAGAGTTTGAAAAGCTTCTTCTTGCTTGGGTCCCCATACAAATGGTTTCCCTTTATGGGTTAAAGTCGTGAGTGGCACAGCAATGCGAGAGAAGTTTGAAATGAACCGACGATAATAGCCAGCAAGTCCAAGAAAAGACCTTACTTCAGTTGGTGTACGTGGAGCTTGCCATTCTTGAACTGCTTTGATCTTTGATGGGTCCACATGTATTCCTTTGTCATTGACTACATGCCCGAGAAATTGCACCTCTTTTAACCAGAATTCACATTTAGAGAACTTGGCATAAAGCTTTTCTTTTTCTAGGAGTGCAAGAAACAAGTCGTAGATGACGCTCATGATCAGCTTTAGATTTTGAATAGATAAGAATATCGTCGATGAATACAATGACAAATCGATCAAGGTAAGGTTTGCAGACTCTATTCATTAGGTCCATGAAAACAGCTGGTGGCGTTGGTTAATCCAAACGGCATAACCATGAATTCATAGTGACCATATCGAGTTCGAAAAGCAGTTTTAGGGACGTCTTCTTCATGCACTCTAAGCTGATGATAGCCAGATCGAAGGTCGATTTTCGAAAAGCAACTGGCACCTTGTAGTTGGTCAAAAAGATCATCTATGCAAGGTAAAGGATATCGATTTTTGATAGTTAACTTGTTGAGCTCTCTGTAGTCGATGCACATGCGAAAAGATCCATCCTTCTTCTTTACAAAAAGTACAGGTGCACCCCAAGGCGATGAGCTGGGGCGTATAAATCCCTTGTCAGTCAACTCTTGCTATTGACTGGCTAGCTCTTGCATTTCGGAGGGGGCTAACCTATATGGAGATTTTGCCACTGGTGTAGCACCAGGTGTAAGATCGATACGGAATTCGACATCTCTGATTGGAGGAAGTGCTGAAATGTCGTCAGGAAAAACTTGTGGAAAATCTTTTACAACAGGAATATCTTCAAGTTTCTTCTCTGTGGTCCCCTTCTTGATGATATGGGCTAAAAACGCAACATAATTCTTGCGAAGGCATTTTTGAGCCTGAAGACAAGACATTAAGTTGAGCCCTTTCGACGAGGTCTCTCCAAAGATTCGAAGAGTCTGACCGTTTGAAAGAGGAATACGAATAAATTTCTCACGACATACAACTTCCGCATGATGTAGACTGAGCCAATCCATACCGATTATGATGTCAAAACTTCCCAGCTTCATAGGAATAAGATCGACTGAGAATTCGTGGTCGTTTAAGGTTAGTGTACAATTGCGTAAAATAGATTCTAATGAAACAGGTTTTCCGTCCGCAACTTCTACCGTTATGGATTCCGCGAGCTTATCTCGATTTTTACTTAAGATAGGTTCAAACTCTAATGACACGAAACTTCTATCCGCACCAGTATCAAATAACATAGAGGCATATCTACCATTTATAAGAAACGTACCGTTGACCACATTGCCGTCAGCTCTGGCCTGATTTGCGTTAATATTGAAAGCCCTTCCTCTAGCAGGTGGAGGAGCTTGGTTCGCTTGATTCACAGGATTGGCTTGGGCCTGAGCATGAATAATATTAACCAGCCTTGGACATGTGTTCCTGAAATGACTTGGGTCGCCGCAGTTGAAACAAGCCCGCATAGGTTGGCCCATAGGGTAATTGGGTTGATAGTAGGTTTGGGCTAACTGTTGAGTGGGTGGAAATGGTAGCTGTTGTTGGGCCTGACCCATTAATTGTTGGTGGGTTTGGGTTATGGTTGGTGGCGGTTTGTTTGTTGGAGCGTGCGGCAGTTTTGAGCAGTGTGTCCGGCGCGACCGCAGCCGGTACAGTATTGGCAAGGATAATCAGGGGAGTGGTGATACTGACAACGATTACATTTTGGTAATGGGCCTGTGTAGGGTCTTTTGTATGGCGCGGGTGGAGGTGTGACTTGAGTGATGGTTGCAGCAGGAATAGGGGTGTTGGTTTGGGTGACTGCAAAGTTCCTGGTGTTACGCTTCCTCTTGTTAGCAAATTTAGAGGACGGAGGGTGGTGGTTTGAGGTTTGTCCCTCAGCAGGGGTTTTCTTCTTTTTCTCCTTGAATTTCCCATTGCGAATTCGGTTTTCGGTCAGTTCTGTTGCCAACTCCATGGCAGCATCGAGGGTTACCGGTGAAACGCTGAGGACCGAATCTTGGATTTTCGAGGGTAGTCCTCGAATGTAATGTTCGATCAGTCGGTAGGTTGGAGTGAATAAGTTTGGAACCATTTGGTTCAACTCCAAGAACCTTTTGTTGTAAGTAGAGTGATTACCATCTTTTTGCTTCAAAGCATGAAATTCATCTTCCAATTTCTTAATTTCACTTCTAGGACAGAATCGCCTAGTCATGATTTCCCTTAACTCCTCCCAAGTTAAGGCCATCGCATCATCCGTTCCCCTTTTTCCTTTCTCAGTATTCCACCAAGTGAGAGCTACCCCAAGTAGTCTCCCGGTGGCATAACGAACTTTGCGATCCTCAGGACAATCGCAGTTTAAGAAAACGTTTTCCATCTCCTCGAACCAATGTAGGAGAGCAGTGACTCCCTCGGTCCCTTCGAATTTCGGAGGATCACAGGACTTAAAATGTTTGTAGGAGCATTTGTTGGTAGGAGGGTTGTTGATGATCTGGTCCTGTTGTTGAGGAGGGTTAGCAGGATTTGCAGCAAGGGCTTGTTGTACTTGTACTACGATGTCAGGTAATATTGTGGCCATTTGATTCGCGATATGGGTGGCCAAACGTTCCCAAGACTTTTCCGATTTCCTACTTCTTCGATGCGATCTAGACGACATCTACAGGATCATAAAATGAGAAGATTGTGAGTTTATGATGTCTTTTTAGGTGTCATGTGTCTTTGAGAAAATGAAAATAACATAAATATCAATAATGCAACTACATCCAAAGGATGTCTTGGGTTCGCTCATGTTGGGCCTCAAATGTCCCCCATACCTTCACCTACATAGTCATGTGGGCCCCATGGCTATTGGCTTGGTAGGATTCACATTAGTATTGGCAATTTAACACTCGCATCCCCCGAATGCAAACCACAAAATATGTTCATGAGATGTTTGGTCGGAACGTGTCCAGGTGTAGACACAATGACAACTCAAAGTGGGATTAGCTCTCACAACGTTTGGTATAGCATGCTTTGGCCTAATGGGTATTTCGTACTCTCATCGTTAGTCCCCAGGTAGGCAAACTGGTCCTTTATTTTGGATTTATACGAATGCCAGCCTAGACAGGACGTTCCGACTACGGTACCAGTACCCTTCCAGTTACTACATGCCCGTCATGAGAACTCACTTTGATGAGATTTGAAAACACGAAAATCTTTGAAAAATCAATCATGATGTGGTGTGTGCTTGCATGGATGTGATATGTTATGATCATACGATTTCATGATAGGCATTATTTGATAATACATACTTATGAACATGCTTGAACAATATCAAATGTAACATTTAACATAAACATATAAACATCATGAAATTTGGCATATAACACACAAAATTCTTATAAGTTTCTAATCGACTATAGTATAGGCTCTAAGGGTCTAATAACCTATCCTATATCCCTATAGTCATGGCTCTGATACCAATCTGTCACACCCGACCCGCAGCGGAAATAAGAGTCGGGGCATAATTGGGTTATCACCAAAGCACATGACATTTACTATTATGTTTTATAATTAAATGAAGTCAAAGTTACATTTCTCAAACATCCAAACATGTTCATTCATTACAAGGGAAAATAACCAAACATAATAATCCAAATACTAAATCGTTTTATTTCTTCTAATCCAGGTCCTATGTGTTCCTAGCTGCTGCTGGTTCACCTGTATCATGTGTAAAATAGGAGGTTTTTGGGTCAACATAAGTTGGCGAGTGAACCTTATAGATAAACATTTGATAATGATTTTCTGGTTAGTTTATCAATAAAATACTATGCATAATCATAAAAGAGCACATGTATGTAATCACACATTGGCAAATATCAATTACAATTATATCATACATTAACAATCGATTGCATACATGAACATACCAACATCATATAATAATTAACATAAATGAACTGTGCGATCAAGGCTCAATCAAACGGAGCCGATCGTATTGCATGAACTGGAAATGTAAATTGAACTGTGCGCTCAAGGCTCAATCAAACGGAGCCGAACGTATTGCATGAACTGGAAATGTAAATTGAACTGTGCACTCAAGGCTCAATCAAACGGAGCCGAGCGTATTGCATGTATTGAAATGTAAAATGAAATGACCGATCAAGGCTCAATCAAACGGAGCCGATCGTGCGGGCACGCCAAGATCAACCGCATAATTAAATGGGGATCCAACTCAACCTCGATGGATGGGGAGCCACGGCCTCGGCAATTGCATGTATTGAAATAATAATTTGCATACAATAATAACTACTTAACAACAACAAACTAATACACATGTCATGATATGATATATGCACAATAACTTGGTTATAATATGTAAATGAACAAGACACATGATACACCCCAAAAACTGATTAAAACGGGGAATTTGATGGGTTCACTCACATTGGGTGCGTTGAATTTGAGATGGTGAGATGCGCACGATTTAGACGAAGCGAGTCAACGAGGAATCACTAACCTAAATAATAATGGAAAAAATATATTAAATGGATGGATTTTATTAAAGATTTTAATGGGATTTTTAGATATATTTTTGTGAGTTTATGGCTATTTTCTATCCTTAAAAATGTTATTTTTAAGTATTTTTAATTGATTTTTAAATTAAAATAAACAAATAAATATATAAAAAAAATATTATTATTTTACTGTTTGACCGTTGACCGTTGACCGGTTCGGTCAGCGGTAAATTGTTGCGCCAAGCGGGATTCGAACCGGTGACCTTCAGTTCACGTGCACGTAGCTCTACCAACTGAGCTACGTGACTAACCCGTTAGAAACTCAGTTTTAATTATATTTATATACTTATTCGCCTTAACCGAAAATACCTTTATTTACAAAAACGTTTTAACTCAATTGACCGGTGCTTGGGACAGGGTTCGAACGCGCGTCATTAAGTTTATCTTGCACACAGTCCACCGCTGGACTGTGTGTCTAACCCGGTTATATTCTTGATTTATATTATACTTAACAACTACTCGCTCTAACCCGGTTAGTTCATGAATAAAAAGAAATGTTATTACGTAAAGCGTGTGGGTAGTAAGGATCGAACTCGGGACTTGTATATAAACTTTGCACACAGTCCACCGCTGGACTGTGTGTCTAACCCGTTTATTATCCGAATTTTAATTACTCTTATCCCGTTTTTAAGTTCGTCTTCTTCATTACAATTACCGACTTCACTCAAACATCTGGTTCCTGATTTAACTGATTAATAAACATGACGACTAGCTTGAATGTACAAAAACCGAACAGTTTGGGGAAAGAATATACCGGACAGGTTGTCTTCTTTAAGGAGTCCGGCGAAAATCAGATAGCTCTGTTTTTGAACCTCCGGCTGAGAGAGTCTATCAACAGAATTAAGGAATTAGATTTGAAATTGAACCAGAGTACATGGATTATTAGTACGATTGAATGTGCTTACCGTTAACTAGCGAGTTTCCGGCAAATTCCAGAATTTCTCCGGCGAACCCAGAAAATCCAGCAAAGTCTTCTGTGACCGATTTTGAGTGATGGATTAATGTTAGTAGAGTCCTAACAATAGATTGAAACCGCAAAGGAGGAATATCTTACCGGTTTGTGTTGAACACGGTTTTCTGGCGATTTCTGCAGAGAATTCCGGCGAACAGTTTTTAGTGCTCAAATAACTTGAAAACGTGACGAAAAGGAAATGGAGTGTAGTTGAGACGGTTCTGAATCGCATAAATGATTGGAACCTGAATTATTCGGAGTTTGATAACTTTTCGGTTTCAAAAACCGAAACTTTAAGTTCATTCAATTTGAAGTTAATTAGAAACCGATATTCATCGGTTATAAGCTAGCCACACGAATTTGAACTGATTTGACGATCGGTTTACCGATTTCCGTTATTCAGATGGCATTAACGGTTGATTCGTGTTTGCGTATAAGACCCAATTGTTTTCCTAAGGTTAACAGAAAACACTTGGTGGCGGAGTGGTTTGGGAAGCGGATGATAAGTCGTTGGAGACAGCTGACCCGGGTTCGAGTCCCGGCAGCTACAAATGTTTTTTATTTATTTTATTTTAACTTTTTATCAAATATAATTTTTATGGTTTAGTTTATTTATTAATTATGTAATGTTTAAACCCAAAATAATCATAAATAATTAATGAAATTTCATAACTTGGTACAAGATTACAAAACGGAGCGGGTTTTGGAGACCCGATTTTTACAAATGTTACATTAATGACAAGCGAATCACATAAGAATGTTCCAAGAATACTAATCATGTATCAAGTATTTTAGCATGTATTATGGATTGTTTGTGTTTTCATAAAGTATAAGTGTGTTTGTGTGTATTTTGATAGATTAAACATATTGCACCCAAAAGTGTAAAGCGTAAAAAGGGTGTTCGAGTGTACTCACGGTTTTGCAAAGCTTCCTTTGAAATCCCGTGAAGAGTTGGAGAGTTGGATGGATAGAACACCGAGATTACATTAAATGGGGTAAACGAAGGTGTGTGAGTATACGGATGATAATGGAGGATTTGGATTCGGAATGTAAAGTCTGCAGAAGTATGTATTCAAGAAAATAATCATCTAGTTGACACTATAACAACCCGTATGGGTGAATGTGATTTCATGGATGTGAATTACCCATTAGAATCGTAACAGTATGTTTAAGGCTTAGATAATATAACCTAATGTCATGACAAGTAACCATATGATTATTATCAAGGGTTCGGTTATGTATAAGTTTATATAGATATTATATAGTACATAATAAGTCCAACATATATGTCATAGATTTCATAGATGTCATGCATGGAGGTAGGAGGATAACCGTCCTATGACCTCTTTCGTACGATTCACCAATACACAAATTGTCACAAGGACAATTAGGATGGTCATGAATGAAACGTAAAGGAAATGTATATACTTCTCACTAAAACAAGTAGCCAAGCAATTTTTAACCAGACGAGCCATGACCAACATAGAAAGAGTAAACTAAGTGTCGGAGGGTAGATGGGGTTATGTTACTTTGGGGTCTAGCAAGCTACTTGGGATAGCAAGGGAAATCATCAAGTGAGGTGGTGGATTGTGTCATACCCCGACCCGTAGCGGAAATAAGAGTCGGGGCATAATTGGGTTATCACCAAAGCACATGACATTTACTATTATGTTTCATAATTAATAAAGTCAAAGTTACATTTTCAAACATCCAAACAAGTTCATTCAATACAAGGAAATAACCAAACATAACAATCCCAATACTAAATCGTTTTATTCTTCTAATCCAGGTCCTATGTGTTCCTAGCTGCTGCTGGTTCACCTGTATCATGTGTAAAATGGGAGTTTTTGGGTCAACATAAGTTGGCGAGTGAACCTTATTAGATAAACATTTGATAATGATTTTATGGTTAGTTTATCAATGAAATATTGTGCATAATCATAAATGAGCAAATGTAAGTAATCAAGCATTGGCAAATAGCAGTTACAATTATAACATACAATAACACTTGCTAGCATACATGAATATACCAATATCATACGATAACTAACATAAATGAACTGTGCGATCAAGGCTCAATCAAACGGAGCCGATCGTATTGCATGTACTGAAAATGTAAAATGAACTGTGCGATCAAGGCTCAATCAAACGGAGCCGATCGTATTGCATGTACTGAAAATGTAAAATGAACTGTGCGATCAAGGCTCAATCAAACGGAGCCGATCGTATGCGGGCACGCCAGGTTCAACCGCATAATAAAATGGGGAACAGGCTCAACACTTATAAATGGGGAGCGGCGGCCTCGGCAATTGCATGTACTGAAATAATAAATTGCATCCAATAATAACTACTTAACAGCAACAAACTAAATACACATGTTCATGATATGATGTATGCACAATGGTCTAGTTATAATATGTATATAAACAAAGACACATGATACACCCCAAAAACGAGATTAAAACGGGAATTTGTAAGATTCACTCACATTGGATGCGTTGAATTGGAGATGGTGAGATGCGCACGATTTAGATGAGCGGATCGACGAGGAATACTAACCTAAATAATAATGGAAAAATATATTAAACGGATGGATTTTATTAAGGATTTTAATGAAATTTTTAGATATTTTTTTGTGAGTTTATGGCTATTTTCTATCTTTAAAAATATTATTTTTAAGTATTTTTAATTGATTTTAAATTAAATTAAATAAATAAAAATATAAAAAAATATTATTTTTTTAAGCGTTGAACGTTGACCGGTTCGGTCAGCGAATAAACCTGCGCCGGGTGGGATTCGAACCGGCGACCTCCCGTTCGCGTGCACGCAGCTCTACCAACTGAGCTACGAGTCTAACCCGAAATAAACTCGTTTTTAATTATATTTATACACTTATTTGAATTAACCGAAAATTCCTTTATTTGCAAAAACGTTTTAATTCAATTGGACCGGTGCTCGTGACGAGTTTCGAACGCGCGACGTGTAGTTCATATTGCACACAGTCCACCGCTGGACTGTGTGTCTAACCCGGTTATTATCTCGGTTTTTTTTATACTTAACAACTATCTGATTTAACCCGGTTTAGTTCTTGATCAAAAAGGCATGTTATTACACAAGGCGTGCGTATAGCAGGGATCGAACTCGGGACGTGTATAGTTTTTGTTTGCACACAGTCCACCGCTGGACTGTGTGTCTAACCCGTTTAACATTTCGATTTTAATTAATCTTAAGTTATTACTGAACTCGTCTTCTTCATTACGAACGCAGACATCAATCAACAATCCGATTCGTGATTAAATTAGTTAATAAACATGATGTCTAGCTTGAATGCATTAAACCGAACAGTTTGGGGAAAGAAGATACCGAACAGGTTGTCTTCTTCAGAGAGTCCGGCGAAACTTGTCGGCTCTGTTTTTGAACCTTCGGCTGAGAGAATCTATCAACAGATTTAAGGGATTAGATATGAAATTGAACTAGTGAGTATTGATTATCAGTACGTTGGAATGTGCATACCGGTAATTAACGAGTTTCCGGCAATTCCAGAAATTTTCCGGCGAACACAGAAAGTCCAGCAATGTCGTCTGTGGTTGATTTTGAGCGATGGGTTAATGTTAGTAAGGTTCTAACAATAGATTGAAACCGTAAAGTAGAAGTACTTTACCGGTTTGTGTTGAATACGGTTTTCCGGCGACTTTTGCAGAGAATTCCGACGAACTGATTCAGATGATCTTGTGGCTCAAGAATGCGACGAAATTGAAATTGAGTATTGATATGATAGTTCTAAATCGCGAGAATGGTCTGAAGCTTGAGTTAAATCAGAACTTTGATGAACTTTCGGTTTCAAAAACCGAAAATGATGAGACTTAAAGTTCAATCAATTTTAACTTGATTAGAAACCGTCATACATCGGTTATAAGCTGAACAAGTGATTTAACAACGATTTGACGATTGGTTTGCCGATTACCGTTATTCAGATGGCACCATCGGTTTAACTGAGTTTGTGTATAAGTTTCATTTGTGTTCCTAGAGTTAAAAGAAAACACATTGTGGCGGAGTGGTCTTGGAAGCGAGTGATAAGTTGTTGAAGAGTCTTGGCTGACCCGGGTTCGAGTCCCGGCAGCTTCAAATATTTTTTATTTATTTTATTTTAACTTTTTATCAAATATAATTTTTATAGTTTAGTTTATTTATTAATTATGTATCGTTTTAACTCAAAATAATCATAAATAATTAATGCAACTTTTATAACTTGGTACTTGATTACAAAACGGAGCGGGTTTTGAAGACCCGATTTTTACAAATGTTACAGTATCCCCTACTTTTAGGAATTTTGTCCCGAAATTTAAGTAGTTGAAGTAGTAGGAAAAAGATGCGGGTATTTTTCACGCATTGAGTCTTCACGTTCCCAAGTAAACTCAGGTCCCCGTTTCGACTCCCAGCGTACCCTAACAATTGGAATGCGGCTTCGACGAAGACGCTTCTCCCCGTAGTCCATGATCTCCACTGGTCTTTCAATAAAATGCATGGATTCATCAATCTTAATATCTTCCAGCGGAATATGGAGATTCTCATCAGCGAGGCACTTCTTCAAGTTCGACACGTGGAATGTGGGATGAATTCTGTTGAGTTCTTCCGGTAGGTCAAGCTTGTATGCTACAGGACCTACTCTTTCGAGAATCTTGAAAGGTCCTACGTAACGTGGTGCCAGCTTCCCCTTTTGACCAAAACGAACTACTCCCTTCCACGGTGATACTTTTAAAAGCACATGATCACCAATGTTAAACTCTAAGGGCTTCCGTCGTTTATCTGCGTAACTCTTTTGACGACTTTGAGCCGCTAGAAGATTGTTTCGAATTTGATGGATCTTATCTGTGGTTTCTTGGATCAATTCTGGACCAGTAATTTGTGCTTCCCCAATTTCGTGCCAACACACAGGAGATCGGCACTTTCGACCATATAAGGCTTCAAAAGGTGCCATGCCGATGCTCGAATGATAGCTGTTGTTGTACGAAAATTCAACTAACGGTAGGTGGGCGTCCCAATTTCCCTTGAAGTCTATGACACATGCTCTAAGCATATCCTCAAGAGTTTGAATGGTGCGCTCAGACTGTCCATCAGTTTGAGGATGATAGGCGGTACTGAGATCTAATCGTGTGCCCATAGCGGATTGTACTGCTTGCCATGTTCGTGAGGTGAAACGACCATCACGATCAGAAATAATACTTAATGGTACCCCATGTCGGCTTACGATTTCGTTGATATAAATACGAGCAAGCTTTTCGTTCTTGAAATCTTCTCGAATAGGAATAAAGTGAGCTGATTTTGTAAGTCGGTCTATAATCACCCATATAGTGTCATACCCACCAGAAGTGCGAGGTAACCCGGTAATGAAATCCATGGTTATATTTTCCCACTTCCATACAGGTATTTCCGGTTGGACTAGAAGTCCTGAGGGTCTTTGGTGTTCAGCCTTCACCTTGGAACATGTGAGCCACTTGGAAACAAAAACGGCAATATCCTTCTTCATTCCAGGCCACCAATAGGTGTATCGTAGGTCTTGATACATCTTATCGGCTCCTGGGTGTATAGAATATCGCGTTTTGTGAGCTTCATTCATAAGAGTTTCACGAAGATTGTTGTGGTTAGGAATCCAGATACGATCTAGGTAATACAGAATACCGTCTGATTTAGTTTCAAGTTTTAGCTCGGCTCCACAGGACATCTCTTTTCGTACGTCTTCTTCTGTTATTGAAACGTGTTGAGCTTCTCGAATTTGATCTTTAATGTCGGTTATAATTTGCGAACATAGAAGATGAATGGAGTTCGCATAACCCTTTCGACTAAGTGCATCAGCCACCACATTTGCTTTACCAGGGTGGTATCTAATTTCACAGTCGTAATCATTCAGAAGTTCGACCCATCTTCGTTGCCTCATATTTAACTCTTTTTGATTGAAGATATGTTGAAGACTCTTGTGGTCAGTGTATATTTCACACTTAGTACCATAGAGATAATGTCTCCATATCTTAAGAGCGAATACAACGGCTCCAAGTTCTAGGTCATGAGTGGTGTAGTTCTTTTCATGTGTCTTGAGTTGTCTCGAGGCATAAGCTATGACTTTTCCTCTTTGCATGAGAACGCAGCCTAATCCTTGCCCTGACGCGTCGCAATAGACTACAAAATCATCACAACCTTCAGGAAGAGTGAGGATTGGTGCATCACAAAGTTTTTGTTTAAGAGTTTGAAAAGCTTCTTCTTGCTTGGGTCCCCATACGAATGGTTTTCCCTTATGGGTTAAAGCCGTGAGTGGCACAGCAATGCGAGAGAAGTTTGAAATGAACCGACGATAATAGCCAGCCAGTCCAAGAAAAGGTCTTACTTCAGTTGGTGTACGTGGAGCTTGCCATTCTTGAACTGCTTTGATCTTTGAAGGGTCAACATGTATTCCTTTGTCATTGACTACGTGCCCGAGGAATTGCACCTCTTTTAACCAGAATTCACATTTAGAGAACTTGGCATAAAGCTTTTCCTTTTCTAGAAGTGCAAGAACGAGTCGAAGGTGACGCTCATGATCAGCTTTAGATTTTGAATAAATAAGAATATCGTCGATGAAAACTATAACAAATCGATCAAGGTAAGGTTTGCAGACTCTGTTCATTAGGTCCATGAAGACAGCTGGTGCGTTGGTCAATCCAAATGGCATAACCATGAATTCATAGTGACCATAACGAGTTCGAAATGCAGTTTTAGGGACGTCTTCGTCATGCACTCTAAGCTGATGATAGCCAGATCGAAGATCGATTTTCGAAAAGCAGCTGGCACCTTGTAGTTGGTCAAGAAGATCATCAATGCGAGGTAAAGGATAGCGGTTTTTGATGGTTAACTTGTTGAGCTCCCTGTAGTCGATGCACATACGAAAAGATCCCTCTTTCTTCTTTACAAAAAGGACAGGTGCACCCCAAGGCGATGAGCTAGGACGTATGAATCCCTTGTCAGTCAACTCTTGCAATTGACTGGCTAGCTCTTGCATTTCAGAGGGGGCTAACCTATATGGAGACTTTGCAACTGGTGTAGCACCAGGTATAAGGTCAATACGGAATTCGACATCTCTGATTGGAGGAAGTCCTGAAATGTCGTCAGGAAAAACTTGTGGAAAGTCTTTTACTACAGGAATGTCTTCAAGTTTCTTCTCTGTGGTCCCTTTCTTGATGATATGGGCTAAAAACGCGTCATAATTCTTGCGAAGATATTTTTAAGCTTGAAGACAAGACATTAAGCTGAGCCCTTTCGACGAGGTTTCTCCAATGATTCGAAGAGTCTAACCGTTTGAAAGAGGAATACGAATAAATTTTTCACGACATACAACTTCCGCCTGATGTTGACTGAGCCAATCTATACCGATTATGATGTAGAAACTTCCCAGCTTCATAGGAATAAGGTCGACTGAGAAATCGTGGTCGTTTAAGGTGAGTGTACAGTTGCGTAATATAAAGTCTAATGAAACTGGTTTCCCGTCCGCAACTTCTACCGTTATGGATTCCGTGAGCTTATCCCGATTTTTGCTTAAGATAGGTTCAAATTCTAATGACACGAAATTTCTATCCGCACCAGTATCAAATAACATAGAGGCATATCTACCATTTATAAGAAACGTACCGTTGACCACATTACCGTCAGCTCTGGCCTGGTTCGCGTTAATATTGAAAGCTCTTCCTCTTGCAGGTGGAGGAGCTTGGTTCGCTTGATTCACAGGGTTGGCTTGGGCCTGAGCATGAATAATATTAACTAGCCTTGGACATGTGTTTCTGAAATGACTTGGGTCGCCCAATTGAAACAAACCCGCATAGGTTGGCCCATAGGGTAATTGGGTTGATAGTATGTTTGGGCTAAATGTTGGGTGGGTGGAAATGGTAGTTGTTGTTGTGCTTGACCCATTAACTGTTGGTGGGTTTGGGTTAAAGGTTGGTGGCGGTTTGTTCGTTGAGGCATGTGGCAGTTTTGAACAGTATGTCCTGCGCGACCGCAGCCGGTGCAGTATTGGCAAGGATGATCAGGGGAGTGGTGATACTGACAACGGTTACATTTTGGTAATGGGCCTGTGTAGGGTCTTCTGTATGGCGCGGGTGAAGGAGTGACTTGAGTGATGGGTGCAGCAGGAATAGGGGTGTTGGTTTGGGTGACTGCAAAATTCCTGGTGTTACGCTTCCTCTTATTAGCAAACTTAGAGGAAGGAATGGGGTGGTTTGAGGTTTGTCCCTCAACAGGGGCTTTCTTCTTCTCTTCTTTGAACTTCCCATTGCGAATTCAGTTTTCGGTCAGTTCAGTTGCCAACTCCATGGCAGCTTCAAGTGTTACCGGTGAAACGCTGAGAACCGAATCTTGGATTTTCGAGGGAAGTCCTCGAATACAATGCTCGATCAGACGATAGGTTGGAGTGAATAAATTTGGAACCATTTGGTTCAACTCCAAGAACCTCTTGTTGTAAGTAGAGTGATCACCCTCCTTTTGCCTTAGAGCATGAAATTCATCCTCCAACTTCTTAATTTCACTTCTAGGACAGAAACGCCTAGTCATGATTTCCCTTAACTCCTCCCAAGTTAAGGCCATCGCATCTTCAGTTCCCCTCTTTCCTTTCTCAGTATTCCACCAAGTGAGAGCTACACCAAGTAGTCTCCCGGTGGCGTAACGAACCTTGCGATCCTCAGGACAATCGCAGTTTAGGAAGGCGTTTTCCATCTCCTCGAACCAATGTAGGAGAGCAGTGACACCCTCGGTCCCTTCGAATTTTGGAGGATCACAGGACTTAAAATGTTTGTAAGAGCACTTGTTGGTAGGAGGGTTATCGATGTTCTGGTCCTGTTGTTGAGGAGGGTTAGTAGGATTTGTAGCAAGGGCTTATTGTACTTGTACCACGATGTCAGGCAATATCGTGGCCATTTGTTTCCCAATATGAGTGGCCAAACATTCCTAAGACTTTCCCGATCTTTTACCCCTTCGATGCTGTCTAGACGACATCTACAGGATCATAAAATGAGAAGATTGTGAGTTTATGGTGTCTTTTTAGGTGTCATGTGTCTTTAAGAAAATGAAAATAACATAAATATCAATAATGCAACTACATCCATAGGATGTCTTGGGTTCGCTCATTTTGGGCCTCAAATGTCCCCCATACCTTCACCTACATAGTCATGTGGGCCCCCATGGCTATTGGCTTGGTAGGATTCACATTAGTATTGGCAATTTAACACTCGCATCCCCCGAATGCAAACCACAAAATATGTTCATGAGAGGTTTGGTCGGAACGTGTCCAGGTGTAGACACAATGACAACTCAAAGTAGGATTAGTTCACACGACGTTTGGTATAGCATGCTTTGGCCTAATAAATACTTCGTACTCTCATCGTTAGTCCCCAGGTAGGCAAACTGGTCCTTTATTTTGGATTTATACGAATGCCAGTCTAGACAGGACGTTCCGACTACCGGTACTAGTACCCTTCCAGTTACTACATGCCCGTCATGAGAACTCACTTTGATGAGATTTGAAAACACGAAAATCATTGTAAAATCAATCATGATGTGGTGTGTGCTTTCATGGATGTGATATGTTATGAGCATACGATTTCATGATAGGCATTATTTGATAATACATACTTATGAACATGCTTGCACAATATCAAATGTAACATTTAACATAAAACATATAAACATCATGAAATTTGGCATATAACACACAAAATTCTTATAAGTTTCTAATCGACTATAGTATAGGCTCTAAGGGTCTAATAACCTATCCTATATCCCTATAGTCATGGCTCTGATACCAATCTGTCACACCCCGACCCGCAGCGGAAATAAGAGTCGGGGCATAATTGGGTTATCACCAAAGCACATGACATTTACTATTATGTTTCATAATTAATAAAGTCAAAGTTACATTTTCAAACATCCAAACATGTTCATTCAATACAAGGAAATAACCAAACATAACAATCCCAATACTAAATCGTTTTATTCTTCTAATCCAGGTCCTATGTGTTCCTAGCTGCTGCTGGTTCACCTGTATCATGTGTAAAATGGGAGTTTTTGGGTCAACATAAGTTGGCGAGTGAACCTTATTAGATAAACATTTGATAATGATTTTATGGTTAGTTTATCAATGAAATATTGTGCATAATCATAAATGAGCAAATGTAAGTAATCAAGTATTGGCAAATAGCAGTTACAATTATAACATACAATAACACTTGCTAGCATACATGAATATACCAATATCATACGATAACTAACATAAATGAACTGTGCGATCAAGGCTCAATCAAACGGAGCCGATCGTATTGCATGTACTGAAAATGTAAAATTAACTGTGCGATCAAGGCTCAATCAAACGGAGCCGATCGTATGCGGGCACGCCAGGTTCAACCGCATAATAAAATGGGGAACAGGCTCAACACTCATAAATGGGGAGCGGCGGCCTCGGCAATTGCATGTACTGAAATAATAAATTGCATCCAATAATAACTACTTAACAGCAACAAACTAAATACACATGTTCATGATATGATGTATGCACAATGGTTTAGTTATAATATGTATACAAACAAAGACACATGATACACCCCAAAACGTGATTAAAACGGGGAATTTGTAAGATTCACTCACATTGGGTGCGTTGAATTGGAGATGGTGAGATGCGCACGATTTAGATGAGCGGATCGACGAGGAATACTAACCTAAATAATAATGGAAAAATATATTAAATGGATGGATTTTATTAAGGATTTAAATGAAATTTTTAGATATATTTTTGTGAGTTTATGGCTATTTTCTATCTTTAAAAATATTATTTTTAAGTATTTTTAATTGATTTTTAAATTAAATTAAATAAATAAAAATATAAAAAATATATTATTTTTTTAAGCGTTGACCGTTGACCGGTTCGGTCAGCGAATAAACCTGCACCGGGTGGGATTCGAACCGGCGACCTCCCGTTCGCGTGCACGCAGCTCTACCAACTGAGCTACGTGTCTAACCCGAAATAAACTCGTTTTTAATTATATTTATACACTTATTTGAATTAACCGAAAATTCCTTTATTTGCAAAAACGTTTTAATTCAATTGGACCGGTGCTCGTGACGAGTTTCGAACGCGCGACGTGTAGTTCATATTGCACACAGTCCACCGCTGGACTGTGTGTCTAACCCGGTTATTATCTCGGTTTTTATTATACTTAACAACTATCTGATTTAACCCGGTTTAGTTCTTGATCAAAAAGGCATGTTATTTACACAAGGCGTGCGTATAGCAGGGATCGAACTCGGGACGTGTATAGTTTTTGTTTGCACACAGTCCACCGCTGGACTGTGTGTCTAACCCGTTTAACATTTCGATTTTAATTAATCTTAAGTTATTACTGAACTCGTCTTCTTCATTACGAACGCAGACATCAATCAACAATCCGATTCGTGATTAAATTAGTTAATAAACATGATGTCTAGCTTGAATGCATTAAACCGAACAGTTTGGGGAAAGAAGATAACGAACAGGTTGTCTTCTTCAGAGAGTTCGGCGAAACTTGTCGGCTCTGTTTTTGAACCTTCGGCTGAGAGAATCTATCAACAGATTTAAGGGATTAGATATGAAATTGAACTAATTAGTATTGATTATCAGTACGTTGGAATGTGCATATCGGTAATTAACGAGTTTCGGGCAATTCCAGAAATTTTCCGGCGAACACAGAAAGTTCAGCAATGTCGTCTGTGGTTGATTTTGAGTGATGGGTTAATGTTAGTAAGGTTCTAACAATAGATTGAAACCGTAAAGTAGAAGTATTTTACCGGTTTGTGTTGAATACGGTTTTCCGGCGACTTTTGCAGAGAATTCCGGCGAACTGATTCAGATGATCTTGTGGCTCAAGAATGCGACGAAATTGAAATTGAGTATTGATATGATAGTTCTGAATCGCGAGAATGGTCTGAAGCTTGAGTTAAATCAGAACTTTGATGAACTTTCGGTTTCAAAAACCAAAAATGATGAGACTTAAAGTTCAATCAATTTTAACTTGATTAGAAACCGTCATACATCGGTTATAAGCTGAACAAGTGATTTAACAACGATTTGACGATTGGTTTGCCGATTACCGTTATTCAGATGGCACCATCGGTTTAACTGAGTTTGTGTATAAGTTTCATTTGTGTTCCTAGAGTTAACAGAAAACACATTGTGGCGGAGTGGTCTTGGAAGCGAGTGATAAGTTGTTGAAGAGTCTTGGCTGACCCGGGTTCGAGTCCCGGCAGCTTCAAATATTTTTTATTTATTTTATTTTAACTTTTTATCAAATATAATTTTTATAGTTTAGTTTATTTATTAATTATGTATCGTTTTAACTCAAAATAATCATAAATAATTAATGCAACTTTTATAACTTGGTACTTGATTACAAAACGGAGCGGGTTTTGAAGACCCGATTTTACAAATGTTACAGATTGATGGTAGAAAAGCCGAGGCTTCCAAGCAATCACACTCATACCAAAGCACAAGTCTTGTTGCAAGAACAGGCTTGGATGGTTTCAACACTTGTGGGTTACAACCCTTAACAAAACAGAAAGTTTGGAGGATGATTACACCTCCAATTCGTATGAATCAATCTTGGCTAAGCTCACTAAGCATAGGTTTGATTAGTGGCATAAGAAGCACAAGTTGGTATGATAAAAACAATAGTTTATGAAAGTCTGTAAGTTTTCTTGTTAGGATCGATCCGTCCACGTGTCACGGAAACCTAGGTTGTATCTATGTCATCGTATGCGGAATTTACGTGAATAGTGACAAATACACAAGATTTACTATTTAAAAGTCGATTTATTAGTCTAATAGTCTATACAGTGTACAAAACCAAATCGACGGAGCTTCGCCGTAAAAGTTGCAAAGTTACAAATGAGATCCTAAGGCAAGCTATTTTTAGAAGTACAATACAAGTTCGGTTGAAACATGGCATGGCCAAGTTCGACCGAACTTAAGTTCGGGCGAACTTGTCCATGTTACATCACAACTTCGGCCCAACTTGTACAATTACATCATAAATACTTCAAAATCTGACAAATCAAGCCCTATACAATACAGACTCGATCCAAGACGTAAACGATAGACATTATGCACCAACAGACTCCCCCTTGGATATTGTCGTAGTCTTGATCAGTCTTCATAATCGTTGACAACACTTTGATACTGTAGCGCTTGCACGTTCTCTTTCTTCTCAAAGCAGATCTTGTTGAAGAACAAACATCGAATATCTTCCTTCGAGCAATTCACTAGCCACATCGGGTCTAGTATTCTGATAGTTTGCCATAAGCCCCATATCCTTCGTCTTTCTATCATTTTTTGGTGTAATTTCTTCCGTAATATCCCAGTTGTCATCAGATCGCAACACAATCACAGCTTCGCATGTTTCTGGGTCTATTTGCCACCATTTAAACACTGGATAGAAATCTTGTTCGATCGGCACTAAAGGCATATTCTTCATTGCTCAAGGTCTCTTCATCACAAGTGTCACATCTTTCTCTCCTGTTTTCTTATCAATCTTGATTCGACGCTTTGGGATAAATGGCTTCCAGTATCTAAAACCATATAAAGCTTCTAACTTTATAACCTTCCACTGCCTTAGATCGTTAAACTTCATTTGGTAGTAGATGTTACGTGTTTGCACCAACTCTTCAGTATCCCAGAACGACAATGTCTTCAAATCAACCATGTGCCGGAAGTATTGTACTCCAAACTCTCATTTAATAACATAGACATTCAACTCTTTCAACCAACCCCAGCTCAAAATGTCACCTAATGACTTATCTTTGTCTCTGGTAGAGAATGCAAGCGGACGTCTAAACTTTCTTTGTTTCGGCATTTCTTTGAACCAAGACTTCTTTGCTTCAACGATTTCTTCTTTTGACATTTGTCGTGGCATAGAACCATCCCTAACTGTCTTTTCAATCGTTCTTTTTAACAGATCAGCAATCAATTCTTCATACATTTCTTTGAATGTCGGAAACTTATTAGTGTTCTCCCCTGAATACATTTCAGCCCCCTCTTCGTCATCAGACGCATCTTCAATAATCACCCTGTTGTAATCATCAGCTTCAGGTGTGTGCTTGTAGAAGTATTCTTTCGGCTCGAACGTATCAATATTCACTAACTCCTCTTCGAAGTCGAAATCAAACAATTCAGGCTCTATTGCAAACATCTTAGCCAATTCTTCTCTCGTGTAGTCGTGAACAAACTCTCCCTCTTCCACATTATGTTCCAACATCAAAATTAGGGGTTTATCAGAAACTGCTGCAAAAGGTTTAGCACTAACCGCATCAGAATCATCAACTTCTTTAGGACCTTCTTGCTCCCCGTTACTTCGAACATCTTCAGCATTTGCTTCATCATTCATAAACGTATCAAACTCAAAATCTGAAATGAATTTTGCTGAATCCACTTTCACACAAACACCACCTTGACCATCATCATCGTCGTTACCATGATCAGAATCATCTTTCATATCATCGACAGGATCTTCATCTTTGTCATTCTCATCATCATCCTCTTTCTCTTCAGATTCTTTCTCTGGCTCAGAATAACGGCACAACAATTGCAATTTAACAAGTTCGCTTGTTCTCTCTCAAGTTCGCTCTAAACTTCTCAAACACAGATAAATGAGTTTGGCCGAAGTTGTTGTCCTTATATAGGATGGACAACTTCGAGAGAACTTGACATATCAACAAACAATCATTTACAATACAACTTCGCCCGAAGTTATCTTTTGTTGATTCAAAACATAAACAACCAACTTCGGCCGAACTTGCTCAGGCCCATCTTAAATTTTTTCAGATTTTACACTTTAGATGACTTTGACAAGTTTACCAGTTTTGAAAATCCACTCAGTTGACCAAGTCCAAGTTAATGACCTTGGTTAACTGATTTGTCTGCTGAGTCCAAGTTAATGACCTCGGTTTGACCCGTTATGAACAAACTGATGTTTTCTTCAATTTAAAGTTTCGAACTTTTTAATCGTTTTCGATCAATTTTGATTTTATAGGTTAGCTCCCAACCCGTTGTTGTCAAGACTTCTAACAAATTGCACCATTCCGAACTCCGAAGATTTGCTTTCCGTCATTGGCTGTTGAAAACAATGTAGAAACAAAATCTTTTTGAATTTTCGAAAGTTTATTCTAAAATACACTGAAAATCTTTTTGAGTTTAAATATGAAATCAAATGAACTATGTACAAACATATTTACAAAATATTTTTGTGAATTCGTGTCTAAGGATCATATCAGTTGATTGAGACTTATCACCAGTACCGTTGACCTTATGATGACTTCAAGTTTTAAACTTGTTTACCTAGATTGTCGATATATTTGTCCACTTAAACTTTGACACATTTCTCAATTGTTCCAAGATATGTTAATTAGAATTATGAAACTTGACTCAATTATGGTTCCCATCTCAGAATATACTCCCTTATCAAGATTCCCTAGATTTCATCTTACAGGTGAGTATAGCGTAATTGATATCTGTATCTGGGTTATGCGAAGCCTTGAGAGCTCAGGTTAATACCACCATATCGGCAAAGAGATGAAGGCTCGACTTTAAGGTATTGTTCCAATTATGGAATCTTTTGACTGCAACTGATTAGATCTTTCGATTCTTTCAATTTTGCTGCAGTTTAGGGGTTTTTAGCAAAAACATTATAGAAGTTCTAGGCCATTGCTTACGCAAAATCAGAAGAACTTATATAATACCCCAGATATCAATCATCTATAAAGACCTCGTATCTCAGAATCAGGCAATCTCTCAAACGAAATTTCAGAGTACTGAGTCCATATATCCGAGAGATGTTAATCCACAAGTTTAAGCAGTTGTTAAATATAGTTTATATCCCGGAAACAATTTACTGAACGTGTAAAGCCTATCGACATATCCACATAAGACTTGTTTAAACTTTACAAATCCTTAGCTTACTTTGATAGTCCACTGATGTACTATCATTTCCTTTTTGACACAAAATTCTTTTTGTCTTTTTCATGTTTTTGTACTTTTTGGTTTTTATATGTTTTTGTATTTTCTCGTTTAATTTCTCCCCCTAAAATCAAAAACATATTTTTGTATTTTAGTTTTTAAGAAATTCTAATCCTAAAAGATAACAAACCAATGAGGATCACGAGAACTCGTCATTCGATCCATATTCAACCTCTGCTTCCGCACTTGTCAAAAGATTTTTCATACCGTTAAGCCTCATTAAGTATTTAAACCGTGTTAGACTGAAAGTTTGGTATAAAAATCAGCATTTGTTCATCGGTTTGGGTTTTTTCAATTCAATTCGTACCAATCTTTTTCCGTAGCAATCACGAATAAAGTGGTAACGAATCTTGATATGTTTACTTCGAGAGTGATGAACTGGATTTTTTGTTATGTCGATTGCTGCCTTGTTGTCTACATATAATGGAGTGTCAAGAAATTGCAATCCATAGTCTCTCATCTGCTGTTGGGTCCACAATAGTTGTGACCAACAGCTGGAAGCTGAGATGTACTCAGCCTCACAAGTAGAGAGAGCGACCATGGTTTGTTTCTTGCACTGCTAAGTTACGAGTCGTGTTCTGAAGAACTGGCAACCGGCCGTCGTAGACTTTGCATTTAATCTGTCAACACCGAAATCAGATTCAGCATATCAAGTCAGATCAAAGTTGTCATTCTTTGGATACCACAAGCCGGTGCTTGGACATCCCTTCAGGTATCTGAAAATCCGCTTCATAATCTGCATGTGAGATATTCTGGGACTGGACTGATAACGTGCATAAAGGCAGGTAGGATACATGATATCCAGACAAGATGCCGTCAGATACATCAATGATTCCATCATCGACCGATAAAGAGTCTAATCAACTTTGGTTCCAAGCTCGTCGACGCAGATTCCATGGTTGAGTGCCAGAGGAGTTGATAACGGCTTCGTGCTATCCATCTCATACTTTTTCAGAATGTCATGAACATACTTTGTTTGATGAATAAAGATACCATCCGGCAACTCATGAACCTTCAATCCTAGAAAGAATTTCATTTCGCCCATCGAGCTCATTTCGAATTTTTTTCTTCATGATAGATTGAATTCTTTGCACAAATTATCGTTCGTTGAACCAAATATGATGTCATCCACATAGATTTGTATGATTAGCAGATGATTTCCAACTTCTCTCGTAAACAAGGTACTATCCACTGTGCCTCTGGTAAAACTGTTGCCGACTTGGTGTTGAGATAACGTCTTGTACCAAGCTCTCGGGGCCTGATGCAACCCATACAAGGCTTTATCTACGAGAAATGCTTTCTTCTTGTTCAGCGGATCGAAAAAACCCCGGTGGTTGGCTGACATACACTTGTTCTCTTAATTTGCCATAGAGAAAGCTGATTTAATGTCAAGCTGGTACACCTTAAATCCTTTCCAAGACGAGAACGCCAAGAAAATGCGGATAGACTCTAATCTCGCAACTGGTGCATACACTTATGTGTAATCAATACCTTCTTGTTTGTGAAATCCTTTGACAACAAGTCGAGCTTTCTTTCGCATAATTACCCCTCGATCATCACTCTTACATTTGAACACCCACTTAGTATCAATCGCCTTTTGATTCGCCGGGAGGTCAACAAGTTTCCATACACAATTTTTCAAATTGTAGTAACTCCTCTTGCATTGCAAGTACGCAATTTTCATCTCCAAGTGCCTTAGTGACTGACTTTGGCTCTATTTGATATAAAAAACACCGATAAGAGCAAAATTCTTGAATCGGAGCCACCTTGGTGTAGAAACAACTAAGCGCTTTATTGATCTGGCTTCTCGTTCTAACTCCATCTTGTAACTCACCAATTATAGTGTCAGATGGATGGTAAGAATACGATCTCGGCATAACTTCATCAGAGACATCAACTGTACTATCCAGATTGTTAACATTCAGATCAACCGTCAATTCAACAGCAGGGATACTAGAAGACGCTTCATTTCTTGTACTCGGGCCAGCAAATTGATTTAACATACTAGTGATCTGCTCGGATTCCTCATCAGAACTAGATTCTCCTTCTTGATCAAAAGTCGGAGCCTCATCAGAATCAGAATCATGTGCTTGTGAAAGATTGGGTTCTGGACTAATATTCACTGGTTCTACAACAGGTGTAACTGGCTCAGCCTGAACATTAATTTGACCTTCACTAGAAGAAGATGTACCAACTGATGGTTGATTAGCCACTATTAGTCTTGAAATTTGCTCTTGATTAGCAGACTGATGCAAATAATACAACGCAGCAATTTCTTTATCACTCGACTCTTCTGGAAGATCGAATGATTTCCATAAACTGTCATAGTTGAACATCCAAGCATCACCTGCTTTTTGTGTAGGCATTGTATACCTTCAGCAGTCGACATGTTGAACGAGAACCACTTGCTTCATGCTAGGAAGATAAACTCGCCTGAGTGGACTCGCATAACCGAAAAAGAAACCCTCTAAATATTTTGCACCGAATTTACCATCCGGATCAATAACCGTGCATGGAGATCCAAACGGTTCCAGATACTCCAAATTAGGCTTTCTTTGGTTAAGAAGTTCAAAACACGCCTTCTTGGTACATTTGACAGCTTAAGACCCTGTTCAACGTATAACATGCTGAAGCCACTGCTTCACTCCGAAACTCACGGACAATTTTGAATCTGCAAGCATCGTTCATGCTTTCTCTATTAGCGTTCGATTCTTTCGTTCAGCAACCTCGTTTTGTTGTGGAGTATAAGGAGAACTGAATTCATGAAGAACCCCTTTCGCATTACAAAACTCTTGCATACGTTTGTTCTTGAATTCCGTACCGTTGTCGCTTCGGATTCGTCTAATAGGAAGGTGGTACAAATTTTCAAGCTTTCTAAAGAGTATCATTTGGTTACCAAACGTTTCATTTTTGCTCTCTTGGAAAAATATCCACGAAAATATCGAGTAATCATCAGTTACTACCAAGCAATAAAGATCTCCTGAAATACTTTTGACATTGACAGGACCAAAGAGATCCATATGCAAACGCTCCAGTGGAAGCTTTATCGAGTTCAGAATCTGTCTTGGATGAGACTTTTGACCTGCTTTCCTTTCTTGCAACTTACACAACTGTCGTTCATGTGAAAGCTTTTAAGATTCACTCTTTCCATGAGATTGTTATGAACCAGATGATTAATTTTTCTCAAGTGAATATGACCCATCTCATGCCATAAGATCGATTCCTTTTCTGTGGCCTTCATGACGAAACATTGTGCCGACTTTGATGTAGTTGTAGCGATACTCATATTAGGCTCATAAAGATCATTCTCTCGAGGAGCGCGCATGAGAATCCATTCTTCCAGAATCTTGAAACCTGGTTTTAAGATCATGCACTCCTTGTCGTTGAAATGGGTGGTGAACTTCTTGTCACAAATCTGGGAGATACTCAGAAGATTATTCTCCAATTCAGCAATGTAGTTGACCTTATCGAAAGATACCACGTCATTCGACATTTTTCCTTCTCCAATGATTCTTCCGCCTTGATTTCCAGCAAATCCTATGTAGCCTCCGTTGATAGCTTTGATGTCGTATAATAAGGCTCGCATCCCCGACATGTGCCGAGAAGCTCCGCTGTCCATAATCCACTTTGACAAAATGGACCTTGGAAGCCCTTCACATGTTAAAGCAATTATTTAAAGAGGGAAACCCAAGCCTTGTCGGTCTTGGGTGGATTTGGGATATCAAAAGTTGGAATCTTAATTTCTTTCTTTGGTACCCACTGATCAGTCTTTTTTTGGTTAAAATCTTTGGTTTTGACTGATCCAGTTGGTTTGACAATTTCAGATGACGATGAAATTTTTCTTGGAACCCAGGATTGTGTCTTCATTCTAGCTTTTTGGATGTAAAACTTTGAATCTTTGTTTGCTGCTTGTTTTCAAGATTCTCCCTTTTAAAATTAGATTTCTTTTCAAATTCTGATTCATCGTTTCTTTTCAAGATTTTAAGTTGAACAACCTCTGGTTTTTTAAATATTTCATCATCTGAAATTTTGTTTCCTCGACGATCAAGCTTTGATTTCGGACATTTTCGGGCAATATGACCCACTTCATTGCACTTAAAGCAAGTTCTTTCTCCTTTTTGAACTCATCATTCGATTGCTTGCCAATCGAATCTTTCTCTACCACAGTATTAGTCCCAAACACGAATTTCAGATTTTTCTTTTTATATTCATGAAATGGTGACTTTTTTTCTCATTTTCTTCTGGTTCAAAACCCAAACCACCTCTCCTATTCTCAAGAAAGTCCCCACCATTTTTCTGGTAATTGTTATAAAACTTCTTGGATTTTGAATAGATTTTTTTCTTATTTTTATCTAGATCCTCTGATGAATCTTCAACCAGTTTGAATAGTTTATCGATATGATCTTCTTTCACATTCCGAATCGGAAAGCTTTCGTCAAAATATAGTCTATCGGAATCCTTAACTTTGTATAACACAAGGTTAAGATCATCACATAGGCTATTTTCTGATGAAGTATCTACATTTTCAGATTGTGATTCAGAACTATTCAAACTCGATTCAGCACTCTCAAAACTGCCGTCATCAGAATCATTTCCCCACACTTTTTCAATCACATTACTCACAATTGCTTCACCATCATCGTCAGATTTCGTGTAAATTATATCAATGTTCTCAGGCAACTCATCTTTTGTTTCAGATAAAAGTTTAACATTGAGTGCCTTCTCAATTTCGTCTGCTTTCTTTCGATAGTAGCTTTCGCATAAAGGAGGCGGAACATTGCTATAATCTCCACGTTTCTTACCTTTAAGCTTTTTATCATTTTCTTCCGATGGAATCGTTGGAAGAATATGATCGATGACATAAGCATTCGTTGTGTAGTTAAGCAACAACTGTCTTACACGTTCTGTTTCATTTTTAATTTCTTGAAGCTCATGTTTTAACTCAGCAATGTTATTAATGTACATGTTAATGGCTTCTTGTTTTTCCATTAATGTTGCTTTTAACATTCTGATTGTGTCATTTTGTTCTCGATTAGCTTTTTCACAAATGCCATAAGGGCCTTTCATCTTATCATAAGCTTCTTTCATTGTGCGATAATCATATTTGAAATTTTCATTATGTACTTTTAGATCACTTATGATTAAAGATTTTTCAGCACATTGCTCACAAGCTTTAGCACACTTTGTGCAAGATTTTTCAACCTCCACAATTTGTACTTTGATCACTTCCTTTTCGACTACCTTTACCTCGCCTCATGACCTACCTCTCTCAGATTGGCCATCATTGCTTTGTCGGCAATCTTGGTCAGATTCTCCTCATTCATCTCCTTCGTCACATCAATGATCTCCTCGATCTCAGGTTTCTTTTCTTCCATCACTTGCTCCTGAGATGTATTCTCGAAACAACCTGCAAAACTATATTGAAGATTAGAAGGAATAATGTTTTTCATTTTAGTCTCATGATAGATCATCTCCTCTTCAGATCGTTGCAAGTATTCCTCTAAGATTTCATTTTCAAGAGCTGCTTCATCCATCATTGACTCTGGCTCTTCTATGATCTCGGCCACCAAAGCGACATTAGCTTTCTTGGAAATATAATTGTTCCAATCAAATCCTTCATCTTCGTGTGAAACAACTAATGCCTTTTCCATTGGTTTTGATTGACCATCTTGAACTTCAACTTGAACCCTATTTGGAAATGGTTTGTACTGCAAGGCTTTCTTGTAGTAATCGTTGTTTCCAAACGGGCTTTGATTACCGCTAGCTTCACGACTGGTGCATTCACGCTTGAAATGCCCCTTTTCTCTACACTTGAAGCAGGTTACCTTTGACTTGTCGAATCCCAGCTTGTTGCTTGAATTTCCAATATCTCTTCCGGTAAGAGCAACGAACTTTGTAAGCCTTCTGATGATTGATGCTAAACACCACCTGATATCCATCAACTCTAATTCTTCTTCATCAACTTGATCATAATCTTCAGCGGTCATTTCCGGGTTTCCTATTATTCCCGCAACCAAGCTCTCATATGATTCAAGTACGGTTGCAAGTAGCGCCATGTGTTTTTTGGCTGCTTGCTCAGTGAATACATTCTTAGATTAACTGCAATGTTGCAATGAATCACATTAAGATCGGAACTGGAATGATTCGGCTGATTGGACTGATTTTCGAATGGAGAATTTTAGTTTGAACTGGAATGTGAGGTGTTTGGTGTTTGATCATAGCTCAGATGTGATGTTTGAAATGAATGATTCGAAGAATTAGCATTCGCACTAAAAGCAGTTTAAATCTTCGGACTTGAGCTATCCGAAAACCCACTTTTATAATACAATCCAACATCTTGAACAACATTTACATTCTTTGATTTAGTGATATTTTGAAGTTCCATTTCATGACCCTCCAATTTGTCAATGAAATCTGCTAAACGATAATTCACATAACTAGGTCCATTCTTCAGTAGCATCAAGTATGTAGACCACTCCCCCTCAGGTAGTGCGTCCGCCAACTTGTCTACCAGCTCTTCATCTGTCTTTTGAAGCTCATGCCTTCTTAGCTGAACCACCAAATGACAGTAACACTCTATCATTTGCTTTATTGTTTCACCTTTCATCATCGTGAAAATATCGAACTCCTTCTTGATGAGAGCTTTCTTGCTTTTTCGCATATGCGTATTACCGTGATATTTTGCACATAAGGCATTCCCAACTCTTGTGCCGTGTCACGCTTTGGTAGCAGGATCAAGATATCTTCTTTAACTGATTGCTGTAACAAGCTCATCATCTTTTTCTCATATACGTACAAATCTATATCTGCAGGTGTAAATTTGATAAATAAATCTCGATACCACGTTTCATAAACTGGCCATTTGTATCCAGTTTGTACTGCGACCCAGCTGTGAAAGAAATTTGCTTGAACCCGGGTCTCAAACTTCTCACGCCAACTTTCATAGTCGACAATACTCATCAACTTGGGTGGCTTCATGGAAGTCCCCATCTCGTTGTCTAGATTGATCTGGTTTACTGCATTTGCGTTCGATGTCTGAGCTACTGCTCTAGTGAAAAGCATTGTGAAAATCATCCATCTCGTCAAACTGAAACTGTAGCTGAAAACACAATCACAAACACTTGAAATTTGATTAGAATACAGACAAGTTGGGCGAACTTGACTGGCCAATAGAATCAGATTCACAATCAACAAGATCGGACGAACTTGTAGCAAATTTCAGAAAATTCACTCTTAAACAAGTTCGGATGAACTTGTAACCAAATTCAGGAAAAAACACACCTAAACAAGTTCGGGCGAACTTGTGTAAAGCTTTTGACAACTTCGTCCGAAGTTATGTGAAAACACTTGTAAAATTCTTTGCAACTTCGCGCGAAGTTGTTAAAACAATAAAAAATGAGGATTTTGAACAACTTCGGCCGAAGTTATCCTACAAGTTCGGACAAAGTGAAGTTGTCAAACATGATTTTTTTGTGAATTTTGGCATGAAATCGGTTGAATTTTGATCTGAAACTTTCAAGGGTTTGTTACTAGGTGATTATGTATGACATATTCAAGAATTAGCCATTTTTAACCGTAGATTCATCAATTTTGTGAAAAAGTGTGAAAATAAAGAAGAAATGGGTCGAAATAGAGAAAGTCTTTGTAGATCTCTACAAACTAGGTATCCATGGCTCTGATACCACTTGTTGGATCGATCCGTCCATGTGTCATGGAAACCTAGGTTGTATCTATGTCATCGTATGCGGATTTTACGTGAAAAGTGAAAATACACAAGATTTACTGTTTAAAAGTCATTTAGTAGTCCAACAGTCTTTACAGTGTACAAAACCAAATCGACAGAGCTTCCCGTAAAAGTTGCAAAGTTACAAATGAGATCCTAGGGCAAGCTATTTATAGAAGTACAAGTTCGGTTGAAACATGGCATGGCCAAGTTCGGGCGAACTTGTTCGCAACTTGTCCTTTACATCACAACTTCGGCCGAACTTGTACAATTACAACATAAATACTTCAAAATCTAACAAATCAAACCCGATACAATACAGACTCGATCCAAGACTTAGACGATAGACATTATGCACCAACATTTCTTCCAAAATAGAAAGTTTAGCCCTTAAAATGGTGTTGTTCCACCTTGGTTTTCCGTGGAAAACATGTGGAAACATCCCTAGAGGCAATCCAAACTTTGTAGAGGAAGCAGAGACGAAGAAGATGGAAGAAAAGTGAGTATGAACTCACTTTTGCAACTTGGAAGTTTCTGCCTTATTCTTGAAATTCCAGAGAATTTGAGAGTGTTTTGAGAGTGTAGATGAGTTGAGAAAGTGATAATGAGCGTTAGGAAGCTTTCTTATATAGTGGGTTAGTAAGGTTTAGTGTTAAATGAGGTTTTAAGGTGATTGGGGGTGGAAAAGGTGGGGCAATGGACCAACCCGTAAGCCTTAAACAACTTGTTGCGGATTCAGGTCTCTCGCGCCCCGCCAGAGACGTAGCTAAGTCTCCCCCCTGCCAGAGACCAGTTTTTGGCAGATTTTGCAATTTAGCCCCTGAACTTGATTTCCCTCATTTTAAGCTAAACTTGGTATTTTTGTATGTTTTTAAGTTTTAACATGTATGTAAGTATAATTTAAGTATCAAGAATGTATGTATGGCTATAGACACGTATAATAAGTATCGGTTTGCGTACAAATAATTAAATTGTAAATATAACAAGCATGTATAAAATAAAATTTCATTACGATCAAAGTCTCGGATTACAAAGTTGGAATTGAGATACGAATATGATACGATTACAAATTTTCATAAATAGAAATATGATTATACTTCCTAAATACGAAAAGTACGAAAATGTGAAGCGTTACACGAGACGCTTCTATTATTTGTAATTGGGCTTCTTATACAAGAAGATCTATTTTACTTACCTAGTTAATGACCGGTTCAGGAATTCAACGAACTAGGCCATTTTTTAACTCAGTGGTGGATCAATCGTATGGTAACACGTAAGCCTTTGGTTCAAACCCGACAAGGGACTTTGTTTGGTCTTTTCTAGTCGTAGTATTCATATTCATCATATATGAAGAATAGTAATTTTTTTAACATGAACAAAAAAAAGTAACCAACTATATAATATTATAATCTAGTGAGTATAGTGTATTAGTTATCACGAATGGTGATTAGTCGTCTATAGAATCACCACATATTCCAATTTTCAATTAGGCTAATGAAATTCATTGAAAAGATTAGAAATAAATAAAGGAAAAATAAGTAATTTGGCCCATTGAATTGAATTATGACTATATCTGCTATTCCGACATTCAAATTCAATGACTATATGCTATCGCATTATTCTGACATTGCAAATTCAAATAGAGATGATAATGGAACAAGTTGACCGTTTTTTGTTATTTTCATTTCTTTGGACATCACAAGAATTTGTGGAAATTTCCAATTCAGTGGTCTTGTTCTATAGGCTAGTTCTATACGAATAATAGTTATAAATTGTCATTTCGTTCATTCATAGAGAACCATTTATTCTAAGTCACAAGATTAGAATTTACTAACTTTCTTTGATTACCAGATGGCGACTTAATCGAGGCTTGATGTACCAAAATTTTTCATTTAGTTGCATCCAATATTTTTGTTCCGGGCAATCATAAGTTAGGAAGTATGAAAAATCACAAAACACTCTTCTGGTCTTCTGTTTATTGAATATTGTTATTGTATTAAGTATCGAAATGAAGTAAATAATCGGAAACTATTTCTTTTCGAACAAAGAAAAAGAAATATAAAAAGCTTAGTAATTTAGTATACATAAATATTAGAAAAGAAAGTGAGTTCTTTTTCTTAATCTCATGAACAAAATCTAAGAATCCATTTAGTTGATGGAAGAATATGGTGGCAAGTCTGAGGATCAACCGGTAGTGGGCGAGGGGATTGCTTTTTCCTTGGACAATTTTTTTTCATAAAACAAAAATATATGATTCATGAGTCATTACATGACCAATTCAAGATTAGATGCTTAATAAGCTTAATAATACAAAGGATTAATCAATTTGAATCCATGAATTTACCTGGATGGTCATTTTATGGGTCATATTGTTTTCTTCTTTCTCACCCTTTTCTCCATGGCCTCGTCAATCCACCCAACTATAGTTTCAAACATCAAAAATTGCTCCCTATATTGGCACCGCCCACTACACCACTTATCCCAATCTCCCTGGATATTGGCACCGGCCACTACACCACGTGCTCAGAACTCTTCAAAATTTACTACAAATCTTACCGGGTCTATGAACACCTTCTACCCAAATCTGTTGCTGCCACATCCTCTTTGGATAAAGACAAAGTCAAAAAAACCTACAGCTAGTGAATCATGGGACCATTAGACACCATTCTTCTATAATGGATTTATGGAACCATCTCTACAGACCTCTTGCACACCATTATGAAGCCTGACACTTATAGTGTGTGGACAGATTCTCAAATTTGTTTCAAGAAAACAAGGTCACTAGAAACATCGATCTCAATAACAAATCTCCAATACTCTCCTTGACCAATTCCCAAATAAGTGATGGAGAAATCAGCAAATTGGGGTGGACTGTGGTGAAACATTTAGCCCCATAGTTAAACTAACAACTTTATGCACCATTCTTTCTCATTCATTATAACAGTCTTGATCGATTCATCAATTGGATGTCATAAATTCATTTTACAAGGTAATTTGAACAAAACAGTCTACATGTATCAACCCATGGGGTTTCTGACATCATCAATTTCCATATTATGTGTGTAGACTTAAAAAATGGTTATATGGTTTAAAATAGGCACTAAGAACATGGCATCAACGATTCAGGGATTTTGTCACCACCATAGGGCTTATACAAAGTCGTCGTGAAAAATCTCTTCTTAAATATCACCATGGAGATAACACTACTTACTCAACGGATGTTTTACGCCTTCAACTTGTGTCAACTCTCGCTGCTGAATTTGCCATGAAATCTTGGCCCTCTCAGTTATTTTCTCTAGGTATCAATGTTGCGCAACACGCAATCTATGGTTCTATCTCAGCAGCCTTATGCTATTGATATCATCGAGCGTGCTGGTATGAGTTCATGTAAACTCGTGGCCACCCTAGTCGACTCCAACCCAAAGCTTAGTGCTACGTCAAGTCCGGAATTGATAATCCAACATTATATCGTAGCCTCGCAGAGGCCTTCTAGTATCTTATTTATACCAGACCTCTGCTACACGATGCAACAGGTTTGCATTCACATGCACTCCCTACAAATTGATCACTAGAATGCTTTGAAAAGGATCATTCGTTATTTATAGGGCACTTATTCATATGGTATTGCGCTTGGTTCCCCTCATGATTACTCTTTATGTGCCTTCACAGACGCGGGCTAGGCCGACTGCCCCGACACATGCCTATCAATATCCGGCTATTGCGTTTATTTGAGACCCAATCTCTTACCATGGTCCTCAAAACGGCAAACCACCATCTCTAATTCGAGTTCAGAAGTTGAATATCGAGGGGTAGCCAATGTAGTTTCCGAAATTTGTTGGCTTCAAAATCTCATGTTAGAACTTAACAGGCCATTAAAGAATGCCACCTTGATTTACTATCACAACATCAGTGGAATCTACTTATCCCGGAATCCAGTTCAACACCAACGCACCAAATGTGTTGAACTGGATATTCACTTTGTGTGTAAACATATTCAACGGGTACTGTTCGTATCTTACATGTTCTCCCTCTCGTTTTCATATTGCAGACAATTATACCAAAAGGTTGCCTTGCATTTTGTTTGAAGATTTTCGCTCCAGTCTAAGCATTCGGCGGGGTGTAATAGATTATTCTAGATATTATTTAATTAAAAGATTATATTGGGTACTTGTGATATATATCTCTTCCCTAAAATTGGGGAATAATCTCGTATTTATACAATTCATAATCAATCTATAGAATTCCGTTTGAAACAAACTTTTACTTGCTTTTACTTTAACACCAAATAAGGCAGCAAAATTCGGTTCGAATGGCCCAAAAACTTTAAACTTGTACATGCTTCAAACTATAGGTACACAAAATAACCGGTTAAATAACCATAACCGTTATTATTAACTGAAACTATAATCGAAACCATAGTTTAGTAAGCGCTTAGAGATTTTTTTAGGAATGAAAAACCCTAAAAAACGATTTTTTTTCGAAAATAACATTTACCGGGTTATAAACAGAAAATAATTGGCTATCAACAAAACCGATTAAAGTGAATAACCGAACCAGTTAAAGCAATAATGGCTATCAACAAAACCGGTTAAAGTGAATAACCGAACCAGTTAAAGCAATAATGGCTATCAACAAAACCGGTTACAATGAATAACTGAACGAGTTAAAGCAATGAAAATAATAATAGTATTAGATTAACCCAACCAGTTAAAAAAATACCGATTTGTGCACTCTTTTTGTTTCAACATTACACAAATGTGTTGAGTCAAAGTTTGTGCCATAAATCGGACTTTTTGTATGGCAAATAGACTAAGTGGTGATCTTTCAAAGTTAACCTTAAATAAACGACACTCCACGTTGCAAAACAAAGGCATATTGATCATTCTTCTTACCATGATCAACGCTATGAACAAACTAGTGATCAACTTACTTGACTCTGTCACTTTTACATAAACCATATAGTTTTTCATGTGCCTCTTGTTATATATATTTTGTACAAAACATGTTAGGTTTAGGTTTTACTTTTTTTATTAGATATATACAGTTTAGGCATCATAGTTTAAGAAAAACTTGTAAATGAGAAAAAGAATTGTAAGAAATTATTTTAACTAACATATATGGTCAGGTTCTATTGACTGAATTTATAAACGATTTAACAAATGGAGTTTGATTGTTTTGAAGAACTTGGGTTTTATAAGCCTAAATAAAATATTTGAATATTGTGTTTGGTTATTGTGTAAGTTATCTAGAGGCAGGAATAAATACACAATATTCTTAACCTAAATGAAGTAGAGTGTTAATATGTTAATAACAAAGCACTTGTTGTTACATATCAGCACTCGATCTGTGTTGCATATCCGCACTTTACTTCTCACCAGTTTTAGGTTAAGAGTATTGTGTACTTGAACCACCCTCCCAAGCTCTATATATATTATGTGAATAATAATTAGTGTAAAGTTGGACATAATCCTGATTTAGATCTACTAGTTATTGAGCGCATGGGAGTAAGTAGGCTATACTTGCTAATTAACTGTGTCTAATAATGATTATATAAGTTTATAGCATGTTAAGATACACTTATGCCTAGTGGAGATGGATATGATCGGGTGGTTTCGTTTGTGGCACGATGATACTCCATTGGTCCGTAAGTGATCCAAATTTGCCGTTCATAAAAATAAAAAATAAAATAAAAAAACCTTTCAACCGTCACGTTTTGTGGGTTGGTTGGTGACATATTGATTGTCACTAGGTCTTTAGATGCTATAAAACTTCTTACTTTAAATGATGATAACTGTGTTGAATAAGGAAAAAAACATTGAATTGGTCTAGTGTTTTCTATCCATTATGACTAAAAATATGAACGGCTGAAAATAAAACAAAGTTCCCTTTCAAAGAGAAAATATTGTATAGTAATCAAACTCCCACAAAATTTGACATTTACTTTCTTGAATTACCTACAATGGAGTTTTGTTTTTTTATTTCTTGATATGTTAATTTTGGAAATAACAATGTCCAAAATTAATTTGATCTTTGGCTTCCTTACACTTTATGCATCAATACTTCATACCCATGCTGCAGACACCATATCTACAAACCAAATCCTTAGATATAACGAAACAATTACTTCGCCACAAGAAACCTTCGAACTTGGTTTCTTTAGCCCCCGTAACTCCACAAACCATTATGTCGGAATTTGGTACAAGAAAATTCCCTGCGGAACCATTGTATAGGTAGCCAACAGGAACACACCACTCACCGATACATCGGTGAGCTGACACTCACCCTTCAGGGAGTTTTGATTCTCCGGGATGCCACCAAGGGTAATGTAGTATGGTCGTCAGCAAACTCATCAACGATGTCGGTGAAAAATCCGATTGGTCAGCTTCTAGATACAGGCAACTTTATAGTTCACGAGGAAGCTGAAGGATCAATCAAGAAGATCCCGTATGGCAAAGTTTCGACTTTATAACAGATACTTTACTTCCCGGAATGAAGCAAGATGGAATTTGATTACAGGGCTTGAAAGGCGCTTCACGTCATGGAGATCCCCCGATGATCCTGCTTTCGGTGAGTTTTCTTTTTGGATCGATACTAGAGGTTACCCTCAGCTGATCCTAACGAAAGGCCGGGAAATAAAGTTCAGAGTAGGTCCATGGAACGGACTCGGGTTTTCTGGAATGTCTAATTTGAGATCCAACTCTTTGTACAACTTCACCTTTGTTGTTAATCAGAAAGAAATTTATTGCCAATATAATCCAATAGATACTTCAATCATTACAAGGCTGGTTACAACCAAGTGGTCGTATAGAGCGTTTGCTATGGATTGATAGCAAACAAGAATGGAACCTTTATATGGCGGCTGAAATCAATCACTGCAATCAATACGCCCTGTGCGGGCCATTCGGGAGGTGCAGCATTGACAAGTCACCAGTTTGTGAATTTTTGGAGGGGTTTGAGCCCACGTCTCCTGATCAGTGGAGGGATACAGATTGGTCTCAAGGGTGTCGACATACCATCCCTTTGGATTGTAACCCAGGGGAAGGGTTCAACAAATTTTCAAATCTGAAGTTACCGGACACTCGGGGGTCATGGTACAACCATACCATGACCCTTGTAGAGTGTGAGCAAATGTGTAAAAGCAATTGTTAATTTTACTGCTTACGCAAATTCAAACATATCTGGGAGTGGGAGTGGTTGCTTCCTATGGTTTGGTGGACTAATTGATATCAGTACGATTGCTGATGATGGAGACACTATTTATATACGATTGTCAGCTTCGGAGTTAGGTATTTCAAAAGGCAAATAGTTTTATGTTCATTACTTGCATCACTGTTCATTATCTTTAGCTTAAGACATTATGTTTTGACACAGAGTCCATAGAAGACAGTAATAGCTCAAGTCCAGGGAGAAGACCGATACGAATTATAGTCCCCATGGCATCTGTGGTTTTGGTCATACTAGTTTCAATATGCTTATTTTATCGTTTTAGTAGTAAGAAGCAACAACAACAAGGTATCAATTTTGAATACTAATTACTATATATTTCGCTACCATTATAGCAGATTCAAAATGTATTTTGACTTGCATAATACATACAAAATCATGTTAGTAAAATAAATCATTATGAAGATATAAAAAAATCATGTACTACACAAATGATTTGATGTTTATAAAAAAGTGTTTTCGATTAACCAACCCGACCTTGTCATCATAAAACAACCGTAAACCAGCCGGCATATGTTGCCATATATATGTACCAGTGTTACTAGTTTATAGAAGTTGTGCTTATCCACTTCACAGGGACATCCAGTAACAAGTTTAGACATGATTCTGAAAATGGAAGTGGTGATGATGATCTAGAGCTACCACTGTTTAGCTTGTCTACAATACTTAAAGCTACTAACAACTTTTCAACGAACAACAAACTTGGTGAGGGCGGCTTTGGACCGGTTTACATGGTACTATATCACTCCATGACCTATAAAGTAGATGGTGTTCATGTGTTACTATAGAATGATTCTTAGCAAAAAAACATGTAATCTTTTAAGATTATAGAAGGCTTTATGTGCCATACACCTTATAAGGTTATGCTTCAGGGTGTACTTGAAGACGGAAAGAAATAGCAGTGAAGCAGCTAGCAAAAACATCCACTCAAGGACTTCATGAGTTCAAGAATGAAGTCATCTCGATATCGAAACTACAACATCGCAATCTTGTAAAGTTCTTAGGCTGCTGCATAGAAGGAGAAGAAGTAATGCTGATTTATCAATACATGCCAAACAAAGGCCTTGATTCCTTCATATTTGGTAAATGATATTATAATAAAAAACATAGAAAAATATCAAATCAACAAGAGCAAAAACTAAAATTCAAACTATTTACAGATAAAACCCAAAGGAGACTCCTTGATTGGCCTGCACGTTACCACATTATCATTGGAGTTGCTCGTGGACTCTTTATCTTCATCAGGATTCTCGGCTCAAATCATACATAGAGATCTCAAAGTTAGCAATATTTTGCTTGACAAAGGCATGAACCCAAAGATATGGCACGGCTAGAACTTTTGGTGGAAATCAGATAGAAGCAAAGACAACCAGAGTGGTTGGGACATAGTAAGATTCATCAAATCCTAAACTCAATCCAATTCATTTAGCTAATCTCTTACATTCTCTTGATTCCTCATAGTGGCTACATGGCACTGGAGTATGCGGGAGGTTAGTACTGGAAATTGTGAGCGGGGAGAAAAATAGAGGATTCGTCCACAAAGAACATTGCAACAACCTTATTGGACATGTAAGTTTGGGCATGTTAATTTTAAAAGTGAAAACTGCAATGAAGGGGTATAAAGCTTTTGAAACAGCTAAACATAATACATGTGTTCTTTTTTCTTTACAGGCATGGGTACTCCATAATGAAAACAGATCCTTGGAGTTAGTTGCTAAGTGCATAGGTGAATCAATCAATGTGTCTCAGGTTTTACGATCCATCCATGTTTCTTTGTTATGTGTTCAACGTTGCCCAGAAGATAGACCGACTATGACTTCTGTGATGGTGATGTTGAGGAGTGAGGGTCCATTAACTTCGCCCAAAGAACCGGGATTTTATGTTGGAAAAACTACGCAAGAGAATACACAATCTTCAAGGAACATGAAACAAGTTCTAACAATGAACTAAGCATTACAGTGTTGAATGGTAGATTAGATGAAAGATGCATGTATTAAACATTTCAGATTCATACTAATATCAACATGACTTATATAATTGTACCTGTAGAGAATGTGACCTTTTTATTTATGTTGCTACTTGCTAGGCCATGCATAACTAATAAGTTAGTGATCACCTATTTGTCTCACTAATTTTGGTAGTGGTCACCAACTCATTTCAACAATATGGTATTCATCAGGGCTGCCCTGGCTCAACCTTTATGTTGCCTAAAGTGAATTCTAAATTTGGGGCCTTTTAGTCATAAAAATTAATCAATTTTAATATGGAAAAACTTATCTCTGTGGAAGCAACCATTATATGAATAGCTAGTATAATCCTATAGCTAAGTTGACTGACATTGATGTCCACGATTATTTGATTTGAAGCGAATTCTAAATTTGAGGCCTTTTAGTCATAAAAATTAATCAATTTTAATATGGAAAAACTTATCTCTGTGGAAGCAACCATTATATGAATAGCTAGTATAATCCTATAGCTAAGTTGACTGACATTGATGTCCACGATTATTTGATTTGAAGTACATTTTTTAACAGCGTATGATTTGTAGCACATGAATACAATAGTAAAGCAAACAATCCTAAAATTGAGATCCTAAAATGAATGAAGATGAAATCAACAAAAAAAGTCATGTGTTGTATGTTAGATTAGATGAAGTTATTACAGTAACCTCTAATCGATTGGATTATAAACTAAAAGAAACAAACATACAAATCTTCCCAAGACATTATTTTTTTCTCAATGCTTTGTGTTGGATATTTTAGTGTAATTTGAGATTGCGTATGACGTCTAAATAAGAGTGCACGCTTATTTGAAGGTCATCGGGACTAACGGGGGATCCAACGGGGCAGTGCCCCCTTGGCAGGGGTTCGGGGGCAGCGGCCCCGAGAGAAGCAGGGTCTAAGGGGCGGCAGCCCCTGGCGGGGTCCAGGGGCAGAGCCCGTGGCTGGGGTCGAGCTGGAAATTTTTTATTTTGGACAAAAGTCCTTTATAAAAAAATGCATCAGAAATTGAATTTCAGGCTAAATGTGCACTTTTTGGAAACTTAAGGGACTAAAGGTGGTTTGTGCAAAATAAAAACTGTCTGCAGTTTGTGAAAACTGCATCTACACTCCCAATGAAAACTGCCAAAATAATCAAAATTTGATTATTGACTCTCAATAAAAATTGTCAAGAATTTTTCTGATTCTATCCTATCAAAGATTGGTAGCCACTCCAATTGTTTGATCTGATAGTGATTACACGACTTCAGATTTATCCAATCAATTTCGAATTTTTCCCAACAAAGATCAACTAATTTTAGTGAAGATGACAAGCGGTGGTGAATCTGCGAAGGCCATGACGAACAAATTTGCAAAATTGGACAAGTTTGAAGGGCAAGACTTTCGTAGCTGGCAAAAGAAGATGCATGATCTGTTGAGGACTTTGAAAGTGGTGTACGTTCTGAGTACCCCGATGCCCGAGGAAGTGACGGATGAGCCGTTGGAACAAACTAGGAAGCGTGGAAAGTGGTTGAATGCTGATTACATCTGTCGTGGGCATATTCTGAATGGTATGTGTGACTCTCTTTTCGATATTTATCAAAATGTTGAATCTGCAAAAAAAACTGTGGAAAATTACTAGAGGCCAAATACATGGCTGAAGACACATCTAGTAAGAAATTCTTGGTCAGTGATTTTATGAATTATAATATGGTTGATGGCAAACCAATCATGGGACAATACAATGAATATCTAAGAATTCTGTGTCAATTCAAACAACATGGTTTAAAGATGGATGAAGCTATTTCTGTTCCATCTATCATTGATAAACTTCATCCTTCATGGAAAGATTTTAAACATACTTTAAAACATAAGAAGAAGGAAATGAATCTGGTTGAACTTGGAAGTTGTTTTCGAATTGAGGAGTCTTGTCGGGCCATGGAAAATGTTAACAAAGACAAACACGTTGGTGGGTCTTCTGTTAACATGGTGGAAGAAAGTGGTCCTAGTCTCAAAAATTATAACAAAGGAAACAACAAAAGAAAGTATCAAAGTGGGTTTAACAAGAAGAACAAGGTTGTGAAGTATGCAAAACAGACCAATGATCAAGGCTGTTGAAAGTGTGGTAAACCAGGACACTTCAAGAGAGATTATCGTGTTGGTGAATGAAGCTGGCACTAGTGGATCCTCTAAGGATCCAAAGCAAAAAGGTCAGAAATTAAACTTTAATTATAATTTAGATGTGAATTATGTTTCACTGATTTCTGAAGCATTTTATGTGCAGGATGATTCTGTTGCTTGGTGGTATGACTCGGGAGCAACAAGTTACGTATGTAAGGATCGAAGATGGTTCAAGGACCTTACATTAATTGAAGATGGATCTGTTTTAAAGATGGGAAATGTTGCAACCGAGCCAAGCCACGAAATTGGAAGTGTAGTACTAGTATTTACTTCTGGAAAAACTCAAAGTTTAAGTAATGTATTGTGTGTACCCGGCATTCGGAAAAACTTGTTATCCGGTATCGTATTAGATAATTGCGGGTACAAACAAGTGTTAGAATGTGACAAGTATATCTTGTCAAGACATGGTTCTTTTATCGGATTTGGTTATTTATGTAATAGTATGATTATGTTAAATTTAGAAGTGTTGTTTAGTGATAATTCTGTTTGTATGATTGATTTTGCACCTAGTGTTAATTCATCTAAATCTGAATTATGGCATGCTAGATTAGGACATGTACATTATAAACGACTTATGGAAACGTCTAAGATGAGCTTAATTCCGGCAGTTAATTTAACAAATGAAAAGTGCCATATCTGCAAGTTGAATAAAATAACTAGAAAACCATTCTTGCAACATGTTACTAGAGAAAGTAAATTGTTAGATTTGATACATAGTGATCTATGTGATTTTCATGATACACCATCATTAGGCAACAAGAAGTATGTTGTAACCTTTATAGATGATGCTACTAGGTTCTGTTACGTTTACTTGTTACATGAAAAAGATGAAGCTTTGAAAAAGTTTACAATCTATAAACAAGAACTGAGCTTCATCAAAGTGAATTGATCAAAGCCCTACATACGGATAGAGGTGGTGAGTATTTTGATCCGAATATTTCCAATCAACTGGAATAATACACCTTACCCAGCTCCTTACACACCGGAACAAAATGGTGTGGCGGAAAGGAAGAATAGGACACTAAAAGAGATGGTTAATATCATGTTGTCCCATTCATGTCTAAATAATGGGTTTTGGGGAAAGGCTATGTTGACAGCTTGTTATTTGTTAAATAGGGTTCCTAATAAAAGGAACAAAACAACCCCTTTTGAGCTTTGGTATAAAAAGAAACCCGAGTTGCAAAAACTAATAGTTTGGGGTTGCAGAGCCGTGGTAAGGCTCAATGATCCTAAGATAAGAAACTTAGGGGAAAGAGGTATAGAATGCATTTTCATTGGATATGCTGAGCACTCATTTGCTCACAGGTTCTATGTAATAGAACCAAATGACCACGTTTCAGAACATACGGTTATTGACGCAAGAAGTGGAAATATAGAATATGATGAAGAAAGATTCACATCTATACCTAAGCCAAAGGATATGAATCCTTCTCTCCAGATTTCTAGTGGAAAAGAAATTATGCCTTCACTTAGCACTGAACCAAGAAGGAGTTCAAGAGAAAGAAAGGCCAAGTCTTATGGTGACGATTTTTAACTATACTTAGTTGAAGGATCTAGGATTGATATTAATTTTCAATATCAATATTGTTTCAATGTTGATGAGGATCCAAAGACATATAGTGAAGCAATGGCTTCAAGGGATGTTTCATTTTGGAAAGAAGCCATCCAAGATGAAATGGACTCTATTTTGCAAAATAACACTTGAAAATTGGTGGATTTACCTCCTGGTAGTAAACCACTGGGAAGTAAATGGATCTTCAAGAGGAAGAGGAAGGTGGATGATACTATTGATAAGTTCAAAGCCAGATTAGTAATCCAAGGGTTTAGACAAAAGGAGGGTATTGACTTTTTTGACACATATGCACCTGTAGCAAGGATATCCACCATTAGATTAATATTAACAATTGCTGCTATATATAATCTTGTAATTCACCAAATGGATGTGAAAACTGCATTTTTAAATGGTGAATTAGATGAGGAGATTTACATGAAACAACCAGAAGGGTTTGTTATGCCTGGAAGTGAAAACAAGGTGTGTAAACTAATTAAATCTCTTTATGGCTTGAAGCAAGCACCCAAGCAGTGGCATCAAAAGTTTGATAAGATTGTATTGTCTAATGGTTTTGCTTTAAACCAAGCAGATAAATGTGTTTATAGCAAGTTTGATGCTTCTGGAAACAGAGTCTTAATCTGTTTGTATGTAGATGATATGCTGATTTTTGGCACTAACCAAGATCAAGTTGATAGAACAAAAGAATTTTTATCATCTAAGTTTGCTATAAAAGATATGGGGGAGGCTGAGGTGATTTTAGGTATTAAAATCAAACGTGAGAACATGGGCATTTCAATCTCTCAATCACACTACATTGAGAAGATCTTGAACAAGTTCAATTTCAAGGAGTGTTCTCCCGCAAGTACTCCTATTGATCCTAGTTTGAAGCTATTACCTACTAAAGGTATTGCGGTATCTCCACTTAAGTTCTCAAGAGTGATTGGATCACTTATGTACACTATGATCAGCACCAGACCAGATATAACATATGCTGTTGGAAAACTTAGTAGGTTTACTAGCAATCCTAGTACTCATCACTGGCAAGCACTAGGTCGAGTATTCAAATACTTGAAAGGAACCATGGATTACAGTCTGACTTACATTGGATTTCCTTCAGTGATTGAAGGATATTCGGATGTGAGTTGGATAAATAATAAGGAAGATCATTTTTCCACAAGTGGTTGGGTATTCCTACTTGGGGGAGGTGCCATTTCTTGGGCTTCAAAGAAACAGACTTGCATAACTGATTCAACAATGGAGTCTGAGTTTGTAGCGTTAGCCGCAGTTGGCAAAGAAGCTGAGTGGCTAAGAAACTTGATTTACGAGATTCCATTGTGGCCAAAACCAATGGCTCCCATTTCCATAAGGTGTGATAGTGAAGCTACACTGGCTAAGGCATATAGTCAAGTGTATAATGGCAAGTCAAGACACTTAAGGGTGAGACATAGCATTAGCTCATCATGCATAGTGTGATTTCGGTTGAGTATGTGAGAACTCAACATTACTTGGCTGATCATTTAACCAAAGGGTTAATTAGAGATCTCGTGAAAGGATCAGCTGTGGGATTAGGGTTAAAGTCTATCTGAAAACTCTCATGTTAAGATACCCAATTCCCACCTAATATGACGTTAGGTGCAGAATTCAATGTGGAAAGCTTATCATCTAGAGTTTGGAACACAACTTTAAATTATCCCAAAGATATGTGTTTAAACCTGCAAGTTAAGGAAGGTTGAGGTATATCTTCTTAATAGCTCTTTTGAAAAATTGCATTTGCAGGTGCAAGAGTAAAAGAGCTACCTATATGAGCATGAAGTTTAGCTGCTTCGAGAAGCTTGGACTTGGCTTTGATATGCTTATGAAGGATAGGGACATAGGCTAGTAAAAGATAGTGTCAAGTTAGATTCATGTATGTAAACTAATGTGTATATTATCTTCATGTATTCAGTATGGATATTAAGGGTTCAATCCATAGAGACACCCTTAAATTCGAATATTTGGAATGTGTAATATACTAATATGAAATTCAATCGTCACGACATTTCATTTATGCATTAGTTTGTTTGATTGTTTTGAACAAGTTAGTTAATCTATGATTACACTAAAATGAGGGAGGTATGTTGGATATTTTAGTGTAATTTGAGATTGCGTGTGATGTCTAAATAAAAGTGCAAGCTTATTTGAAAGTCATCGGGACTAACGGGGGATCCAACGGGGCAGCGCCCCCTTGGCGGGGTTCGGGGGCAGCGGCCCCGAGAGAAGCAGGGTCCATGGGGCGGCAGCCCCTGGCTGGGATCGAGCTGGAAATTTTTTATTTTGGACAAAAGTCATTTATCAAAAATGATCAGAAATTGAATTTCAGGCTAAATATGCACTTTTGAAAACTTAAGGGACTGAAGGTGATTTGTGCAAAATAAAAACTGCCTGCAGTTTGTGAAAACTGCATATACGCTCCCAATGAAAACTGCCAAAATAATCAAAATTTGATTATTGACTCTCAATCAAAAATTGTCATACAAAAATCTAGAATTTTTCTGATTTTACCCGATAAAGATTGGTAGCCACTCCCATTGTTTGATCTGATAGTGATTACACTACTTCAGATTTATCAAAGCAATTTCGAATTTTTCCCAACACTTTGTAATTATAATACAGCCAAAGCAACATCATAAAAGATGAAAAGTTCTTTAGGAAGTTAAAAATAATATCAAGAAATGCTCATTAGGCTACTTAGCAGTTCGATATGAAAATAGCGAAACAGAAAAGAGGTTCAGTAAATATGGAACATCAATCAAAAGATTGTTAATGAAGCCACATTAAGGACCTACTTCATAAAGCTGTAGTAAATCATAGATGTACAAACCAAGACATAGAGAACAAACCTCATACTATGTGTAAGTATTGTTTCTATATATTCTGGTGCATCCTCCTATTGAGGCAACATTCACAATCATTCCTCTTTATTCACAAACTACATAAAATTTAAAAAAAAAACAACTACATTAAAATTAAAAAAATTTAAAAACTTCATCATTTATCCATGTTATATTTTTGCAAGATCTCTTCTTTCATTTTCAAACGTCGTTGCCAATTCTGCGCCGCATAAGGTGATCGACGTTCATGGCGAAAAACTTCATATCTGCAAGTTTTTCTTTGTGAGACGCCTTTTTTTCGCGAGCCGCTTGGATATTTTTCTTCATCTCGACCCTTTGTTGTTGGATGAAACTGAATGTGTCAATTTTCGTCCCAATTTCTTCTAACTGGTCGGTGTACAACCCTTTATCCGAAGCCGAACTAGGGGCTCAACCCAAACTACATCTTTGAACCCGCTTTTTTGAAGTGTCTTTACCGGGTGGACGGGAAAGAGAATCCTCAAAATTATCCAAATTTAGATCAAGCTCTTGATCACGAGCATCGGATTGAGCTTGGGACGAGGTTGTTCTTGCCCTTTTGGATGAGGTTGACCGCGGGTAAAGGGTATTTGTGTCGGGTTTGGTGGTTGGCGGTTTTGTGGCGGGCTAGGGTTCGGGTTATCTTGGTAAACAGAGGGGTTGGTTAGGTCGAGGTTTTGGTTAAATGGATGCATTGTAGAGGATTAAGTGGGGTTGAATTTATAAAAAAAATATAGAGATAGAAGAAGGTGAAAAGTAGAGAAGTAGTAAAAATTTTAAAAAATGGGTGAGTATTTATAAGTTTAGAAAAGTAATATTTCTTTTTTTTATAAATTAGTCGTTGGGCAATGGCTATCCCAAACGGTCGAATATGCCCAGCCAGTCCCATCCATCCACATCATCCCCCCACGCCAGCAGGGTAACGCCGCAACCCACGCTGGCCCGGTGTGACTGAACCGGCGTTGCTTGGCTTCCTCCGCCGCACACCCCACGGTCTAAGGGACCGGATCAACCGGCTGTTATCACTTGCGTCTATGGAAAACCCCGTCACCACTCCTGCTAAGCTAACTGGGTCGATAATTGACCCGTTTACCCAACGTCACCGACCATCACCACCGTACGTAGCTGCTAATAACCACTGAAACTACTATCGGCCACTATTGACATAGTTTCTGTGACATGGTAAACATGAACGTAAAGAACATACCTCGTTATTAAATTGTTTTTCAAGTTATAATTGAAATGAAAAACAGGAACGACGGAGAAGATGTTCAAAGAAACGAAAAGGAAGGGGAAGCAACGGTTGTGGTGGTGGTGAGGCAGAGGAGTGAGGTGGAATATTTGTCCGATTATCGAATTACAGAACATACATGAAATGAACGAATGTGTAAATACAACCTAATTCCGTAAAAACGCATTAAAATCATCCAATTTAATGAAGATAAAGATAATATCAATATAGATTAATACTATAAGAGTGTCATTGTTTTTAACCATAATCTTTATGAATCATAAGATTATATAGTAATTTATTAAATTATGAACAATCTAACATTCTCCTAAATCGTTTTGATTTTTCATTATTCTCCACCGGTTTTTTTTAATTTCTCTCATCCTCACTTATTTGCATGTCATATATATTCCTGCATAATTTTGTGTGTTGTTTTATCTAAGACCACCCGTAGTTGGGTTTGATTTGGGCTTTTTTGCTCAAAAACGCCACTCCCTCCGCCCCTTGGGGCGTTTTTTTTCGTCAAAATGGGCTTGGGCGTGGGCATTAAAACACCCGATGAAGAGAAAATGACCAATGGAATGTTTTGATAGTTTTTTATTTATTTTTTATTTAATTCAATTTCATATCTAATCATTACACTACACCCTTTTTTAACTTCACGCTCCTTTGATCACTAGGAGCCACAAGTCGGATAATGCACAAGGAGGGGCTTGAAGTTCAAGCCCCACTACATATGGTCTAAGAAACACCTACATGATCATGTATCTTGTATTCATGCGTATTAAATTAGATTATACTAGATAAAGGATTATATATTATTAGTTGCTTAGTTGCTATATAATATATTCATATAATAAATACAAATGGGTCGTTTCTGTCATATAGTAGAATCAATATATATATTGTTTAGCGTAATGGGTTATTTATTAATATTAATTTGAATGATTACTGAAATATAATTATTATTTTTATTTTTTGCTTATCTCTTATTTATTTAATTAATATTTCTATTCTTAATTATTTCTTTTGTTTTTCTGCTTATTTAATATTTCATTGATCCAGCCACATGTAATACATAAGTATCTAACCTATTAAGAAATATATTCACAAGTTCCTAACTAATAATAAATAAGAAAACAAAGTAAAATGTTATTAAAAATAAGTAAAATGCTATAACTTATGATACACAAGTTCCTAACCTAATAATAAATAAGAAAACAAAGTAAAATGTTATAATAAATTTATATAGTACATCAAAGTTCATTTTTGCAAAAATATATATTGATGATTGTTAATCAATTACACTATACATGAGTCGTATAATACACATGTCTATTCAATCCGTACAATGACGGGTTTTCAAAATGTAACTTTTTTATATTACTTAGTATATAAAATTATATTTACTCAACTCGTGTAATATACGAGGTAAAAAAAAATTCTTACTAGGTTCCCATTACTCTTCTTGTATTTACTTTGGTGTCACTTCCATCCAAACTTCTCGCCAAACCAAAAATCTGAATTCTTGGATTCATATCTTTATCCAATAATATGATGCTAGCTTTTAAATCTCTATGAATAATTCTTAGTCTTGAGTCTTGTTGAAGATAGAGAAGGCCACTGCCAATCCCAATTATAATGGTGTAGCGCTTTGACCAGTCCATTGACTTTTTTTGCTTCATCTATCAGCCACATTGATGAAAAGTAAATGGTATGTACATTTTTTGAACTTGTGTAAGAAAACAGATACAAAAATCTAGAGCAAAATTTACCAAAAATAAAAGAATTCAAGCTTTTATTAGGCATGTACTCATAAATAGCATTCTCTCATCTTGGTCAACGCAGCATCCTAAAAGCTTCACAAGATTTCGGTGCTGAAGTTTAGCGATACATTTAACATCGTTTTGAAACACGTCTAGTCCTTGTTTGGATTTTCTTGAGTGCCTTTTCATAGCAATTTATTTCCTATCCTCCAAGATTCAATGAGAATTAGTGATTTTGCTTAAGTGGATCTTAGTTTATTTGAATACTACATAATTTGTTGCCATAGGATGATGATAAGCTTCGCGGGTAGGTATATTTTCAGCTTTTAGCAATACTTGGGGCACATTTAAATGGTCAAGTTTCATTAAATTGAAACCAATTTGGAAAAGAGTACACTTATATCATTGACCTTCACTTGATCAGTTTCAGATATGAGATATGTATGTTTAATCTTGAAAAGCTTTAGTGACATATCTAAAGGTATCCATTTTGACCCGTTTACTTCAGAATGTGCTGCTTTGTTTGCGTTTTAATTTTACGGGCCAAAATACAGAATTCGGCTAAAAGCCAAACTAGCCAAAATACAAACTTTAGTTAAAGGGGGAACGGACCAAAATACAAAATTTAACTAAAAGGGGAACAGGTTAAACAAGTCAACCCAGTTGAAAGTCACTCCATCATCAAACTTGTGCATACAAGTATACGACCTCCTAAATTATTTTATTTAAAACTTGTCACTGTTCTTTGTTTCTATACTCTTAAATAACACATTTTAATAAATAAAAATATTCAAATATGAACATAAAGTTGCAAGTCAACCCAACCCGTTCAATAAGTACTTAAACTGACCCTTTTTAACCAACCCGACCCATTTCATTCCATTATGTGAAACAGACAACCGTAAGTTATTGCCACTAATGTAATGCAACTTAATAGTAGTGAAGAAGATAAAGATGGATTAACGATTATTGGTGCATTGTGAATACACGTATTTACATATTAACTATTTATTAAATGCATTAATTTATTATAAAACAAGTGGAAATCTCAAGCGTGATGCAGCGGGAAACATGTTTGTATTACAACATAAAAAAAATTTATTTACAATGGTATTAGGTTTATTTACACAAAGCATGACACATCCAAAAGGATATGAGCACACATTTAAAATTGATCAAAAACGACAAAAATGAAAATTGGTACCGATATAGATGTTGTTCAGTCGGTATCAGTTTGATCCGATATGATACTAAGGATATTATCATACATTTAAATTGATCAAAAACGACAAAAATGAATATTGGTACCGATATAGATGTTGTTCAGTCGGTATCAGTTTGATGATCTGATATGATACAGTACTGGTACAATCACTACTAGAACACTTTATGGTTTCCTATGCCAATTTTCATCAGAGATGCGTAGGAAACAGCCGTTTCTGACAAAACGGTATTCGTGGGGAAATGATTATCAAAACTTTTCCAACACATTTCCGAAAGAAAGCATAGTTGGAAGTTTCCTACACATTTTCGTTTAAAAAAGAAATAAATTTTACTGGAAATACGAAAACCGGCCCGTATCAAAACTAAACACCTTAAAAATGAGTACTTTCGTATGTTGTTCGACTGTTATATGTTGGGACTCGGCTTGGTACGAAAGCGCTATTGTCTGTCACTCAGTATAGTTTATGATACCTGAAAAGAATTACTTTATTAATACAACATCATTTCAATAAAAAAAATTATATGGAATTGTTAGAAAAAAAAATAATACTAAATTATTTGGTTGATGACATAAATATGTTGTCACGAGTATTTTAGATACTATAAAATTTCTTACCACATGGGCGAATTGAGTTGAATAAGAAAGAATAAAAGTAATACATTGGTCGGAAAGTTCTATGATCATCATTAATGACTATGAGTATGAAAAGCAGAAAATAAAACAAATCCCCTTTCAAAAGAATGAAAATGCTGCGTATGTGATATTCCACGAAACCACCTTCCAAAAATCAAACTCCACGACAACAAAAACTGACTTAAGTTAGGTTCTTAAATCATCATCTAAAATGGAGTTTTGTTTTTTAATATTTCTTGATAAGTTAACATAGGAAATAAGAATGACCAACATCAAGTTGATCTTTGGCTTCCTTGTTGTACTTTACTCATCAACGCCTCCTACCCATGCTGCAGACACCATATCTGCAAACCAAATCTTTAGATTTAACCAAACCATCGTTTCCCCACTCGAAACCTTCGAATTTGGTTTCTTTAGCCCCCTAACTCCACAAACCATTATGTCGGAATTTGGTACAAGCAAATATCCACCGGAACTGTTGTATGGGTAGCCAACAGGAACACACCACTCGCCGATACATCTGGTGAGCTGACACTCACCCTTCAGGGAGTATTAATTCTCCGGGATGTCACCAATGGTAATGTAGTATGGTCGTCAGCAAACTCATCATCGACGTCAGTGAAGAATCCGATTGGTCAGCTTCTTGATACAGGCAACTTTATAGTTCACGAGGAAGGTGATGGCATCAATCAAGAAGATCCCATATGGCAAAGTTTCGACTTTATGACAGACACTTTACTTCCCGGGATGAAGCAAGGCTGGGATTTGATTACCAGGATTGATAGACGCTTCACGTCATGGAAATCCCTCAATGATCCGGCTTTCGGTGAGTTTTCTTATGGGGTTGATAATAGAGGTTACCCTCAGCTGTTTCTATTGGAAGGTCCGGAAATAAGGCATAGGCAGGTCCATGGAACGGGCTAAGGTTTTCCGGGATTTCTAATTTGAGATCCAACCCTTTTTACAACTTCACCTTTGTTGTCAACCAGAGAGAAATTTACTACCAATATGATCTTATAGATACTTCAGCTATTACAAGGCTGGTGTTACAACCAAGTGGTCGTTTAGAGCGCTTGTTATGGATTGATAGCAAGAAAGAATGGAACCTTTTTTTGACCCGACAAAATGATCTCTGTGATCAATACGCAGTTTGCGGGCCATTTGGGAGCTGCAACATTGGCAAGTCCCCTGTTTGTGAATGTTTGAAGGGGTTTGAGCCCACATCCCCTGATCAGTGGAAGATTACAGATTGGTCACAAGGGTGTCGACATACCATCCCAGGGGAAGGGTTCAATAAATATTTAAATTTGAAGTTACCCGACACTAAGGGGTCATGGTATAACCATACCATGACCCTTTGTAGAATGTGAGAAGATGTGTAAAAGCAATTGTTCATGTACTGCTTACGCAAATTCGAACATCTCAGGGACGGGAAGTGGTTGCTTCCTATGGTTTGGTGGCCTAATTGATATCAGAACTACTCCTGAAGAAGGAGATACTATATATATACGACTGTCATCTTCTGAGTTAGGTAATTCGAAAACAATAGCCTTATTATCATTTACCAACTTCATAGTTGTCAGTCTACATGTCAGCTTAAGGCATCAAATTTTGACAGATTTGATAGAAATAGTAGAAGCTCAAGTGCATGGAGAAGAGTACAAGTTATTGTCCCCATAGCACTTGTAGTTTTCGTCATACCAGTTTCGATATACTTATTTTATCGTTTTAACAGGAAGAAGCAACAGCAACAAGGTATGACTTTCATATACCAAATATTTATGTACTTACGTTTCTAATCAACCAATCCGACCTAGTCGACCCATACATAAAAAAATTGTAACCCCGGCGGCAAATGGTGACACATATACGCTGTGGTTATCCACTTCACAGGGACATCCAGCAACAAGTTTAGACGTGATCCTGAAAACGGAAGTGGTGATGAACATCTAGAGCTACCATTATTTGGCTTTTCTACAATACTTAAAGCAACAAACAACTTTTCAATGAACAACAAACTTGGAGAGGGCGGTGTTGGACCTGTTGTATTGTATCACTCCATGACCTTCTATGTACTACAGGTGGTGTTCATGTGTTACTATAAGCTAATTCTTAGCATAAAAGATGCAATATATGTGCCCGACTTCATGAAAAGGTTATGTTTCAGGGTGTATCAATTAATCAAAAATGGTGAATCGAAGTACAATAGAAAACATGTTATCTTTAAACTTATCTTAAAAATTTATGCTCAGGGTGTACTTGAAGACGGGAAGGAAATAGCAGTGAAGCGGCTAGCAAAAACATCCACTCAAGGACTTCATGAGTTCAAGAATGAAATCTCAATATCTAAACTACAGCATCGCAATCTTGTCAAGCTCTTGGGCTGCTGCATAGAAAGAGACGAAGTGATGTTGGTTTATGAATACATGCCAAACAAAGGCCTCGATTCCTTCATATTTGGTAAATGTACATAAGAAAAAATATAGAAAAGTATCAAATCAATGTAAACTAAAATTTAAACTGTTCACAGATAAAACTCGAAGGGAACTCCTTGATTGGCCTGCAGTTACCACATTATCATTGGAGTTGCTCGTGGACTTCTTTATCTTCATCAGGATTCTCGGTCAGAATCATACATAGAGATCTCAAAGTCAGCAATATTTTGCTTGACAAAGATATAAACCCTAAAATATCAGATTTTGGCACGGCTAGAACTTTTGGTCGAAATCAGATAGAGGCAAAGACAAACAGAGTGGTTGGGACATAGTAAGATTCATCAATCCTAAACTAATACATGTTCATTTAGCTAATCTCTTTCATTAACTTGATTCTTCACAGTGGCTACATGGCGCCAGAGTATGCAGGAGGCGGTATCTTCTCGATAAAATCAGATGTATATAGCTTCGGCGTGTTAGTACTGGAAATTATATGTGGGGAGAAAAATAGAGGATTTGTCGACAAAGAACATTGCAACAACCTTATTGGACATGTAAGTTTGGGCATGTTTATTTTAAAGTGAAAACTGTATGAAAGGGTAAAAAGTTTTGAAAGAGCTAAACATAGTACCTGTGTTCTTTGTTCTTGACAGGCATGGGTACTCCATAATGAAAACAGATCACTGGAATTGGTTGCAAAGTGCCTAGGTGACTCTATCGAAGTGTCTCAGATTTTACGATCCATCCATGTTGCTTTGTTGTGTGTTCAATGTTGCCCAGAAGATAGACCGACTATGACTTCTGTGATTGTAATGTTGGGGAGTGAGGGTCCATTGCCTTCACCTAAAGAACCAGGATTTTACGTTGGAAAAACTGCGCAAGATAACACACAATCTTCAAGCTCACGTGAAACAAGTTCTAACAACGAACTAAGCATTACAGCGTTGAATGGTAGATAAAATGAAGACCGCATGTACTAAATACTTCAGATTCATGATATGTTAATCAAGGACTAATATCAACATCATGATTGTATCAATGTACATGAAAAGAATGTGAACTTTTTATTTATATTACTGCTTGCTAGGCCATGCATAAGCAATAAGTTAGTTATCATCTATCCGTCTCACTAATCTTGGCAGTGTTCAACCAACTCATTTCAACAATATGGTTCGATCAGGGATGGCTCAAAACTCTAGGTTACACTGATGACACATAAATTCTTTGTGATCAAGTATCTCCACAATAAAATGCACCCCAAATATACATAATAATATATATTTTTCTTAATATTTAACAAGTTTTACCAGTTAAGAGACTTGATAGAACCTAAAATCGACTCATAAGTAGACGGGTCAATTTGTCAAACAGCCATTCTATTCATGACCAAATCGACTCATAAGTAGACGGGTCAAATTGTCAAACAGCCTATTTTGTTCATGGCTACTTTAATGTGTGAAAAAAAACAATATTTCATTGATAAAGAAGAGGTAGGCTTATTATACAGAGAAACACTTCATAAGGCTGTACGTAGTGGGGCGCCTTGAGGGGCGGTTTGAGAGGCTAAAACGCCCCATAGCGCCGCCACACCATTATGGTGGGCGCTATGGGGGGGATTGGGGGGGCGCGATGATTAAAACGGGGTTTTGTAAAGGATTTTCAAAAATTTGACCGTTAAACAACGGTCATTTCAATAAAAAAATTCATTTTACTTATTAATATAAATACATTCCACCATATCATTTTATTCAAACACAAACCATCTCAACCAAATACTCCTACATTTTTATATCTCAACCAAATACTACAACAATTTTATAAAAAAATAATGGGTTCTCCATCGGAAGATTCGTTCACCAATATTTACCGACGATTCTTTTCACCCGAAGAAACCGCGGAGGAGGAAAAAGCGTATATGAGTGCATGTAGTGTCTTGATACAAGCCATGGCAAACGTTGTGCGTTCTCCTCCACTGCCCATATTGAGACGCACCTATATCTTGAGAGACCGGGAAGCCGCAAACGAGCATTTGATGAAAGACTACTTTGGTCCCGCACCAGTTCACGGACCCAATGTTTTTAGACGCCGGTTTAGGATGAGCCAAAGGTTGTTTTTGCGCATTAATGAAGATTTAGAAGCAAAATATGACTACTTTAAGCAAAGAATGGACGCGAGAGGATATCTAGGGTTCACCTCAATTCAAAAGGTAACATCCGCTTTACGCATACTAGCCTACGGGAACACGTACGACATAAACGACGACTATTTGAAGATGGGGGGGAAAACAACACGAGATAGCGTGGAGCAATTCTGCTTAGGTAATTTTATATACCTAATTTATTTTAACGGTTCGTCACTACATATTAAATTTTATATGTTTAATTATATTTTAGGAATATACCAATTATATGGAAACGTTATTTAAGAAATCCTAGTTGGAACGACCTTCAACAATTATACGAGGTGCATTTAGAAAAACATGGAATACCTGGTATGATTGGTAGTTTGGATTGTCGTCATTGGCGTTGGTATAATTGTCCAACCGCTTGGCAAGGTCAACATACACGCGGTGACCAGAAAGCACCAACTTTGGTTCTACAAGCGGTGGCGTCGCACGACCTATGGGTTTGGTCGGCTTTCTTTGGTGTAGCCGGGTGTATGAACGACATTAATACTTTTGAGTGTTCACCTTTGTTACAGAGCTACATTTCTGGAACGATACCAAAAGCCAGTTTTCATGCAAACGATAACGACTACGAACACGGCTGCTATTTGGGCGACGGTATCTACCCGGAGTATTGTATTATTGTTAAGACGTTTTCCGAGACACTCAATGTGAAAAGACAATATTTTAAAAAAACTACAAGAGTCTGTACGAAAGGACGTCGAGAGGTGTTTTGGGGTTCTTCAACAACGATGGCATTTTATTAGAAATCCGTGTCTTATGTGGCATAAAGATAGAATTCGAATGGTCATGTATGCTTGCATCTTTTGCATAATATGATCATAGAGGATGACGGAAAAGCGATATGCCAAAACTATTTTTCGGAAGATGAAGTTGAAGTAACACAAGTAACAATGGAAGAGAGGTTGTTAAATGCTCAACTTTTTGCGATCTAGGGAAAAACATAACGCATTAAAGGCGGATTTGGTCGAGCATGCTTGGGCGATTCGCCCAATTCGAGTCAATGGTGACGGCGAAGAAGATTCCGAGAAAGAAGAAGTTGAGGAATTTGAAGCGGGGTACCATGCAGACGGGGGTTTTGATGATGGAGAAAACGAAGAGGAAGAAGGAGAGAACAACGACGAAAACGCAAAATAAATGTTTTTATTTTTATTTTTAGTGTAATGTTTTTTTTATTTTTAGTATAACGTTTTTATTTCTATTTTAGTGTAATGTTTTTTTTTATTTTTAGTGTATGCTTTATTTTAATGAATTTGTTTTTAATTTTATAAAGTTGGAAATTAATTATAAAATATTGAAAATTAATAATTGAGTAATGATGAGGGAGGGGCGTTATGACTACGGCATCAATTACTATAACGCCCCATGCTAACGTGGCATGCCACATATCACAAAACGCCCCTTTGAAGGCGTTATGACTACACAAGACCTAATTGTAAGTTTTGTCCATTCTACAGTGACTTCTATTCTAAAGTAAAAGAAACTATATTTCAATATTTGAACATGTGAGGCAACTTGCAAGATGAATATGGTTGTGATATAAACAACAGGACATATTTTTAATAGGTCACATTTAGGCATTACATCGAGCACATGGTCTACATCAAACAAATAGGCCTCAAAATGACCATTAACATTGCAATTGTATGCTTTAAATCATCATAAGTCTCGATTAAACCATGATAACAAATGCAAATCAGAAAATACGAGAGATGTACAAACCTAGTGTTCTCTTAAGTTCGATCAAACGAATCATTGTATGTAGCCTAATGTTCACAGAATTAAAAAAACTGTTGAAACTGAATCGCGATTGGATTTTATCAAAAACACTAAAGAAATTAAGATTAAAACTAGAATTGAAGAGATACAATCAACAACTCGTTCATCGATCAACTCAATGTACACGATGATTAAGAAAGAAACTGAAAAATGAATTACCAGAGCTCACAAACTTGTAGATTTGTTCCCCAAACTTGTAGAACTATGCAAAACTAGTCCCTCCCCTCATAAACCCATGACCAATAGCAGGCATGATACTCATCGGGTATTTGTCAAATAATTAATAATATGTCATGTACCAGGCATACATGCTGTTATCGAGTATACTCATTTGTGTTTTAAAAACTTACTCGTGAGGATTTTCAAGTTTTTTTTTCTTTCCTTTATAGTTTTAGGTCTTTAAAATCCATAATAAATAGAAATATGATAAATTACATACATATCATAATCTGTTTGAAATATTTAAAATTGTAAATATCATGATGATATGAATCATCATCATACTTAGTAAATCTCACCAATAGCAAAGCTAAAGTATGGTCTGAGGAGGGTAAGATGTAGACAGTCTTACCTCTACCCCGTAGAAATAGAGAGGCTGCTTCCAGTGAGACCCTGGCTCGATAGTAGTTTTGCATCAAGCCTTAGACATAAGGCACATAACACTCGGCAATTAAGACAAATGTCAATTAGTGCATGTACTCCCTTGTCTATGCACTAATTTGTGCATGATGATAGGAATCTTAACAGATAATTTCTTCTTCCGTAGCATATAAATATCGATAGCATGGTCAAAATATACATCCCAGAGTTTATTTCCGAGTATTGAAGCTACTAAAATTAGACATACTAAATAAGGGTTAAAGGAAAATAAACATAAAATCTATAAAAAAATCCAGGTATGTAGTTCTGGTAATATTTAGTTTCGGGTAATCAAGTCGTATATCATCTAATCCATACCAGCAAAAAAGTTTTTGTTCCAATCTCATACCCATACCTGATTACCAGTCTCGGATTGGTTTTGGGTATCTCGTTGGGCTTGGGTTTTTTTTTTCAATTCCTAGTTCTAACAATAATCAAGGATGAATGTGGATTTTGCATTTGCAACGTATGCTTGGCCAACAAATCATTATATACGATTGCTTCGTCTATGGGAGTATGCTGCACATTGCTTTACAAAAGTTACAATGCTTAATCTTGTAACCTGTGTAGTGTAGCAGTAATTGTTAAAAAGGTTTATTGAAAATACTGAATTGATGTGTATTTCTTGTGTGTTTCATTACAAAGAAAGATATACAATTTATAGCCCAAAACCGTAATCTAAATATAGTATGTGAGCTCTGTTTACGGCTGGATACGGGCTGTTTACGAGCTGTCTTTTGACCCTCTTAACTTGGGAGATGATGCTTGACTGATCCCGCAATCTTAGATATCTTTTATTTTTAACACTCCCCCTCAAGTTGAATAGTCGGATTTCCAAAATTCAACTTGCCCAAACAATCGCTGAAAATTTTCCCGTTAACCGCTTTTGTTAGAATGTCAGCGAGCTGATCCTTTGATCGAACGAACGGTAGTTCAATCGTACCATCTTCCAATTTTTCTTTGATGAAGTTCCTATCAACTTCCACGTGTTTAGTTCGATCATGTTGTACTGGGTTTTCTGAAATCTGAATTGCGGCTTTATTATCACACATAATCTTACTTGTTTCTTTTGACGGAAAACCAATCTCAGTTAAGAGTCTTCGCATCCACATGGCTTCTGTTAGACCTCGAGCTATACCTCTAAATTCAGCTTCTGCACTTGAAAGAGCAACCACCTTTTGTTTTTTACTTCTCCAAGTAACAAGATTCCCCCCAACTAAAGTGAAGTAGCCTGTTGTTGACCTCCGACTTCCCTTATCTCCTGCCCAGTCTGCATCGGTATAGATTTGAACATTTAGGTGTCCATGTGATTGAAACAGGACTCCATGACCCACTGTTCCTTTGAGATATCTAATAATTCTCCAAACTGCTTCCATATGTGGCTGTTGAGGTTGGTGCATGAACTGACTTACTACCCCTACAGCATAGGCGATGTCTGGACGAGTGTGTGAGAGATATATTAGTTTTCCCACCAGCCGTTGGTATCTTTCTTTATTTGCTAACTTTGCTCCTTCTTCCATATAAAGCTTTTGGTTTACACTCATAGGAGTATCTGCTGGTTTGCAATCGATCATTCCAATTTCTGCCAACAGGTCTAAGACATACTTCTTCTGACTAATGAAAATTCCTTGTTTTGACCTTAGTACTTCAATTCCGAGGAAATACTTAAGTCTGCCCAAATCTTTCATTTCAATTTCAGCAAACAAGTTTTCTTTGAGTTTTACCATTTCTTCTTTATCGTTCCCTGTAATGATCATATCATCTACATAGATAATTAGGCAGGTTACGAATTTTCCTCTTTTTTTGAGAAACAAAGTATGATCGGCATTACTCTGTTTATATTCAAACTTTTTCATAGCTACCGTAAATCTGCCAAACCAAGCCCGGGGAGATTGCTTCAAACCATAAAGAGACTTCTTCAGACGGCAAACTTCTCCAGTTTTGAAATCTTTTGTGAATCCTGGAGGAGCATCCATAAATACCTCTTCATCTAGGTCCCCGTGTAAAAAAGCATTTTTTACATCAAACTGTTGAAGTGGCCACCCTTCATTTGCAGCTATCGAAAAAAGAACCCTAATTGTGTTCATTTTTGCAACCGGGGAGAATGTTTCAGCATAGTCAATCCCATGTGTCTGGGTATACCCTTTTGCTACCAGTCGGGCTTTATATCTTTCAATTGTACCATCTGGTTTATACTTAACCGTATAGACCCAACGACACCCCACGGATTTCTTTCCCAATGGGAGAGTACACTTTTCCCAAGTATTGTTCTTGATTAGGGCTTCCATTTCCGTTTCCATCGCTTCCTTCCAATATTTAGACTTTAAGGCTTGATCCACGTTTGTAGGAGTTTCTTCGGAATAAACAGATGAGATAAATGCTTTGGCCTCCTTAGTGAAATTTCCATCGGCCACACTAGCTATAGGATAACTAGATCTTCTTGGTTCTTTTTCAGGAGAATACCGTTTCGGAGGAACCCCTCTGTTTGTTCTAGGAGGTAACACATATCTTGATGGTGGTTCTTCTTGTCTGGATTCATCTGCCTGCAAATTTTCAGTTTGTTCTGTGGCAGTTTCATGGTTAGAAGTATTGGTATCCTCGGAGTCATTAGAAACTTCAAAAGTACCACAAGACTGAATAGGATGAGTATTACTTACCTCGGACACCAGGTTAGGAGGAACATTAGGACCGTCAGTGGCACTGAAATTGGACTCTGGTGACTCTGTAGTTGGTGACTCTGTAGTTGGTACATAGGGAACATATTTCAACCAGCTTAGTGTGTCTAAACATTCCTTCTCCCCCTGACCACTGAGTTGGGAATTGTAGTAATATTCGGTTTCAAGAAAGTCACAGTTTATTGTGGTGAACATATGACGCGTTTTTGGATTATAACATCTGTATCCCTTTTGATTCATTCCATACCCAAAAAAAAAACATTTTTCAGCACAAGGGTCAAGTTTGGTTCGATCTGATTTAGGTATGTGAACAAAGGCAGTACATCCAAAGATTCGTGGTTGAAGAGTAAGAACTGAGGGTAGTTTGAAGAATTTTGAAAGGGTGTGTAACGGAGTGTTGAGTTTTAGGATTTTTGTTGGGAGTCGGTTGATAAGATAGGTAGCGGTAGCAAGGGCTTCAGGCCAAAAATATTTCGGGACCTGGATTCAATTAGGAGAGCTCGTGTCATTTCCAGCAAAATGCGATTTTTCCTTTCGGCGACACCGTTTTGTTCTGGGGTGTTTGGGCATGTAGTTTGGTGGATTATTCCCTTGTCTTGGAAAAACAATTTAAACGAGGTATTAACAAATTCACCGCCATTATCGGATCGGAATATTTGGATGTTTGTTTGAAATTGGGTTTGGATCATGGCGTAAAACATAGTGAATTTTTCAAAGACTTCGGATTTGTTTTTCAAAAAATAAACCCAGGTCATTCGGGTACAATCATCAACGAACATCACAAAGTAACGAAGGTTCTGCCCCCCAAGAACTGGGGCAGGACCCCATACGTCAGAATGGATTAATGAAAATGGCAAAGCAGCCTTAGTATTATTGGGTTTAAAAGTTTTTCGGTGGCTCTTTGCCAAAACGCATGTTTCACAATGTGACATAGAATAAACTGAAAATAGTTTGGGAAATAAGATATGCAAATAACTTGTAGAAGGATGACCTAATCTTCGGTGCCATAGCCAAGCTTCTCGTTCCGATGTCCCATGAGTCAACATCACAGCACCACTTTGAGTCACCTCATCCACATAATACAACCCTTGATTTTCAGTGCCACGCCCAATGATCACTCCCGTCCTGATATCCTGTAAAATACAAAACGTAGGATACATTAGGACAATACAGTTGAGTTCTTTTGTGACGTGGCTGATGGAAAGCAGCTTATGTGATAACGAGGGAACATAAAGACAATTAGAGATTTTTATTGCGAGTGAAATCTCAATAGTCCCTCCCGATTTTACATCCATTATTCCTCCGTTTGCCGTTTGAATATGTGTTTTTTCTGGTTTGGTTGTTGAAATAATATCCGACAGCTCATAAGTCATCGTGTCGGTCGCGCCACAATCAAAGATCCATAGTTTTTGTTTGTTATGATTTACTTGGGCCATATTAGCATTTCCCTTATTTCTAGGGACTAAATATGACATGTTTGGTTTTTTGTTATGGTTAAAGCACCTAGGGTTTGAGGACTGCGCCCCAAACCCGTTACCTGTTGCGTCGTCTTCTTCTTCTTCATGTGCACCAGCCATTCCGCCGAAACCAGTTCTGCTCCGACTTCCATCTCCGGTGACGTCTCGGTTGCCGGTGCTGGATGATTTCCCTTTTTCTTTGACGGTAGCCTTTGTGCTCTTCTTATGGCCGTCAGACCACCATTCGGGATACCCGATGAGTTTGAAGCATTGTTCCTGGGTATGTTTTGTCATGCCGCAATGATCACATTTGAGGTAAGTTTTGTTGTTACCTGATCCGGTTCCTTTTTCATCGTTCCGTCGGTAGCCTTTTGATGCAAGCCCTAACCCTTCGATTTCAGAGGCCATTAGACCCGCTGTGATGCCCTGTGTGTCATTGAGAGGTGTTCCCAGAGTATTCTGGTGAGCGGCCTCCTTTCGGACAGTGGCGTATGCAGTTTCTTCGGTTGGAAAGGGCCTCCATAGAGAATAATTCTGGCTGTTGAGCTTGAGGTTTATTTGAAGGTTATCGGACAATTTTGGGTTCCGATTTTGTGGGTTGAGGCCATTCTTGAGCAGATTGGCGATTTGGATTGATAGATCTTCTCCCAAGTTACCGGCTTCGGCCATGGCAGCTTGGTTGAGAGGATGATTGATTTGGGTAAGGATGGACAGGGTAAGTGATGAGCAGGACGGTATTAGGACCGTGAACGCTGCTCTGATACCATGTTAAAAAGGTTTATTGAAAATACTGAATTGATGTGTATTTCTTGTGTGTTTCATTACAAAGAAAGATTATACAATTTATAGCCCAAAACCGTAATCTAAATATAGTATGTGAGCTCTGTTTACGGCTGGATACGGGCTGTTTACGAGCTGTCTTTTGACCCTCTTAACTTGGGAGATGATGCTTGACTGATCCCGCAATCTTAGATATCTTTAATTTTTAACAGTAATATAGAAATTTGATTAACAAATAGATATATTCTATCTAGGTTGCAAATGTGTGACACTTAAGTGGTTGGATGAACTCCATTCAGGATTACTAGATGAAGATTCTGCTTCTGTTGGTCTCCTTCTTTCGGTATAAAAACCAGGTTGTTTCGGTTCAGGCAATGGAATTTCGCTACCTAGCATAAGAACCACCATGGTCATGTCCGGCCTGTCTTCAGGATACTTTTGAACGCATAGTAAACCGACATGAATTGATCGTTTCACTTCTGAATGCACATAGGAACCCTTGATCGCGCCATCAAGCAACTCCAACTGCTTCCCATTCTTGTACAGCCTCCAAGCCTGAGCAATGAATTTCAGTTTAATATAAAGTGCAGGATAAAGGTGACTAGCTAGGTGTTAGTTAACCCTTAAAAACTTACATGTCCAAGAAGATTGAGATCATGATTCTCGTGACGAAATCCTCTATTTTTCTTTCCGCTTATGATCTCTAGAATTAATACACCAAAGCTAAAGACATCTGATTTGGTGGAGTATATTCCATCAATGGTGTATTCTGGTGCCATATATCCGCTACACAAAACCAATGAACAAATTAATTAGCATTAGTTAAGGTATAAATTAAGTTTAACAAAGCAAATCACCTGGCTCTGGTACCAGCTTGAGTTCGGTTCACATTTTATTAATTTGAAAAACAAGGGTTCGGTGATTTTCTTTATAAATGGAGTATGTAGTTATGCATAGCTATAATATAAGTGAATCATCTTTGTCATTTTTTAAAGGGGAATTGGCCTGTAATAATCTCACCTAGACCTTATTGGCCATTAATAATCAATCTCAGAATATTCCCCACCGGTCCCACCTTTCACCTATTTTTCCTACAATAGTCCCCCGTTAAAAAAACTTAACGGCTTTTGATCAGAATACAAGTCCATTGATGTAAAACTTACTTCGAAATGGTGCTCCAAGTGACTTGATTTTGGTTAATTGGAAATTTAAACATCCGAATTGAAGCGCCGTTTTCGATGGAGCACCGTTTCAAGGCAAGTTTTACATCAATGGACTCGTATCGTCGTTCTAATCAAAGCCCTAAAAAATATGTTTGTAATTTGAAAAAAAAGCTTAACTTTGTTAAGTTTTTTTAACGGTAGCATTGGAGGAAAAATTGGTGAAAGGTCGGATTGGTGGGGAAATATTCTGAGATGGGATTATTAATGGGCAATAAGGTCTAGGTGAGATTATTACAGGTCAATTTCCCTTTTTTTAAAAACTTATACAAGTTAACTAGTAATGCCTACCAAACCAACACGACCAGTTTGGTTTGCCGTTTTATAAAACAATTGTCAACGGATCGACCTAAAACTTCGTAAAAAAATCGCTTGACCATGAGCACCCTTAATTAGTGTTGATATAAATGAAATTCTTACTAGGTTCCCATTACTCTTCTTGTATTTGCTTTGGTGTCACTTCCATCCAAACTTCTCGCCAAACCAAAATCCGAAATTCTTGGATTCATATCTTTATCCAATAATATGTTGCTAGCTTTTAAATCTCTATGAATAATTCTTAGTCTTGAGTCCTGGTGAAGATAGAGAAGCCCCCTTCCAATCCCAATTATAATGGTGTAGCGCTTTGACCAGTCCATTGACTTTCTTTTTCCTTCATCTATCAGCCACATTGATGCAAAGTAAATGTATGTTAATTTATATGAACGTGTGAACCAAAAATAGATGCAAAAATCTAGAGCAAAATGTACCAAAATAAAAGAATTCAAGCTTTTATTAGGCATGTATTCATATATCAGCATTCTCTCGTCTTCATCAACGCAGCATCCTAAAAGCTTCACAAGATTTCGGTGCTGAAGTTTAACGATACATTTAACCTCGTTTTGAAACTCGTCTAGTCCTTGTTTTGATTTTCTTGAGTGCCTTTTCACAGCAATTTCTTTCCCATCCTCCAAGATTCCCTGGAAATAAATATCTTTGCTTAAGTGGATATTAGTTGATTTGCATACTACAAATTCTGTACCCATAAAATGAAAATTAGCTTCACGGGGCAGTATATTTTCCCAATAGATAAGTTACAGTTAAATGGTCAAGTAACATTTAAATTGAAACAAATTCAGAAAAAAAAAAAGTAAACTTATATCATTAACTTCACTTAATCAGTTTCAGATTTGAGAGATGCATGTCGAATCTTGAAAAATCTATAGTGACCCATCTAAATGTGTGACCATTTGAACCTATCAAACGGGCCAAAATACAAAATTTAGCTAGAAGGGGAACGTGTCAAATTGGTTGAACAAGTCAAACTAGTTAAAGTCAACTGTACATCAAAAACCCATACCATTTATTGTAATATTGTAGTTTCCATTTTCAAAATAATAGATCTTTGTAAATAAACCATGAATAGGAAGTGGTTGCGAGTCAACCCAACCTATTCGGTAAGTTCTAAAAATGGCCCGTTTTAACCCAACCCAAACCCATCTTATGAGTAATGTTACCTTGTAGACAGGCCCGAAACCACCTTCTCCAAGTTTACAATCATCTGAAAAGTTGTTTGTTGCATTTGCTATTGTGTTGAAGTCAAACAATGGCAATTCCCAGTCTTCTTTCTTTTTGTCACTGGCAAAGTTGTTTTCTCGAACCATAACAACGCTGGTTACTCCTGTAGATGAAAAGATCTAACGTTGTAAGTAATCCACGTGTCGTTTGGAAAGATTAAGATTTTCGGATATAGCAGAAACATTACCGTTCTTCTTAGGCTTTCTTTTCCTGTAAACAAACAAGCATATTACCAATAGAACCGTAGCTGACACGAGCACAGGAACAATTATAACTCTCGCTCTTCTCTTTGATTTAGCTTTCGTATCTGTTGAATAAAAATTGTAAAAATCTTTTATTTCTACCACAAGAATCCGTTACAAAAAAACTCACACAATGACATAATACCCTGCTAACCGGTAACCATTAAACAAGGGGAACATGGTAAAATGCCATTTGCGCTGCAAAGTTCGCCTTCAAAGCGGTTAAAAGCAGAAAACCAATGAAAGCTGGAATTGAACTTGAGACCTCCTCTGTTAGAGGGCCTTAAGCGCTTACAACTGTGTCACTAAGGAATCATTGGATTTTCTATTTCGGTTCGCTTTCAAGCCAAGTAAACCGAAAACCTAACCGAACCAAATTACATATTTCAGTTGAAACTGAATTGGATTTTCTATTTTGGTTCGGTTTATGTTTCAGGAAATTTGTATCCGATCAGGGGCGCAGATTCTAGTGGACGGGAGGGGGCGGCCGACCCACCGAACTTTTCGCTCAGTAGTGAAGAGTATGTAGTTTTCTTATAGAAATTTTTGGGTATATACGTTTTCGACCCTCGGTTTAATAGAATTTTTGGGTATATACGTTTTCGACCCTCCGGTCGGAAATCTCAAGCTTCGCTACTGATCCGGATCAAGCTGAATATCAAATAATGATTATATAGAATTTTCATTTAGCACAATCCAATCACAACTTTATCCCAGTCGTATTTAGCCCAACTCGATCCAACAACTACAAAATAATTAAAAATAAAATCGTAGAAAAACGAACAATTTGAATTCAGTTTTCGGTCCCAACCGAGAAGATTCCAAACCAATGAATCCCTATGCATAACTCCCTTGAAGGTTAATACAAGAATCTTGGACAAGAGCGTCCCGGACTAACATGACCCAAATTGTACAATAAATTATATATTTTGACCTGTTACCCAACCAGCTTGACCTGTGTTGCAAAATGTAACGAAATTTGTTCATACCTAATTCCGAAGCCGCCATTCTTATAAAGATATCCTGTCCATCTCCTACTGCATACGATCTAATATCAACCAAATCATCAAACCAAATCAAGCATCCACTTCCTCTTTTAATATCCAAAGTTGCATAAGCCGTACAATTACAATTCCTTAAACAAACTCTCTCACATTCTTCAATATTCATACTCACATTATACCAACTCCTCCTTGTATCCGGCACCTTCACACCCGATCTTTTCACAAACCCATCTCCCCCTTCACAACTCAACTCAACTCTCCTCACACACCCATTTGACCAATCGGCCCGTCTCCATTCCTCCGGTTCCCGAGGCTCAAACCCACTCAAACACACGCAAGCGGGCGAATCATTAATATTACAAATCCCATACGCCCCACATAACCCATAACGGTCACAATTATCCATCTGTCCAGACACATAAAGCCGCCACTCTCGCGCCCTTTCAATCCAAATAAACCGCTGTATCCGCCCTTCCGGATTTAAAACCATCCGCGACACAACCGAGTTACTAACAAGCTCATACTTATAATAAAGCTCCCTCTCATTAAACTCGAACCCGAATGTATATATATCATTCGGCTTCAAATTTGGCATCCCACTAAACCGCAACCCATTCCAATACCCGGAGTTAAACTCCACTTTCGACCCTTTTCGCATTAGAATTTGTGGGTACCCATCCGGATCAAACCGATTCGTATACTCCCCTATAGAAGGGTCATCAGCACTCTTCCAAGAAGTCAAATATTTATTCAAACCTTCAACAAAATCAATACCAAACTTCATGCTCGGTAGAAAAGTATCCCCAGGGTAATCAAAACTTTGCCACAAGTAGTTTTCGACCGCGAAGTCGTTTTCGTTTCTGATCACAAGATTTCCAGTGTCCAGCAGCTGTGCTACTGGAGCTACTACTGGAATATTGTTGTTCGAGTTTAGCGACGAGTTTGATGACCAAATAATGTTGTGTGTATGGTCAAGGAGCATTAGAGTTCCTTGATCATTGAGTGTTAAGACACCTGAGGTGTCATTAAGTGGTGTTTCTCTGTTGGCGACCCAAACAACTGTTGTGAGTGATATTTTGTTGTACCATATACCGAAATAGCGGTTGTTGGATCTTGTGGAGGGGCTGAAAAAGCCCATTTTGAAGATTTCATCGTCGGAAATGATGGTTTGACCGTCGCTAATGTTTTGGTTTGGGGTGATGGTGCTTGTTGATGTTGAGGTTAGTAAGAGAGTTGAAATGGTAAGGAGAAATGGGAATATGGGAAGGTGTTTCATGGTTGGTGGGCGGGTTATGATTTGTTTTGTCACGAATACTTTGTTTTGTAGTTTAAAGAGTTGACTTTTAGGATTTGGTGGTTACCATGAATACCCTTCGAGATTGAAGTTTTGTATTTGCAATTATCTTGGTGGGTTTTATTTGAAAGTGGGGTCAAAGTAGTAATTTTCTACACACGGGATCGGAGGTAAAGCAAATCTTGTTTTAATTTTATTTAATGACGTTTGAAGCTACCCAAATACCTTGTTTTATTAAACTGTTGTTTACTTATTTATTTTACGACTTTAGATTTCATATATGTTTCTTATACCAGTTAGGTGTTAGCGATGCGTCGGAAAACATAAAAAAATTAGTTTGTTGGGTTCTAAGTCCCGACCATCACCGAAACCAAAATTATGGTTAAGGATATTTTAAAGTACCATTCGGTTTTGTTATTAGTGGCTATTTGGTTCGGTTTTTTCAGCTATCCGTCAAACCAAAACCTTTGGCATGGGCTAAAACCTTTTTGAACTTTTTGTTAAAAATTGAAATCAAGCCAAGATAAATATATTACGACTAAACAGGATAAATATTATACCCATTTAATGAAAATAATATGATTTAAGCTCAAGTAAGAGTATTAAGTCTTTGTACTAATATATATGGTTGTAGCAGTGGTTTGGCTAGTTTGGATGGATTGTGTAGTTTGAGTGGATTGAGGTGTAGTGACTTGGTTGTAGCAGTGGTTTGGCTAGTTTGGATGGGTTGTGTAGTTTGAGTGGATTGAGGTGTAGTGACTTGGTGAGGAGTGGTTTTGACTTGCCTTGCAGGTTGTCTTCTAGTTGTAGCAGTGGTTTGGCTAGTTTGGATGGGTTGTGAAGTTTGAGTGGATTGAGGTGTAGTGACTTGGTGAGGAGTGGTTTTGACTTGCCTTGCAGGTTGTCTTCTAGGAGGTGCTTCTGTTGAAGTGCCAGAATTTTCTTGAGCTTTTGGCCTTTTAAACTTTTCTTCTACTGCTAAGACGTCTTTGGCTTGTTTGCTATCTATCCTTTTCTCTTTCTCTATATCATCCTCATTTTCCTTTTTGTTAGCAGACAAATCAGGTTTCTTTTGAGCTCTTCTAATATGAGGAGGTAATTTTCTCATTCCTTCTTCATTCTCCCCTTTTTTGGCATCATTAGGATACACAGGGTAAAGAGCAGAGCCTGTACTTTTGAGAAGATGATCTTTAATGGTCTTGATCTCAACTTGAGTATCTTTGTACCTAGTTTCAACCATAGTTCTGATAAGTTCCATGTGAATGTTGTGAGTGGAATATGCAGACCGTTTTCACGAAAAATTGTTGAACAAATGTCCATAACTCTTTCACAAGATCAACATTGGATGGTTGAGGCTTTGAGTTTTGTACCAAGATTTTCAACATGTATTTCATTTCATCTACAAAATATTCTATCTTTTTTTGCATCTTAAACCGTCACCGAAATTAATAGTATCATCTAAAGTCCCATAAGAGGTGGTTGTATCTGGTTTAGACACATGAGGAATCTCAGTGTGTTTAAAGCCAGATGCCTCTTGTTCTTGGTTCTAGGGACTTCCAAGCAGGGGCGTGCCCACCCCAAACCGTGGATGGGCGGGCGCGCCCCTTGAAAAATATTTTTTATTGTTACTTTTTGCTAGAAATCCCGATTGCATCCCTTGGAAAATTTCACCTACACCCTTTGAAAATTTTCAGCTGCCCACTTAAAAAAATATTATGACTTTATAGTAAAAATAAACAATGATTATTATTTGGTATATAAGTATATAATACAATTTGTATAATTATTCATTAACCACTTAATTACTTAACCTAATCTAAGCCCATTCCACAATCTATTTTTTATCAACCCAACCCAAAGAAATTTGAACTAAATAAAATAACCCAAACTCATCCATCCATTCCAATTCCAAATCCTGCCCTAAGAAAACTCCTAGTGGCTAGACGCCATTGCTCACGGCCAGATGGCTATTTTTGCTGGAAGAAACAAAATTCCGGTAGGACCGATCCATATTATACCAGAATTCCCGTATAGAACTAGTATGGTTTCTCTATTGATTTTTTTTTTTGTTTTATGTGATGGTTATCTTTTAACATGTCCACTACATACACATTGTATGAGCATGATCTTTTGTGAGGATTAGTTTTTTAACCATCTCCATCAGTTATTGTTGGCCAATTGCAAGTCTTGAATGTTAACACTTGGGCCAACAGTGGTTTCACCATTTCCAATGAGTTAACTATATCCAACAGAGTGTCTATTTACCATTGGCTTTTGAGGCATTTTGGCAACGTCTTCATACCTGTAAGGCATTCTATGACAAGCTGGTTGCCCATAGCCTCTTGGATATTTGTTTGAGGGAGGAGCATCAGTGACTTGAACCTCCCTATAAATAGGGTTATAATTCAAAGCCATGGTAAATGGTGTTTGAACACATTCAAACTTTTCAGGAGTTAGTTGTGACCCCTTTTTGGTAGCACCAATTCCTTGAGTAGCAAATGATTTAGTTGTGAACTCATTGAGCTAATTGAGCAGCATGAACAGTGGCTTTATGTTTTAAATTGAAATAATATGGTCATTTTCTTTTAGAGCTTCTTTGTGACAAATCATGGTTTGATTCAAAAGGCTTTCATATTTTTCTCTTATCATGATGTTCACAGCTTTGATATCCCCAAATGCCTTGATGCATCGCTCAGAACAAAGTTCTTTAACTATTTCAATGGATATGTCAACATTTTGTGAGAGTTCATCAGTTGTTGACCCAACATGTGGCACTATGCAAGAACCATCAGTTTCACTAGTGCTTTGATCTGAAAGTCTCACTTAAAATTTTAAGTGCAACAAGTGCAAGGTTCTTATTACCTTGATCCATTACAATCTTGCCAATATGCTCATCATTTAGATCCTCAGGCAAACTGCTCCAATCTATAAAGCTTTGAGTGAAAAAGCTTTGTTGAGTAGATTCTGTTGTAGAGCAACCACTAGTTTCGGAAACTACTAGTGCATGAGCCTGGGATTGAACTGGTGATTGTGAAGATGTTTGGGCATGTGTTTTTGGCATGTTATGTGTGCAAGTTGATATTGTGGTGGCCCGTTAGCATATTGATATGCCATTTGAACTAGTCCATGTGTAAGGTGAGCAGCATATTGTGTAGATGGACCATGGGCAATTTGAGAAGAATATTAATATGCATTTGAAAAACTTGATTGTTAACCAGTAGTTGTGTTAGATTGATTCAATTGACTAGGGTAGGTCACATAGGATGTGGGGTTCTGTGTAGGACTTCTACATTCCCTAGAAAAATAACCTAGTTTATAGCACTCGTAACATTCAACCTTGGACTTATCCTTTTTAAATTTATCCATATCCTCCAAACCAGGAAACTTTCTACCAGTTTTATTGTAAAATTTGTTTGACTTAATACTTCAAAGTGCAAGCCGGTCAAGAATGTCAAATTCTTTCTGATTAATTAGATCCATTGGCTTCTTATCATATATCATTAGTGCAAAATTCTGGTTTCCCACAGGTGATGAGTTAAATTGGGCATTAAAACCAGTAGTTATGTCAACATAATGATCATAAACTCTGATCACTCATAATGTTGGTTGATGCTGATCCATCATGACTCGTCAAGGTTGTGTTACCATAGGAGTAATCATCAGCAACTTTTCCAGTTGACATGAACTTCTAATTTTTATCTACTTCTCTCAAACATGAGGAGTTTGCTATGAAGTTGTGTCAGAGTCATTTTTTTAATCCAGTAAGTGTATTCCACTTGTCAGGGAGAGATCTCAAGAATCCGTGACTCAGAGCAGCATTTGTGTAGTTTGATTAGCAAGCCTTAGCTCACTGATTAACATTAAATCACTCAAAGTGTTGAGTCGGAGATTCTTCCTTAACATGAGTGAATGTTTCATACTATTGGTTCAGAATTTCCCTATTGTTCTCTTGTACCTCATATGTACCTTCAAATCATCCCATAATTCTTTGGCATTCTCACAATGGAGCAATCCAGCATAGATTTCATTGGGTAAGGTCATGTCCAGTATCCCGAATGCCTTAGCATCGAGTTGCAATTTTTGAAAATTTTTCCAGAATAGTCTATAGGGTTCTTAGGAACATTTGTATTTGGTTTTTCAGTACTCGGCACAGAAGGAACATAAGGGCCATAAACCACTGACCTCCAACAACGACTGTTCTGCTGGGATAGGTGGTGACGCATCCTTCGTTTCCATATCTTTAATTCATGGAGAACTAGCATCATAGGCTTGTTTGTTGATCCGGTTTTGTGAGGATCATGAGTGATTGATATTTCTTTAAATTATATTGAGTTTTTCTCAGAAATAGAGTATCAAAATCAATTTAATGTTCTGATTGGTCGAATTCTTCTCAAGTCTTGATCACTTAAATCAATTATCAATTTGAGCTTAGTTTGTCTCATGAATTAACGGTGAAGTCAATTTAGTGTAACCGGGGTGAAGTCCATTTAGTGTAACCAGATCTAGATCTGATACAAATTGTTGGATCTAAGAGTGTGTGTTTGTGTGTGTTTTTTATAAAACAGTTTAAAAATCAATCAAAACAATAATAATAACAATAATAATAATAAAAATAATAATAATATAATAATAATATTATAATAATATACGCATCAATCAATACACAATTGGATTTGGGAAATGATTGTCAAATGACTTCATATTATTCATCATGATTTAAGTATAATCAAAGGTACAAATTCACTCTCCCTCACCATGTGCACACTCTCTCGATCTTACTTCATCTGCTTTTCTCTCTATATATAATTTGATCAAAGGATATTAAGCTCTAGAGTTTTAAATATTACATTGAGGTATTGTTCTATTTATAAAGGAAAAACTGGTGGTGACGTCACCATGAAAGCTCCCTAAACAACATATTAAATGATGTAACTACAAAACTGTTGGACTGTTAGAAAAAGCTACTGTTACATTGAAATTACTGATAAATACAAGGAAATATTGGGATTCCAAAACTACCGGAAGGATTCCAGCACTTTTGGAATTCATTATTTTTGTCTTCTGTGTTGACTTGGTCTTTGGTATTCAGCTTTGAGTTGTTGACTCGGGTGTTGACTTGTTAACTAGCACTTTATCTTCTCAGCACTTGTACTCTATCTTCAGTACTTTGACGCAAGTAGTTCTTGTTTCAGCATTTTTGGTTGGTTGTTAGTAAAACTTGCAAGGGGAACTTCTGGTACAACTGAGTTGAACTTTAATTTTATTCCATTAGGCATGGATGATGATTCCGTGAGTTTTGGCTTTCATCATTAACATATCTTATATAACCCAACATACTTTATAAATTAATTTTTTAACTGTATTTTGTACACTTAAATATCATCTAACATACAATTACCAGACTCATAGGTTTTTAATCTAATATTCATAATTATATTATTATAATATAATATTCATAATTATGTGATTATAATATAAAATAAATGAAGAAGTAAAATGATGACACTTATTATGTTCACATGCTTCATAATTTTTGTTTGATACAAGGATAATTTAAGCTTAAAAGTTATGGCATACATCATTATCCTATCCGTAGTGGGCGGTTTGAGGCCCGAAACGCCGCCTAAAGCGCCCCCACACCATTATGTGGAGCGCTTTAGGGTTATTAAATTGGATCCCGTTGTATATAAAACGGCGGTTTCAATCTCAAATTCAAACTTATATCCGTTGAATAACGGATCTATTCTTAAAAAAAATCATTTTACTTTATATATATATATATATATATATATATCACCTTACATTTTATTCACACACAACTATCTCAACCAAATACATCTACCATTCTAAAAAATAATGGGTTCTCCATCGGATGATTCGTTCACCAATATTTATGAAGATTCTTTTCGGCTGAAGAAACCGCTGAGGAGGAAGAAGCGGTTACGAGTGCATGCGGTGCGTTGATACAAGCCATGGGACACGCTGTACCTACTCCTCCACGACCCATATTGAGGCGCACCTATATATTGAGAGACCGGGAAGCGGCAAACGAGCGTTTGATGAAAGACTACTTTGACCCCACACCGGTTCACGGACCAGACGTTTTTAGACGCCAGTTTAGGATGAGCCACAGTTTATTTTTACGCATTAACGAAGATTGGGAAGCAAAGTATGATTACTTTAAGCAAAGAATGGATGCTAGAGGATATCTAGGGTTCACCTCAATTCAAAAGGTAACTTCCGCTTTACGTATACCAGACACCTACGACATAAATGACGAGTACTTGAAGATGGGGGAAAAAACAACACGTGATACCGTGGAGCAATTCTGCTTAGGTAATTATTTATACCTATTTTATTTTAACGATTCGTCACTATTTATTAAATTTTATATTTTTAATTATTTTTAAGTATATGCCAATTATATGGAAAACGTTATTTAAGAGATCCATCTTGGAACGACCTTCAAGAAATATACGAGGTGCATTTAGAAAAGCATGGAATTCCTGGCATGATCGGAAGCTTGGATTGTCGTCATTGGCGTTGGTATAATTGTCCAGCCGCATGGAAAGGTCAACATACACGCGGTGACCAGAAAGGACCGACTATAGTTATACAAGCGGTGGGGTCACATGACCTGTGGGTTTGTTCAGCCTTCTTTGGTGTCGCTAGGTGTATGAACGACATTAATACCTTTGAGTGTGCACCTTTGTTAGAGAGCTACATTTCTGGAACGATACCAAAAGCCGGATTTCATGCTAATGGGAGCGACTACGAACATGGTTACTATCTGGGCGATGGTATCTACCCGGAATATTCTAATATTGTTAAGACTTTTTCTGAGACGCTCGATGAAAAAAGACAATATTTTAAAAAGCTGCAAGAGTTTACGCGAAAGGACATTGAGAGGTGTTTTGGGGTTCTTCAACAACGATGGCATTTTATTAGAAATCCATGTCGTATGTGGCATAAATATAGAATTCGAACGGTCATATACGCTTGCATCATTTTGCATAATATGATCATAGAGGTTGACGGGAAAGCAATATGCAAAAACTACTTTCCAGAAGATGAAGTTGTAGTAACCTAAGCAACAATGGAAGAGAGGTTGGTGAATGCTCAACTATTGCGATCTAGGGAACTACATAATGCATTAAAGGCGGATTTGGTTGAGCATGCTTGGGCGATTCGTCCAATTGGAGGCACTAGTGGCGCCGAAGAAGAAGAAGATGAGGAATTCGAAGACGGGTACCATGTAGACGGGGGATTTGATGATGGAGAAAATGAAGAGGAAGAAGGAAAGAACGACGTCGAAGGGAGGAATAAATGTTTTTATTTTTTCTCTTTAATGTTATTTTTTTTATTTTTAGTGTAATGTTTTTATTTTTATTTTTAGCATAATGTTTTTATTTTTATTTTATTATAATGTTTTTTTATATAGTTAGATATTAATATAAAATAATGGAAATTAATAATTGAGTAATGATAACGTAGGGGCGTTTTGACTACGACATCTAATGTCAAAACGCCCCAAAAAGCCTCATGCTGACGTGGCACGCCACGTGTTAGACAATGTCCATTCAGAGGCTTTTTGACTACACATGGCCTTACTATCTAATATTGGTAGAAATAGTCAAACTTTATATCATGCAAATTATCTGTCAATGAGAATTTTCGTATAACTTCTAATAAAGAATGTCTAATTTTTTTTATTTTTTTTTAAACGCCAACGAATCCTTCAAATGGGCTACTGACAAAATTCACCACATCGGCATACACTCGCCTTAGGAACCGGGGAAAACCCTCACCTAGGGCCAAAGCCCGTGAACACTCGCCCGAAGGCATGACAGTGCGGTGAGGTAAAACCCGCTCAGTTCAAGGATCGAACTAGCGATTGCCGCCTACTCGCCTAGTCTCTCATCATCACCAGGTGCCACAGAAACTAAATACTGGGGGGAAAGAATTGAACTTAAGTCACTTAGGACACCAAGTCTCTTCTTTACCACTCCACCGCATAAACTAAATAAGAATGTCTATTATTATGTAAATTTCACATATCTAAATATATTTCTTGTTTATTTTACGGTACAATATTGTATTATTGATTTAGTCTCCCGGATAAAGTGGTCCAGCAAAGCCACGTCTCATTATCGCTTTATTTTCACCTTTCACAGGTTCTCAATGGCCATAAATATATATTAGGATTTGCAAATATGAACACGAAGATAATAATTTAATAAGGTGAGGCTTGTATTGTTTATTGTATATCAAAATGTTTTGACGTTGAATAATTCAAATCTGAGAAGAAATAATTGAGAAAATAATAACTGTATTGTTATTCATTCAACTATATCTTTATATACATGTACATATGTAGTAGAAGATGTAACAGAAGATGAGAGAAACCCGGACATAATATCTGTATTCATAACACTCCCACTCAGATATATGTTACTACTTATTATACATTGTTAACAACATACTTCAAGATGTGTTAAATAGGTACTTCAGGACCTAAATAATAAATAGATACAACTGGATCAGTTATACTGCCTCATTAAAAACCTTACTAAGAAAACCTAGTGTGACAAAACTTAGTTAAGGGAAAAAGAGTGCAGCGTGTATAATTCTCCCCCTAAGTTCAACAAACATCTTTCAATCTACGGAGATCGATCTTGTTTGATAATTGTTCAAAACTGCTTCTAGGTAAAGATTTTGTGAATAAGTCAGCTAAATTTTCACTTGACTTATCTGACGAACATCTATTTCTCCTTCTTTCTGCAAGTGTATATGTTGTGAAAAACTTTGGTGCGATGTGTTTTGTTCGATCACCCTTGATGTAACCTTCTCTGATTTGAGCTATGCAAGCAGCATTGTCTTCATAAATAATCGTTGCCTCCTTCTTGATCTGTTCTAATCCGCATGCTTCTTGTATGTGAGTAATCATTGATCTCAACCACACGCACTCTCGACCGGTGTCATATAGTGCTATTAGTTCGGCATGATTTGATGACGTTGTTGTAAGTGTTTGCTTAGTTGACTTCCAAAAAATTGATGAGCCACCGTATGTGAATACATAACCTGTTTGAGATTTTGCTTTATGTGGGTCTGATAGATATCCAGCATCGGCATAACCAACAAGCTCGGACTTTTTATCTTTCTGGTAGAAAAGACCCAAGTCTTGTGTCCCACAAAGATATCGGAATATATGTTTTATTCTATTCCAATGGCTGCATGTTGGATTTGAACTGTATCTTGCTAGTACATGCACCGAAAAAGAAATATCGGGTCTTGTGTTATTTGCAAGATATATAAGGGCACCGATCACACTTAAGTACGGTACTTCTGGACCAAGTACTTCTTCGCCTTCTTCATGAGGGCGGTAAGGATCCTTATGTGGATCTAGCGGTCGGACAACCATGGGTATGCTAAACGGATGGGCTTTGTCCATATTAAAATGTACTAACATCTTCTGGATGTAGTTTGACTGATGGACGAATGTACCATTACGCAAATGCTCGAACTGCAGGCCGAGACATAATTTTGTTATGCCAAGATCTTTCATCTCAAATTCTTTCTTTAATATATTAGCAGTTTTTTCTATCTCTTCAGGAGCTCCAATGATGTTTATATCATCAAAAATGACTGCTATTATAGTGAAATTTGAGTGTGATCTCTTTATAAAGACACATGGGCTAATTACATCAGACTTATATGCTTCTTTTTCGAGATATTCACTGAGCCGATTGTACCTCATACGACCAGATTGTTTAAGACCATAAAAAGATCTTTTTAGCTTTATAGAACACATATCTCGAGGTATTGATTTTAATGCTTCGGGCATTTTTACCCCTTTTAGGTATTTTCATGTAGATGTCATTTTCAAGTGTCCCATACAAGTATGCAGTGGCGACATCCATAAGTCTCATTTGAAGTCCTTGTGAGATTGCAAAGCCAATTAGAAATCTAAGGGTTATCGCATCCACTATAGGGGAATACGTTTCCTCATAATCAACTCCTGGGATTTGGGAAAACCCTTGTGCTACAAGGCGTGCCTTATATCGTACAATCTCATTCTTTTCATTTCTTTTTATAGCAAACACCCATTTATAATCTACTGGTTTGACGTCTATGGGTGTTCGGACTACAGGTCCGAAAACATTTCGCTTTTCAAGCGAACCTAACTCAGCCTTTATGGCCTCTTGCCATTTTGGTCAATCAACTCTATGCACTCTTCTAGAGTTTTAGGTATGTAATCATTTTCATTGATTACATCCGTTGCTATAGCATATGCAAATATATCATTAACACGTGTTTCATTTCGGTTCCATATTGTACTATTTTGTACATAGTTGATAGAGATCTCGTTTTCATTTGGTACTAGTGTGTCTTCTGGATTTTCATTTTCCTCTGGAATTATATTTTTCTATTCTGGGAGATTTACCTCTTCTAGGGTTTCATATACTAAGTTCTCACCAACTGATTTATTCTGCTCTTTCCGTTTACATGGGTTCTTATCTTTGGAACCTATTGGTCTCCCACGTTTTCTTTGTATGGTAATCGCTTCTGGGATTACTTCAACTCGAGCAGGTGCATTTAATGCTGGTATGTGTGACTTTGTCACACTATTTGTGTCTGTGAATGCATCTGGTAATTCATTTGCGATTCTTTGCAAATGTATAATCTTTTGGACTTCAGATTCACATTGACCACTTTGGGGGTCGAGATTTGATAACGATGATGCATTCCATGTTAACTCTTGTGTTACCAGTCTTTCTTTAGTCTTATCTCCCCCTAAGACTGGGAATACTGTCTCGTTAAACTGACAGTTAGCAAAGCCTGCTTTAAACATGTCACCCGTTAATGGTTCTAAATATTTAATGATAGACGGGGAACAAAAACCAATTGTAAATGCCCAGTCTTCTCTGTGGTCCCATAATGCTACGTTGTGGTGGTGATATCGGTACATCTACCGCACAACCAAATATTTTGAGGTGGGACAGATTTGGTTCTCTTCCGGAGACTAGTTGTAATGGGGAGTATTCATGATCGGCAGTTGGTCTTAATCGAATTAGTGCAGCAACGTGTAGAATAGCATGTCCCCATGCGGAAGATGCAATTTGCATCTCATTAGGAGAGGTCTAGCGATTATTTGTAATCGTTTAATTAATGATTCACTAAACCATTTTGTGTATGAACATGAGCTACTGGATGTTCAACCTTTATCCCAATCGACATACAATAATCTTTAAAAGCTTGGGATGTGAATTCTCCTGCATTATCCACTCGTATTGTTTTAATTGGATTTTCAGGGAAATGAGCTCTCATTGTATTATTTGGGCTAATAGTCGGGCAAACGCTACATTTCTGGTAGCTAAAAGACTCACGTGTGACCATCACGATGAGGCATCAATTAAGACTAAGAAATAGCGGAATGGACCACAAGAAGGATGTATAGGCCCACAAATGTCCCCTTGTATTCTTTCTAAAAATGAGGGGTTTCTTGTGTTAACTTAGTTGGTAAGGGCTGAGTAATAAGTTTGCCTAGAGAGCATGCCGCACCTGATAAATCTTGTGATAGCAAGACTTTTAAATTCCTTAGATGGTGCCCATTTGTACTTTTAATCATTCGCATCAAGAGTCCATGGGAGATAATTATTTCCCGAGATGTCAAGTATGACGAATTCGAGTTTGATAAGTTCGACATTCTATCTACAAATGAAAGTTAGGTGTGAAATTTTGTGAAATAAATATCTAATAAAACTCAAATGTAAGTTTGTTTATCTGATTAAAAAAATACATAAAAAGCATAAGACAATGAGAAGGAAAAAAACTGGAATTACGTTTAAATAATAGTTATAAGCTAGTTGTTAGTTGATGCTACATTTAAATACATGTAGTAAACTAGTTGATTATAGAAGGATAGATAATTGGTTCAGGGTGAGTATTAAGAAATGCATGCAAGCAATAGTGATAAAAATGATATATGTAAATATAACATTCATAAAAGAAAAGAAAAAAACTCAATTAAGAAGGGTCTGGAAGAAGATAGAGGGTCCATTCAATGCGTTGGGATAATCTAAACCGTTGATTGGTAAAGAAAATATATAACGATCAGAAAAATAAGAATTAAATGGGAACTTAAGGAAGACAAAAACAATACGCCATCTAGTATCTCTTGGAAAAACTTTGGGCGTTGATGTTTCTCCCGAATCTGCACTCACCTAGTTTTCACATTTTATTTCCGATTTGAGCGGGTGTTGACTGTAACAACTACGGGAAACTCGCCGGTGGGTAGAACGGATGAAAAAGTCGGTGGTGGTCGACAATAATGCTTGTCACAAGGGGGGTCACCGGAGAAAAAAAACAGAGATCAATAACATCAAGCGATTGAAAACAAAACGTGCAGTCCGATAAGGTTCCAGAAGCAACCAAACAAGTCGATATCTTCGTCACACATTCACATCTAATCGGTAACATGACGGCAGTGATTGTCGAACTAATTCGTGTTTCGTAGTTACAGTACTAAGGCAAGGTCTAATCTAAAAGCATGTTTACATTCTATACTAATAAACTGCAAGAAACAAAATGTGATTGTCGATTTCAATATCCTACTCACAGACAAACGATTATATCTCATATGACTTTGAAAAATATTTTGCAAGGTTGAAACATTAAAAAAAATTATACTCTTTACGATAAACCAAAATTGCATCTTCTTCATCATACTTGTTTGTTCTAAAAAGAAACAGATCTAAATCTTTTTTTAAGAATCCAGACATAAAATAACACACACTCTGTTTTGTGTGTTTGTTATCCATCTATCTCTTTTTTTTAATGTCAATAAATAACATTGAATCACAAAAAAAGATTGTTGATATGTGTGATTCAAGTGAGTAAAAGATTGTATATCTACCAAATATATGCATGGGACGTTAATGAATATTACCTGGATTGATGATTGTGTGGATGAAGTAGAATTCCAAAATAGGTGTGAGCCAATGTAACAGTAGAACACTGCTATAGAGCCGCCAGAACAAGAGAAATCGTCAACAAGCAGAATGGGTTAGAGCTGGGTGCTGATAACGTGAGAAGAAATAATTGAGAAAATAAGAAGTGTATTGTTATTCATTCAACTATATCTTTATATACATGTACATATGTAGTAGAAGATGTAACAAAAATGAGAGAAACCCGGACATAATCTCTATACTTATAAATCAAAATAACTATACACTTGGCTGGATTTAAGCCCACTCTTTTAATTTTTTCTCCTAACTTGCTGCCACATAGGATTTTTATACACGTGTCTTATTTTCTTCATTTTACGTGTTTGGTCTTCTCGTCCCTTGAATCTCATTCTAATTAGGTTATGCAGAACCCTCCCTACCCTTCTCCTACCTTCAGCTGCCCATATCTAGAACACCTATTCCACTGATTCCACCCTAACGATCTTCATCTGTCTCAAACAAAATCGCTATCATGAATACCCTAAATCAGATGACAATGGTCACCTTTATGTTGAACACACGGATGGCCCATCTAGGTTGAAGACGTCGCCGTAATCGCAAGCATTTATGGTTTGATCGAACTCGAGTTCAAGGTATGGTTTGATTACGAAGTGTGAATTGTAAATGTTTTGAGATTTGATATGGATATGGATATGATGGAAGTGTGAATTGTTATATGTTTGAGATTTGGTATGAATGTAAGTAGTGGAATTTGTTTATTTTTTTAGGTTTAGATTATACCTAGATAGATATCCACTGTGATTAGGATTGCTTCTTTACTTGACTTGCTCGTGTTGACATACATGATTGAATTATTTCATTTTCTAGAGAAAAAAAATGCATATTGATATAATGCAACTATTGTTTCGTCTTATTTGTTGATTGAAATTGAAATCGAAGGGTAAACATTTGAAAAAAAGAAGAAGATTGAAATACGTACTTTCTGCCGCCATTGAATAGTGGGAACAAAGGGGAACGGAATCAATGAAGCTTACAAGGTTAGAACTTTGTGTATGTAATTCTTGGTTCTAACGCTTAAATTGCGCTTAAGGGCTAGGATTTGAAGCACAGTAATGTGATTTTAATGACTTTTTTTACACTATCTATAAATGTATATGTGTATGGATTTTCTGATCAATTGATTGGTTTTAGACTAATATATTTGACAAAGGAGGTGATGTTTGGGATTAAATATTAAGAGAAAGGAAATACGAGATAAATAACCAATACATCGAAGATTTTTTTTTGTCATTCTATATGATTAGTTAACTTATTCGTGATGCTTGACAGCGTAAGTCACCTTAAAAGTGTTCAGTGTGTTCAGCTCAATTATGATAGTTCGATTATCAAGTTAATGATATCAATTTCATTATGTAGGTTAATTACTCCTTAGTCATTGAATTTTGTTGCAGCTGCCAAAATACCCTACTACAGACCTTAAATAGAAGTGCCACTGGATTTTTAAGTCAACATTCACCGGCGTCAATAGATGAAACGGGTCAATTCAGGTTTATTATTGTTGTAACGGGTCAAACAAATAACGTACTAAAAGATTAGCTAAAATGAAATGGGTCAGATGCTTTAGATGAATGGTCAATCAGAATTCACCTATTATGAAGTGATAATTTCCTAAATCTTTTCAAAATAAATAAAAAGATTATATCATTATTTCTAAGATAGAGCTTTAAGTTTATATTTTACCACCTGGTTTGCCCTAACCTATATCGACAAGCTACCCAAATTGATTAACCCATTATTGATATCATCTTTGTAGGTTGTTGATGGTATTTGGAAGGTGTGCTCTGGAGCCGGTGGTTCGATCCAGTTTTCTATTCCTCCTGCAATCACATAAGATACGCTCAACTTGGTGATGCTTGATCAGGGTCAAAAAACGGGTTGGGTCGTTCCAAGCGTGTTTTATAATGATTGATAATCTCAGTCGTATTCATACACTTGTCCAAATCGCTTGCTGTGATCACACATCTCTATTATATGATATAATGAGAACTTTGAAGGATTATAACATCCAGGTATTAATCTACAACATTTGTCTAATTATGTGATATGCTTTGAAGGGTGTTTTAGTAATTATATAAACTTTGTATAACAGATCCCACACAGGCTCTTTACTATGAAAAGAAAAATGGATAGTGATCCTTTAGGTTATATATATTCTTTTTTATGAAAAAGGCTCCATTTTTAATTCACACATTGATATATTTTATTTAGAGTTAATTACACAAATGGAAGAGTGTCGCATGTTCAAAGTATAAAGAAAACGGATCACAACTCAAGATCTTGTAAGAGCTAGGGACAAGCAGCATCACAGACTGAGTGATATTGTTTTATTTTCTTTTTTTTACCCTAATTTGGTCTGTTTTTTGGGTGTTTAAAAACTGAATTTTGATTGTCTTTTAATTTGTTTAAATTCTTATTAATGTTTGATAGTGTGTGGCCTTTCGAGTTTTGTTTGGTTACTTATAAATTGACCGAGAAATGTTTGTTTGCTTTACTTATGAATTGATTCAGATTTGGTTGTCTGATACTGTGTTGGCAGCTGCATTTTGGTTTAGTGTTGCTGTTTATTTTGGTTAATTAAATTTTAGTATGGAATTACATATATAATATGATCATTCTGATCAATGTTGTAAAACAGAAATTAAATCAATTAAGAACAAGGTTTTGGGCCAATTTTCTAATGTATGCTTACAGAGAAATTGAAAACAGAAATGAAAGGTGCTCAAATGGAAATGGCTACTGTTGCTAATTAAATAAACAAAAGAAATATAATAAAATGATACCTACATCTGCATACTGCCTATGAATTACTTTATATTTCTAAATTTATAAGCAGTAATAATAACTAAAATTATGATTTCTATGCTCAGTGTTCTACGTATCTACATTTAAAAGTTATGTTTACAAAAGATATTAGTTCAGCCCGTGTTTTACACCGGTAACTAACCTAGTATCTGTATTCATAACAAAATCAATTTAAACCACAATAGATTATTCCATAATTCAAATATTTTGACTTTTCACATTTCCGCGGTTGACCTTTGATCAAACTCACTAGTTTTATGCAACAATCATCACAAATAAAAAGTTTCTACAATAATTAATATAATTTAATGCAACAATGGGTACCTTTTGGTCTTTTGCTGAGTAGTGGATGACCTACGGTGAAGGGCATTGCATTGCTGTTTGGAATTTATGGTACCGTATTGAATTGGGCTTAGAAATGGTTTAACCGAACGTATCGGGTGATTCAACTGGGTGTATTGAGCGGTTTAACCGATTCTACCGGACAATTCTACCGGTACAACCGGCCGGTTATTGAATACCGAACTTTAACACTGGATTTATTATTACAATGAGGGAAATTTAGCTAGAATCATGTCTGTTAGACAATACAACAAAATTCGGTATTATCGCCCGAAATTTGTGACTAATAAAACTATTGCAAAGTTAGCGACCGGTTTGTGGCTGATAAGAATGATCACAAATTGTGGTTCTTTTGCGACCGTTTTTAGTAAGTCGCAACTTTTTAGAAAATCTCAGTCCCAAAATCGACAGCAAATTTGTAAAAAAAATGTAAATCATGTCGTAAAGTCGACCCATAACCGGTCGCAAACTTAGCAACAACAATTGCGTTGCTAAAAGGGTTGGTAACGCATTTTTGTCCAAAACAGATAGCGATGGAGTGATCCAAAAAGGGAAATTAAATTCGTTTTGTGACCGTTTTTAACACTTTCTAAAGCCGAATGAAAAAAAAACGTTATATTTGTAGGCGAACAAATTCGGAAGTATCAACTACCATTGTCGTTTTCCGCATCTGCAATGTTCGAAAGGAAACTTGACTAGGATGAGCCATCGAGACCAATTATTCTTGGGGTTCGTCTTTATCTTTTCTGCTTATAAGACGATAACAACTGTCATTTCATCTGATGACGACGGGTCTTTGTTGAAGCTTAAAATTTTTCGTTTGAAGATTTGTTGAATAACACCTTTTTTGTTACCATCCAAGAGTGACTAGATAATAAGAATTGTTTTCATAATTATTTGACAAATGTGATGATTTTTGGCCATGTCGTGTCACATCTAGACGTCCACCTTAGACTTTTATGAACATTTGTCTCATTCAATTCACTTATATTCATATAGATACATATTCAACGATTCTAGTAACACCAACATAGTCTTTGACGCATTTAAATATTATGATCCATACGTTTTTTTTTAATCCAAAGGGAAAATTACAAAAATAGCCGTTTACCACCATAACTTTCAAAAAATGCCACCTCATGTGTCTTTGAACGACCTCTCAAGCACCTCATGTATCCTTGGGGCGACCTCTCAAGCACTCAATAAAAATGGACACGTGGTGTTTCAAATGCTGCAAGTGGGCCAAGACGCATCATATGCCCTTCCAGACGCATCTCATGCCTCTCCAGACGCGTTCCATACACCTCCAGCAGCATCCCATGCAGTTCCAGATGCGTAAATGAAAGGATATCCAAAGATACATCCCGGGCATGATGCGTCGCACCAAAAAGGCATAAGGTAGCCAAATATGAAAGTGATGTTGGTCAATGATCAATTTTGTAATTTTCCGATATCCAAAACTTCATTAATTTCTTTGAAAATTTTTAGATATGAATATATGATGTTGAATTCTTTGAAAAAAATCATATATATAGTGGAGAATATATCTTACGAGTATAAAAATTATCCGTGTATATATTAAAGTAATTGATCTGAAATACGTACGACCATTGAAAAAAAAACAATATGATAAACAATCGAACCACCGATGATGACGTGGAAGCCAATGTCACAACCAACGTAAAGATGACAAGATCCATCATTTTTTATGAACTTAGGTTTCATCCACTCTTGACAATTGAGGTATGAGTGAACCGGAGTTTTGAACCGATTAAAATGTTTGGAAAGTGTTAAATATATCTTTTTGATGTCATGAATATTAATGATATTGTGAACAAAGAATACATCTAAAAGACATAACAAAAAATAGTTTTGTCAATACTTTCTCATCAATGATAATCAATTTTTAGTGGTGGATGATTATTCAGTCACATTTAATAATTAATAATAAGCAAAAAAGTGATGTATTTTAGAATAATATAATTATTACAATAATATATTATTGTAATAATTAAAATATTTAAAATCTAAACTTTTCTTTTTTAAGTTAAACGTGTATAGTTAACATGGTGGACAATCTTGTGAGAAGATAGTGAAATCAGCTACGTAACCTTCAATCATTCTTAAGAGCATTTGTAACGAGTCCTCCCTAACAAACCTTCGGATCAGCTTTGATTGCAAAAACCTTACGGACCTCAACCTCTGGCTCAGTTTAGATTGTCAACTTTTACATTTATTTTTCATAACAAGTTTATTTATTATAATAAGCTATTTAGTTTTATATCATATGTTACATAAATAAAAGTCTGTGATTATATATGAAACTTGTAAAAAAATTGAAACTTTCGTAAATCATAACAATTGAATAACTAGAAAGACAATAAATGTGACACATAAGAAAATTTGCCTAATTAAACAATAGCCAAACATAAATATAATCAGACTTCAAAGTTTCCAATTGTGTCCCACTGGTCTAAGTTTTTTTTTCTTTGGAACGGCTATTTCATTCAATAACGGCGACTAGCAAGACGCTAGACCCAATAAAACATACAAAGCGAAACAATTTTACAAGTTCAAGTTACATCAATTCCTCCACGACAAATCTTTATACAGGGACCTATTCTTGACCCATAAGAAACCAAGCGATTTGTATCTTCGATGATCTTTGCGTTGTTTGTTTCCTTGTTTGAAAAAACGAGCTCGTTCTTAGCTTAACTAACCGATTGTATGTCGAAGACACGCGAGAGACAAGCCGAACTACAGCTTGAAATAAACGTGCTTCATGTGCGTTATGCTGTGTCGACAAATGTGAATAAAAAATTAATATGTTTAGTTATATGAGTTTAAGTAATCGTTGGTTTTAAGTTTTGTAATAAATTATATTAGCAATCAATGATATAATATGCTTTTTTCGCTTATGTTTTGTGATCATGTGTGCAAACTTTATCTATTTAACAAATTAACATCCTCAGTCACAATCTTTGTCGCGTTTACAACAGGGGTAACATCTAGTTAATATTAATATTAATTAATTAATATTAATTTACAAAAGTCTGATTGACACGTAGATTTTTTACCCAATAAATAACTTTCACTGTAGAAACAAAAGGTTTAGTCATTTGTTAAACATGTTACTCTAATAAAATGGCCTTATGGTTGTTTTTATATTTACACTAGGTTATCACCCGGAATGCTTACAGGATAGGAAAATTTTAATTTTAAATACGCACAAGTGTATACAACGGGTTAGCAATACTAAGGCGTGTCAAAGAAAAATGCAGACTATGTAGACCATGGGTAAACAAAATAATAACGAAATACTCAACGTCTTTAATCCAAATGACGAAATATTCAACTTGTGTACCCTGTCCATATTTTTACCTTTGAATTCTTCCTGGCTTCTCTTTTCAGCGTCTTCGACTTTTGCACCATATTTTACATCTATCTTTCTTCGTATGCAAGTGCTTTTTAGTAAAACAGGCCGTTCAGGCAGATGTAAAAATACCAATTTGCTGTTTTTCCAAACAAAAGACGTAAATTATTTATTGAATGACAATTCATATATATGTAAATAGAAAATTAGAGGATATAGGAAAAAGCTACAAGCTCAACGATCAATACATTAGGTCATTACATAACAAAACACCAAAACATACTACACATTGCATAAACCCTGTCATGCACATGTTTGGCTTTATTAGTAATCCACAAGATGCTCCAAGCCACTACTTTTGAGACCATAATCTCTTTGTTTCTAAATGCTTTTCATTAGCTCCCATTGGCATCTTCAGGGACAAATGCTCTTTTATTACACATATCTAGAAAATTGACACAATACAGTAGCAGACACTAAAATATATTAGACCATCAATATAAAAACAGACTATATATATATATATATGTCATCAATTCGGCTCAATATAGTTATAAAACATAAAACCTTAATAAAGCAAGTGTTGGGATTTATCATATGCTCACTAATAACCATTTCACCCTCACCTGCAGTACAAGATAGAGAGTAAATATACAGTACGAAAAATTAGGACTAAAATAATAATAGAAAAAAAGCTCATACAAACCTAGTCTATTAAAATGATAAGAGGTTATAACCATTTTAGAAATACTTTAGGTGACTCCCAAACCATGTTCATTTTAGCTCAAGTTCTCAAAAGACTAACTCGCTTTACCTTTGGAGAACTCAAATGACTCAGGCTGTATTGTCCATTTTTTAAATTTTAATAAAACCATTTGGAGGTTTTAAGCATTTATTACTCGGGATTGGTTCCCGGGCTAGAGAAAATTAATTAGATAAATTTTAAGTGTATAAATAAACAAATACAAAGTGACATTTACATAAATTAGTGACAAAGTGGAAATATAATCAAGTTGAAATGTCAAATAGGTTAAAAAGAAGAACATAATTAAATTTTACAATATATATACATGATAAGTAAGTTGATCCTTCCTCTTCATCCATACAAATCATATCAACATGGAATGTTTCTGTTGTACGACCATGCATCATCTTCCTCCATATAGAAACGATCTTCAATTTGAGAGTGTAGTTATTTGACAACTGAGAAAGATTAGACAACATAGTTATGTTCTGAACTTCCATTTCGAAAAGTGTGAATAGATATATGGAACAAAAGATGAGAATCAATGTGAGCAAGGAAGACGTATTTATAATACAAATTAAAACAACATATTTTAAGAAACCGTATTAATTTTGATTCTAAAAAAAGTTGGTGATTAGGTTGACCATACACATTTATGAATTTTAAAATAAATTTTGTAAACTTGTAATTGATATTTAATACGTTTTCCTAAATTAAAATCCTTAACGTTTTTTAAGTTTCAATAACAGATCGGAATTTAATTGTAAAAAATTCGTTGATTACGTTGACCATACTCATTTATGAAATTTTAAATTAATTTTGAAAACTTGTAATTGATATATAATAGACTATCCTAAATTGAAACATTCACATTTTTTAAGTTTCAATAACATAAATAATTTAATTAAATGTACGAAAAAAACATAAAATATGACGATGGTTGACAAATTGTAACACCTTGTGTTTTCATATCAATATTTTTCCAACACTTGTCCCGGTAATCCCGATGAACCGTATGGTGAACAGAGAGGGACCGAAGTCGTTGAAACAATAATAATATTCGTATGTTATTTTGAAAATAAGTTGGAGGACTTATGTATAAATTCCAAGATTTTCTTGATCTGGGAATCCCTTGCGGACTGCAAGGCTCAAGCCATACGGTCCGCAAGGCAATCTGAAACAATGGGCGCCTGAGGTCCTTACGGACCGCAAGGCAAAGCCCTACGGTCCGTAAGAACCTGCCAGCGAACAGAATCGTGGCAGAACCCAGTTCTGCCACTTCTAGACGTTTTCGTCACGATTCTTGCATGTCTTACACGTCTAAAGACACTTGTTAACATCCTCAAACACTTGGCAAGCTCCTGGACACTCCTTCGCTACTTATGTGTTAGATTTTTGAAGTAGCAATCAAGCTCTTCAACCTTGGTGCATCTAGTTCTTGTTCAAGGAGGCTCTGATCTATTCCAAGTGTTCCATTTCGTTCCTACCACTCATTTGGACATAATGTAAGTGTTCAAATTCGTATCTAGTGATTTCTTATAGTTTTTATCTTAAACAAAGTCTCGTCGTAATTACGCCTTCACTTTGTTCTAAATCTGTGTATACTCCGTCATTGTGAGTAACGAAAGTTCCTAGTGTTCATAGATGAAGGTGACAATCCCTCAAGAGGGCATCTCCAGATTTTCACGGTTTCATGGCCAATTGACGAATCAACCGAAAAGTCAAATAAAGTCAAACTGTCCAGTTTTTTTATAAAAAATCATAACTAATGATTTAGAAGTTATAAAATATGTTTTGATGCAATAACAACCTAAAAATAAGTATTAGAACATATGTCTCGGATTGGGCTCGTCAAGTTTTGGTCTAGGCTCGGTTTGTAGCCAAAAGTCGCAACATTTGACTTTTGTTGATTTTTGGTTCTGACCCGTTTCAAGCGACTTTTGCTACTGACTTCTGACCATTTTGAGACCATGATTATATAAAGAATGACCATCTAAAGTTTCATCACTTGATTCCTAAGAAATCTGAGTTTTTGTATAAGTTCCATAATTTTTACTAAAACTTTGCAAAAAGGTCCTTTTTGTACAAATCTTGGTTTTATACACACATGCATGTAAGAATAAGCCATAAACTGATCTATAAACATTATTTGATTAGGTTGGTCTCAAGAATCTGAATATAATATATGTTTTCGCAAGAAACGTATTTATGGCACTAAAATGGCTAAAATGCTCTTTTCGGCATTTTAGAAAGAATAAACATGGTTTAATCATCAATATGATATATTCACTGATGTAATATGATAAGTAGGACCTTTTGGATTGTTCATTCAGATTATAACTTGAATGAGGGCTCAAGATTCGTTAAATGCCGATAAATGACTAAATTACCTTTTTTCGCGTAATATGACTTTAACCAAACTTTTTATAACCAAATCTTTTTACTTACTGATTAAACGATAAATAACTTATTTTGGTTATATAAAACATGTTCTAACCTCAGTTTATTATAAACAACAATTAACCGGCATTTTAGCGACTTTTACGCTTTTTTGGCGCATAGTGTGGTTAAAAGCTATATCCGTCAGCGATACTTGTTACCTACTGATTTATAAACTTACTTTCACCATAATAACAGTAAGTACAAGCCCCAAACTTAGAATCCCAAATTTGGCCTCAAAGCTATGTGTGAAATGACTAAAATGCCCTACGGGACATAGTTTGTGTCGAAACCGTCAAGCAATTATATATTTGATATCATACTGTTATAACATTATAAAATATATACTTTTACTAAATATTAAAGGTCTTGACATCAGATTCCTAATTTACATCTTTTATAAATAATAAAATAACCAAAATACCCTTTTAAAGCACAAATCGGTTTTAATATATCTCGGGCCTATCTTTGCAAATGCTACTGATTTCCTAACATATATTAAACATATTTTCTTAGGGAACATATATATAACTCGTACGGTTACCCGGTTTCGCTTATACGCATTCGGCTAAAGTCTACGTAACTAGTTTACGTATTTTAACCGAAACGGGTTTAACTTTGTCCATTCTTTATCAAAATCCAGAATGTTATTGGTTTACCCATATCATACAAGTTTGCATACTTTCGGGCCCAACTAACATTCTATTCCAGTCACCGCTTAATCTAGCGTAGCGTACCGTATCATATTTTTAGCATAAGACTAACCGGTTCAAGTCTAAGACTTAATTAAGGACTCGTTAGCATTCTAATATTGGTTAATAATTACCATCACTCCAGACTGAACGCCTCCCGGTAAATTGCCTTGTACTTGCTTTTGGAACTACGGCTGAGCTTGGAACTTTACATACAAACAACTCAGGTAGATACTCTTAACTTATTTCCATATACAGGCTTGGGATACGGTAGAATACTAACGCTTGGTCGGGTATGGGAACATGTTTTATCCAATTGTGGTAATTAACTAGATTCTTACATAACCCGTTTTGATATGTCTTGTTTGAAACTAAAACATTGAGGGTGGGCTTGACCGTGTCTGGGATATCCTTGGCTGACTAAATTGGTAGTGGCCACGACAATATAGCATGGCGTGTAGGCATACACTGGGAAATTGCTATCTGCTTTCTGTGTGAAAGTTCAGAGTGGTGTGTCAGTCGATCATGTCTCGGTTTCTGTACTGGGCCCCATATGTAAAAGCCAGCATGTATAATCTGTATACAAGGTCATTTGTATATCCCAAGTTATTTAAGAAAATGTGCCATGTGCGATTAAACCATTTTCGAAAAGATTTTCAAAATGAGTCGTTGAGCGAATTTACCAGTGTAAACTGACGTATTTTCAAAGTTTAAGTTACAGGTGCAAGTACGTAATAGGCCGGGAGCTGCAGGGCGAATACCGAGGAGTTGCGTCCTTAGGACTTGCATGTTTATAGTCTGATATCATTTGTATGTCTTTGCGATCCGCCTGTGGATCCTATTGCAAGTCTTGTTTGTATATTGTATTTTGAACCTTGGACACTTATCGGTTTGTAATAGTTTATCCATCCAATGCCTTCCGCTGTGTTATTTTATAATTGGTTATGATGATATCAACTTTACGTCATGATACTCCCACCGGGCCCACCGGTAGACACGTGGATGTCGGGGTGTGACTGGTTGGTATCAGAGCCAAGGTTTGAGGGAATTCGACACTTGTCATTAGTGTTTGATCTCAAACGACATAAGTAACACATTCCTTAGACTCTCAAGTCTAGGCTTTGACCTAGGATTATTCTTTTTCTGTTTATTATTATTATTCTGCTTGTTTTGTATTTTGAATTATTTTTGAAGCAGGAATTATGATGCCAAAATTCACACGAGTAGCGAAAGGAAAAGGACTGATGAGGGGTGGATCCTCAAAACAAGGACCTTCAAAAGCACTTGTTTATAACCCATATGAAGGGTCAGAGGACTTATCATCACCATGGGAGCCTTACCAAACCTGCCCCATGAGTATTCACCACCATCTGAGCCGTATTTTGTTCAACAACCTTCGGATTCGCACCATAGCTATCACTCCTACCACTCCCATTCCCATTCTTCTCACGAAAACTACAACGTTGATATTCAACTACATTCACAGTCGGTAACACCGCCCGAGGATTCTCCTGAACCTATGAGGAAGACTCAGAACCAGAATTGCCAGCAACAGGATCAATGGGTCACCCTATTGATATGTATTTTATAATACCCCTTCTGTCCATAATACCCCATCCCATCATGACACACCTTCATACCATACTCCACCGCAAGAACCACCAGTGGAGCAGCCACTACCACCTCCACCTCCAAAAAGGCGTGGAGCGCGCATGTCGGTGCGCTTAGGACCGAGAGTAGGGCCACTATCACCTAACCCTTAGCCCATTATTCCTGAGGACCCACAAATGGGTGGACCCTCGCACACTTGGCCTTTTGTGGAGCACCAACCACAACCAACTATTGAGCTTGAGCCTCAGCCACCATTTACTGCAGGTGAGACATCATCATTACCACCATCAGGTTTTGATAACCCTATTCCTTCTTATTCGAACTCACCTGTGTATAATCCATTCGAACCCTCTACATGGCCGGAGCATAGCCATAGTCATAATGTACCTCTTCAAGACCCTTACCTATAAATGGCTAAGAATGCACACTACCCCTATCCTTACCAACAGGCGGATACCCTTACTATGAGTATCAACATCTGGTTGCATCGCCTCAACCCCAACCTCAACCGCAACCACAGCAGCCACCGCCAACAATGTAGGTACTCACTGAAGCAATAGAAAGAGTCAAGGAGCTTAAGGAACAAACGGCCAAGGATAATAAAAAGAATAATAAACTGTTGAAAAGGCTGGTAAAGAAGCTAAGAGGGAAGAAGGATTGAAATTTCTATTATCTTTGTATGTTGTTATTTAAAATTAAGTCCCTGCTCGGACAAGTCTTGTTTAGTCCCTGTGAGGACAAATTTTCTTATTTAAAGTCCTATTTTTGGGCACTATTGTATTGCATTATATTATTATTATTATTATTATTATTATTATTATTATATTATTATTATTATTATTATTATTATTTATTATTATTATTATTATTATTATTAACGGAATTTTGGAAATTTAAAGTTATATATGTCTTCCATCGAGTTGTTCAAGCGATCGTCTCGATTTTGTTTCGAAATTTATGATCTACGAAATATTTCTAAAAGATCCTCTTAATGATTTACGCCCGCCGAGTGATTAGGTCACGTGAATTGGCAAATTGGTAGTTATATGCTTACTACCATGATAGTTAAGGTTGAGAATTTCCCTTCTATCCAGGGTGGTGAACTACGTTCTAAACCCCTAGTCTGCCTGATCTGGACTAGTTATTTAAAACATCTTAAGAGTTTTATTCTAAAACGTTAATATATCTAAAATATTAACCTCATGGTAAGTGTGACTTGAGGAACCACACGAACCATCTAAATAAAGGACCACGTCCAAAACTACACGATCTATATTGATCATGATAAATCATCAGTGCGATGATTATTTTTTTAACACCCATTAGTGGTGTAATGCTTACGAGCTATATTCATGTCCATTAAGTGACAGACGACAGTTGTAGTCTACGACTCCCTGTCTCGAGGTAGCAAAACTATGTTCGAACCTCGAAGCCTTACGATCTCTTGTGCTCTTGGCATTTTATAACTTCAGTATTTTCGACAATCCCTTGGTGCTATTCTCTACGTCCTTAGTGACAGGCCTTCGTGCCATGCTTAAACACCCCTACAAAAATCGGCAAGTTTATATAACTTTATTTGCTATACCCTGCATCGCAAGTCATCAAGCAAGTATAATTAATTTAAATTATTATTGATATTATAGTTCCACCGGACAAGATGGCAGACTCTAATGAAGCGAACAGTCAAAGAAAGAACGACAGCGCGAATATAGTCATGAATGAAGATGAATTCCAGGCTCGCATAGACGCAGCTGTAGGAAAAGCAATGGAAAAAGCATTTGATAAATTCAAAGTATCGAGCTCTACGCACTCTAGAACCTTAACCAAGACCAACTCGAAACCTCCGCCCTCGAACAAGGAAGAAAGTTATGTGCATTCCTCAAATGTGAGGAGCGAAGCAAAGAAGAAAGAAATTCGTGATAGAGATAATGCTCCCAAGGATGGATGCACATACAAGTATTTCACCTCGTGTAAACCGCGAGATTTTAATGGTGAGAAGGGAGCCATCGAAACCTTGAGATGGATAGATGAGATAGAAACGGTAGTGGACATCAGTGGATGCGCGGAAAGAGATATTGTTAAATTCGCTTCTCAGTCCTTCAAGGGCAATGCCCTAATCTGGTGGAAAGCTTTGATGCAATCGACTGGGAAGGTACATCTGTATAATTTGGGATGGTCCAAATTCGTGAATCTGGTTAAGGACACATACTGTCCACCTCACGAGGTGGAGAAAATAGAAATGGATTTCTTAGCTCTCACCATGAGAAATCTTGACTGTCAAAAGTATATCACTGAATTTGATTCTTATTCTCGATTATTATCTTATTTGGTCACTCCCGAGCCTAAACGCATTGCGCGTTTCATCAACGGGTTGGCTCCGGAGATAAGGATTTTGGTTAAGGTTGTTCAGCCTAACACCTACAAATCAGTTATCGAGTTATCTCTTTCCCTCACCCAAGATTATATAAGGCGGATACCAGGAAAATCAGAGAATGATGGGAAGAGGAAGAGAGAAAATGATCGAAGCCACCAGTCAAACAAGAATCAGAGGTTTGGATTCAATAGAAATCATCAAAGGTCAGATGATAGGCCGAAATGTAGAAAGTGCAACCGATGACACTTTGGGTCATGTCGGGATGAATCCCAATCCAAGGTTTATGGGATTTGCAAGAGGCATGGGCACAAGACCCTTGAATGCAAGGATTTGAAGGAAGCCACTTGTTACAATTGTGGTGAAAAGGGGCACATCAAACCCAACTGCCCAAAATATAAGAAGGATGACGCTGCTAAGGACGATGGGGCGAAAAAGGGTAAAGCCCGTGCTTTCCAGATGAAGGCCAAGGAGGCTGTGAATGATGACAATGTGATAACAGGTACGTTCCTTATTAATGATGTCTATGCTAGAGTTCTTTTCGATTCAGGGGCTGATAGATCATTTGTAGATCATAAGTTTAGTGCCTTATTAAACTTGCTTGTAAGAACTCTAGACATAACATATGATGTAGAACTCGCCGATGTATCAATCGAAATCGCTTCTACGATCCTCGATGGATGCTCCATATCCATTAAGAATCACTCCATTCCTGTTTCACTCATGCCAATGAAATTGGCCGGTTTTGATGTAGTTCTTGGTATGGATTGGTTGTCTAGTAACCAAGCCCATATAGCCTGTAACAAGAAACTCATCGAAATCAAAACCCCAAAGGGGGATACCCTCGTCATACAAAGAGATCGGTATTATGGATTGTCAGAAAAAGCATCGTTTCTCAAAGCATCGAGGTGTTTAAGGAGAAGTTGTGTTATTTATATGGCACAAGTGACCATTGATGAAGCTAAGCCAAAGATTGAAGATCTACCCGTTATCTCAGAATTCATCGATGTATTTCCTGAAGACTTGCATGGTCTACCCCAGATAGGCAAGTAGAATTTAGAATTGATATCATACCCGGCGCAGCTCCAGTTGCTAGAGCACCATATAGACTTGCCCCTACAGAGACAAAAGAATTAAAGACACAACTCGAAGAACTGTTAGAGAAATGTTTTATTCAACCAAGCTCTTCGCCTTGGGGAGCTCCAATCTTGTTTGTAAATAAAAAGGATGGATCGATGCGGATGTGTATTGACTACCGTGAGCTAAATAAGTTAACTATCAAGAACCGCTACCCATTACCTAGGATCGACTTGATCAACTTCAGGGAGCGAGCTACTTTTCAAAGATTGATTTAAGATTTGGATACCATCAAATCAAGGTTAGAACCGAAGATGTTCCGAAGACGGCATTTAGGACAAGATATGGTCATTATGAATTTTTAGTGATGCCTTTTGGGCTCACAATGCACCTGCAGCCTTTATGACTTGATGAATAGAGTTTGCAAGCCTTATCTGTATAAGTTTGTCATTGTCTTTATAGACGACATACTTATCTATTCTCGCAGTCAGGCCGACCATGAGAAACATTTAAGGTGCATCCTAGAATTATTAAGACAAGAGAAACTCTACGCAAAGTTTCCAAATTGTGAGTTTTGGTTGCGTGAAGTTCAGTTCTTAGGGCACGTTGTCAGTGAACGTGGAATTCAAGTGGACCATGCCAAAGTTGAGGCAGTAATGAACTGGCAAGACCCCAAGACACCGTCAGAAATTCGAAGCTTTCTAGGATTGGCTGGTTATTACAGAAGGTTTATTGAAAACTTCTCGAGAATAGCTACTCTATTGACGACCCTACCTCGCAAGGATGTTAAGTTCAATTGGGGTCCGAAACAGCAGGAAGCTTTTGAAGTGTTGAAGCAAAAGCTAAGTAATGCTCTGTGCTAACTTTACCAGAAGGAATTGAAGATTTTGTGGTCTATTGTGATGCTTCACACACCAGCATGGGGTGTGTACTTATGCAACGTGGAAAAGTGATTGCCTACGCTTCAAGGCAATTGAAGATACACGAAAGAAATTATACAACACATGACCTGGAGCTAGGTGTTGTGGTGTTTGCACTTAAGCTATGGAGACATTATTTATACGGAACAAAGTGTATTATATACACCGACCACAAGAGTCTCCAACATTTGTTTAATCAAAAGGATTTGAATATGCGACAACGTCGATGGATGGAGACGCTGAACGACTATGATTGTGAAATTCGTTATCACCTAGGCAAGACAATTGTGCTTGCCGATGCCTTGAGCCGTAAAGAAAAAGTTAAGCCTATTCGGGTTAATGCCAAAAGCATTGAAGTAAGAAATAATTTGACAGATAGAATCTTGGAAGCCCAAAAGCAAGCGCTATTAGAAGCAAATCTTCATAGTGAAGAATTGGGAAAAATGGCGGAGCAGCTAACATCAGGAAATGACGGAATCCTTAGGTTCTGCGGACGAATTTGGATCCCAGTATTTGGAGGACTCAGGGACTTGATCCTCCAAGAAGCGCATAGTTCTAAATACTCGGTTCACCCGGGTAGTGATAAGATGTATAAGGATTTGAGACCCGACTATTTGTGGTCCAGATTGAAGAAGTCTATAGCTGCTTTTGTAGCTAAGTGCCTGACATGTTCGCAAGTGAAAGCAGAGCATCAGAAGCCGTCAGGATTACTACAGCCGTTAGAAATTCCCATGTGGAAGTGGGAATGTGTAACCATGGATTTTATTACCAAGTTACCGAAGACAAAGCGAGGGAATGATGCGATATGGGTGATTGTAGACAGGCTGACTAAGTCGGCGTACTTCTTACCCATTAATGAGACTTATAGCTCAGATAAGCTAGCAAAGTTATATGTAGACGAGATTGTTTCTTTGCACGGCGTGCTAGTGTCTATTGTGTCGGATAGAGACACAAGATATACTTTGCACTTTTGGAAGAGTTTTCAACAGGCTTTAGGCACTCGATTAAATTTTAGCACAGCTTATCATCCCCAAACGGATGGACAAAGTGAGCGTACTATACAGACATTGGAAGATATGCTCTGTGCTTGTGTGATCGATCTAGGTGGAAGTTGGGATAGCTACTTGCCACTTGTTGAGTTCTCCTACAACAACAGCTACCATGCAAGCATTCAAGCCGCTCCGTTCGAAGCTTTATATGGGAGAAAGTGTAGGACGCCCGTTTGTTGGGCAGAAGTTGGGGAAGCTCAACTGACAGGACCAGAGATAGTCCTGGAGACGACAGATAAGATCTTGCAAATTCGGGATCATCTCAAGGCTGCTAGAGATAAGCAGAAAAGTTACGCAGTTCAAAGGCGTAAACCTCTCGAGTTCCAGATAGGGGACAAAGTCTTGCTAAAAGTGTCGCCTTGGAAAGGCGTTATGCGCTTTGGAAAGAAAGGCAAGCTAAGTCCAAGGTATGTTGGACCATTCGAGGTTATCGAACGAGTGGGAGCTGTTCTGTACAAGCTTAAATTGCCAGAGAAATTCAGTGGAATCCATTCCAATTTGAAGAAATGCTTGGCAGACGAGTCATTGGTTATGCCACACGACGATGTGTAGATCGATAATAACTTGCGTCTCATTGAGAAACCTATAGCGATTGAAGATCGTCAGGTTAAGAAGCTTCATAGAAAGCATGTGCCGATCGTGAAGGTCAAGTGGGACGCTCATCGAGGTCCTGAATATACGTGGGAAGTTGAGTCCGTTATGCGGCAAAAGTACCCTTACTTGTTCGATTGAAATCTCGAGTCGAGATTTATTTTAAGGGGGTGAGGATGTAATACCTCGTGTTTTCACATCCAATATTTTTCCGACACGTGTCCTGGTAATCCTCGTGAACCGTATGGTGAATAGGGAGGGAACGAAGTCGTTGAAACAATAATAATATACGTATGTTATTTTGAAAATAAGTTGGAGGACTTATGTATAAATTCAAAGATTTTCTTGATCTGGGAATCCCTTGAGGACTGCAAGGCTCAAGCCATACGGTCCGCAAGGCAATCTGAAACAATGGGCGCCGAGGTCCTTACGGACCGCAAGGCAAAGCCCATACGGTCCGTAAGAACCTGCCAGCGAACAGAATCGTGGCAGAACCCAGTTATGCCACCTCTGGACATTTTTTTCATGATTCTTGCATGTCTTACACGTCTAAAGACACTTGTTAACATCCTCAAACACTTGGCAAGCTCCTGGACACTCCTTGGCTACTTATGTGTTAGATTTTTGAAGTAGCAACCAAGCTCTTCAACCTTGGTGCATCTAGTTCTTGTTCAAGGAGGCTTTGATCTATTCCAAGTGTTCCATTTCGTTCCTACCACTCATTTGTACATAATGTAAGTGTTCAAATTCGTATCTAGTGATTTCTTATAGTTTTTATCTTAAACAAAGTCTCGTCGTAATTACGCCTTCACTTTGTTCTAAATCTGTGTATACTCCGTCATTGTGAGTAACGAAAGTTCCTACGTGTTCATAGATGGAGGTGACAATCCCTCAAGAGGGCATCTCCAGATTTTCACGGTTTCATGGCCAATTGACGAATCAACCGAAAAGTCAAATAAAGTCAAATTGTCCAGTTTTTTTATAAAAAATCATAACTAATGATTTAGATATTATAAAATATGTTTGATGCAATAACAACCTAAAAATAAGTATTAGAACATATGTCTACGGATTCGGCTCGTCAAGTTTTGGTCTAGGCTCGGTTTGTAGCCAAAAGTCGCAACAGTTGACTTTTGTTGATTTTTGATTCTGACCCGTTTCAAGCCACTTTTGCTACTGATTTCTGACCATTTTGAGACCATGATTATATAAAGAATGACCATCTAAAGTTCCGTCACTCGATTCCTAAGAAATCTGAGTTTTTGTATAAGTTCCATAATATTTACTAAAACTTTGCAAAAAGGTCCTTTTTGTACAAATTTTGGTTTTAAACACACATGCATGTAATAATAAGCCATAAACTGATCTATAAACATTATTCGATTAGGTTGGTGTCAAGAATCTGAATATAATATAAGTTTTCGCAAGAGACGTATTTAAGGCACTAAAATTGCTAAAATGCTCTTTTCGGCATTTTAGAAAGAATAAACATGGTTTAATCATCAATATGATATATTCACTGATGTAATATGATAAGTAGGACCTTTTGAGATGTTCATTCAGATTATAACTTGAATGAGGGCTTAAGATTCGTTAAATGCCGATAAATGACTAAATTACCTTTTTATTCGCGCAATATGACTTTAACCAAACTTTTTGTAACCAAATCTTTTTACTTACTGATTAAACGATAAATAACTTATTTTGGTTATATAAAACAGGTTCTAACCTCAGTTTGACATAAACATCAATTAACCGGCATTTTAGCGACTTTTACGCCTTTTTGGCGCATAGTGTGGTTAAAAGCCATATCCGTGAGCCGAGACTTGTTACCTACTGATTTATAAACTTAGTTTCACCATAATAACAGTAAGTACAAGTCCCAAACTTAGAATCCCAAATTTGGCCTCAAAGCTATGTGTGAAATGACTAAAATGCCCCTACGGGACATAGTTTGTGTCGAAACCGTCAAGCACACATATATTTGATATCCTACTATTATAACATTATAAAATATATATTTTTACTGAATATTAAAGGTCTTGACATCAGATTCCTTGTTTACATCTTTTATAAATAATAAATTAACCAAAATACCCTTTTAAAGCACAAATCGGTTTTAAATATATCTCGAGCCTATCTTTGCAAATGCTACTGATTTCCTAACATATATTAAACATATTTTCTTATGGAACATATATATAACTCGTACGGTTTTCCCGGTTTCGCTTATACGCATTCGGCTAAAGTCTACGTCTAGTTTACGTATTTTAACCGAAACGGGTTTAACTTTGTCCATTCTTTGTACACACCCCGACCCGCATCGGAAAAGGTGATTGGGCATGATTGGGTTTTCATCAAAGCTCATGACATTTATTATAATGTTTCATATTTATTATTCCAATTTAAAGGAGATCATATAATCAAATCATACATATACAACATGTTCTATACATCTATCTAAACTTCATTATTTTCTTCTAAGGCACTTTCCTATGTGTTCCTTGCTTCATCCTTTCCACCTGTATCATGTGTAAAAATGGTTTTTGGATCAACAAAAGTTGGCGAGTGAACCTTGTTAGAAAACATTTATTATTTATTTCTTATTGTATTTAATATGGAAAAATTGTGCAATATTCATATATTAACAAACGTAAATAAACATACAATAACAAACAAATAGCATACAATAACAAACCAATAGCATACAATATCAAACAACAACAAACAATAACATACAATAACAAACCAATAGCATACAATATCAAACAACAACAAACAATAACATACAATAACAAACCAATAGCATACAATGGCATATCAACTTGCATGAATATATAACATGAATGAAACTGTATATGTTGGCAACGTCACGTTCACGCTCATACTGTAATGGGGAACGGACGGCCTATGATAAATGTATGTACTGAAAATGATAAATATCTGTGCGATCAAGGCTCAATCAAACGGAGCTGATCGTATGTTGGCAACGCCTGGTTCACGCTCATAATGTAATGGGGAACTGCTCAACGCTCATAATGTAATGGGGAGCGGCGGCCTATGATATTGCATGTACTGAAAATGATAAATGTCTGTGCGATCAAGGCTCAATCAAACGGAGCCGATCGTATGTTGGCACACCAGGTTCACGCTCATAATGTAATGGGGAACTGCTCAACGCTCATAATATAATGGGGAGCGGCGGCCTATGTAATTGCATGTACTTAAAATAATAAATTAAATCTAAACAATAACCACACAACAGTTGACACAAGCTGAATACACATTTGTTCATGATATGATGTATGCACAATGATTTAAATATAATAAATGGTAAGACACATGATACACCCCAAAAACGTGATTAAAACGGGGAATTTGTAGAGATTCACTCACAGTGGGTGCGTTCGGTTGATGATGTTGAATGCGCACGAGTTTAGAGGATTGATCGACGAGGAAAAACTAACCTAATTAATAACGAAAAGGTAGGTAAATAAATGGATTTTATTAACAATTTTAATAGGATTATTGGATATATTTTTGTGAGTTTTAGGCTATTTTCTAACTTTAGAAATATTATTTTTAAGCATTTTTAATTGATTTTTAATTTAAATAACTAAATAAAAATAATAAAAAAATGTTGACTTTTGACCGTTGACCATAAGCGTTGACTGTTTGACCATAAGCGTTTGACTGTTTGACCGGTTTTATTGTGTGTAAGTATGCGCCGGGCAGGACTCGAACCCGAGACCTCCCGTACGCGTGCACGCAGCTCTACCAACTGAGCTACGAGTCTAACCCGAAATATTTCTGTTTTTAATTATATTTATATACTAATTAAGTTAATCTGAAAATCACTTATTTTAAAATAAAGATTTAATGTATCGACTCGGTGCTCTCCACAGGTCTCGAACCCGGGACCTGTGGTTTAGTTTGGCACACAGTCCACCGCTGGACTGTGTGTCTAACTTTGTAAATATTATGATTTTTATTATACTTAACATATTACTGAGTTAACCCGGTTCGGTTTCTAAAAAAAACATTTTTATTACAGAGGTTATGGTTGTGATAGGAATCGAACTCGCGTCGTATGCATATTGTTTGCACAGTGGACTGTGTGTCTAACTCGTTCATAATATCGATTTTAATTAATCTTATAACATACACAACTTCGTCTTCTTCGTTCAAAACACAGACATCGGTTAACTAACTGTTACTTGATTAATTCGGTTAATGAATAATATGAACAATCGAAAAGTATTGAACAGAAGAGTTTGGGGAAAGAAAGTACCGAACAGATCGTCTTCTTCAGAAATCCGGCAAAGATCGTCGGCTCTGTTTTGGTGACCCTCGGCTGTTAGAATCAATTAACAGTTTGGAGGGATTAAATGTGTGATTGAACTACTGAGTAACGATTATCAGTAGGTTTAAATGATCATACCGGTTAACAGCAAGTTTCTGGAATTTCAGAAATTTTCCGGCGAAAACAGAAAATCCAGCAATGTCGTCTGGAGTTGATTCTGGGTGACGGAGTGATGTTAGAATTTGTATAATAATGGAATGAAACAGAAAAGTCGAGGTAATTACCGTGTAGATGAAATTCTCGGTTTTCCGGCGACTTGCAGAGAATTCCGGCGAGTGAAATTTCTTTCGACAGAGATTCTTCAGAGGTTTAAGGTGAGTGTGGGTGATGTCAGTATGAGCTCTAAGATCTTATTTTAGAGTGAGAAGAAAGGATGGATTGAACTCGGTTTTCCGGTGATAATTTCCGGTCACTTTACAGAGAAATCCGGCGACTGCGGCGAAGTTTTCTAAGCGAAATGAAGAGTGTGATTTGATAAACTGCGAGAGCTCACTGATGAATAAAATGTAACTCAGGTTTAAGTGTATTTCTGATTTCGAATTCAACACTTTTCGGTTACGGTCCGATGATTGAATAAAAGACCTTAAAGTTTTCAGTTATAAACGACACTTGTATAATTATATCCGTTATGCCAAAAGATAACGTCTAAGATTTACGATTTCGTCGGGATTTCCGGCATCAGTGACTTGAGTGACCGAATTCGACTTCAGTTTTTATTATATGAATTAATTGAATCAATAAATCAACAAGAAACACAAGTGGCGGAGCGGTTGGAAGGATGAGAGTTAAGGCTCGCATGATTCTCGGCTGACCCGGGTTCGAAACCCGGCTTCAGCATTTTATTTTTATATCATTATTTTTAACAGATTTTCAATTATAAATTTTTATATTCTAATATACTTATTAATTATGTATCGTTTAAAATTAATTTGAGCATTAAATATGCAACGAAAATTTTAACTGGTTGTTCGGTTAATAAACGAAGCGGGTTTGGTAAATCCGGTTTTTGACGGATGTTACATTCTTTATCAAAATCCAGAATGTTTTTGGTTTACCCATATCATACAAGTTTGCATACTTGTCGGGCCCAACTAACATTCTATTCCAGTCACTGCTTAATCTAGCGTAGCGTACCGTATCATATTTTTAGCATAAGACTAACCGGTTCAAGTATAAGACTTAATTAAGGACCCGTTAGCATTCTAATATTGGTTAATAATTACCATCACTCCGGACTGAACGCTCCTGGTAAATTGCCTTGTACTTGCTTTTGGAACTACGGCTGAGCTTGGAACTTTACATACAAACAACTCAGGTAGATACTCTTAACTTATTTTCCCTGTATAGGCTTGGGATACGGTAGAATACTAACGCTTGGTCGGGTATGGGAACATGTTTTATCCAATTGTGGTAATTAACTAGATTCTTACATAACCCGTTTTGATATGTCTTGTTTGAAACTAAAACATTGAGGGTGGGCTTGACCGTATCTGGGATATCCTTGGCTCACTAAATTGGTAGTGGCCATGACAATATAGCATGGCGTGTAGGCATACACTGGGAAATTGCTATCTGCTTTCTGTGTGAAAGTTCAGAGTGGTGTGTCAGTCGATCATGTCTCGGTTTCTGTACTGGGCCCCATATCTAAAAGTCAGCATGTAAATTTGTATACAAGGTCATTTGTACTATCCCAAGTTATTTAAGAAAATGTGTCATGTGCGCTTAAACCATTTTCGAAAAGATTTTCAAAATGAGTCGGTTGAGCGTATTTACCAGTGTAAACTGACGTATTTTCAAAAGCTTAAGTTACAGGTGCAAGTACGTAATAGGCCGGGAGCTGCAGGGCGAATACCGAGGAGTTGCGTCCTTAGGACTTACCTGTTTGTAGTCTGATATCATTTGTATGTCTTTGCGATCCGCCTGTGGATCCTATTGCAAGTCTTGTTTGTGTATTGTATTTTGAACCTTGGACACTTATCGGTTTGTAATAGTTTATCTATCCAATGCCTTTCGCTATGTTATTTTATAATTGGTTATGATGATATCAACTTTACGTCATGATACTCTCTATCGGGCCCACCGGTAGACACGTGGATGTCGGGGTGTGACACAAATAAGTATAATATATTTTACATAAACTAAATCTGTTATTTTTATTTAGTTACAGAATTTTATATTTTTGTTATAAAAATTAAAAAATCTATTAATATATATTTGTCTGTCAAATTTTGGTGAAGGTTTGTCTGATGACATGAGTGTATGCTTCCGATATTATAGAAAGATCGTTATAATCAATCAATAGACGGAATGTTTTGAATTTTAATAAAGAAAAGAATTTTGAATTCGAATTACTAGTTTTTTGAACGATATATGAATTTGACTTAACAAAAAATTAGGTATAAAATGTTGTTAACAAATAAATCTTGGGTAAAAAATTATTCGGTATCAAATTTGCATTAATGGCAAAATAAATGTATACTCAATACGATAAGAAGTTAAATTTATAAGCTAAAATAAAAAAAAATAAAATACCATTTGCACTTTTGTATGTAGATAATATATACTAAATGCTAAAACATTAACAAAACGTGGTAAATTAAACATACAAAAGAAGGCCAAAACTCAAATATTCAATTTTCAAATAATATTATAAAGTTCTAAGCCACAAAAGACAGTAATTTCTACTAACATAACAAAAACCCTAACATAATTAAATTAGTTATAAGCAGCAAAAACAACTACTTGACCACCATCTTCATAATTAGTTTAAAGTTCCAAACCTCCTGCCATACTTCCATTCAAAGTCAATATGGTAATAGTAATCATCGACTGCATTGTTTTATAGAGAATAAGTATCTTCACATCTTCTTCATCGGACATCCAATAGTTGTAAACACAATCACTATTAAGAGTTCGTTAATAAATAAGAAACATCAACAGATTTGGCTTAATCAGTTTCAGATTCAGTATATTCTTCATCGTTATATGTGTCTTTATTCTCATTAATAGAAACAAGCATTACAAATATGCATGGAAACTCATAAAACAATAGATTCAGCATCGTCTTCATCGTTTCGACTATCCTGACTATGACCCTCTGCATTAGATAAACATAAGAATCAAGAATCGGTTATCAAAATTAAAGATTAAAAATACGAAAAATTCATCAGAAAGCCTGAAAAACGAAACTGGTAAAACTAACCTACAATACATCAAGTTATGAAAAACAAACAAAAAATTAGATGAAGAAAGTAAACAAAAATATCATCAACGTTGTTCTTCCGGTTTAATATAAATCAAAAATTGACAATGAAGAACAACAATGTTTTGGAAACATAAAATTGACATAAGATCATAAAATAATATACACGATTATAACCTGTTAAACAAAACAGAGGGCAAAAAAAAACATCATTGTATTACGAATCAATAAACAAATTACATTAAAAAATAAGAATACAACGAACGTAAATAATCGATACCTTTAACTTTGAAGAATTGAATATGAAATGCTTTTGTGGTTAACTGAAGATAAAAGGTTTCTTGGTTTCATGAGGAAACATTCGAATAGAGATAAAGCATATGAGATTTAGGTTTACATGTTGAGAATGTTAGGGTTTTATAATATTTGTTTTATTGGGTCGGGTTATGCTCTGGGTGATCCACCGAAATCAAGGTTAATGAAAAATTTTGGAGCCAAAAACCAAATCTAGATTGCCTTATCAAGCGCCACATCAGTCAATATTTAACATGTTTATTATATATAATAGATTTTTCTATTTTGGGATTCTTTTTTAGATGCAAGCCCAGAAA